>CM061921.1:51999489-52049512 GCA_031002005.1 Vandiemenella viatica
TGAAATACACCAATCAGCCAGAATGTTATGACCACCTACCTACTATTGATATAATAGCATCACCTGATGAGGAATCACTGCTAGTCAGACACACACATGATGAATGTAGTATCAGTGAGCGTGCTATCCATGTTTAGAATGGGGAAGGCGCACGATCTATCAGAGTTTGACCAAGGGCAGATTGTGTTAGCCTGGGGACTTGGCATCAGCATTTCAGAAAATGTATGACTTGGGTGTTCGAGGAGTGCTGTGATGAGTGTCTTCAGCAAGTGGCAAAACCAATGTGAAACCACGTCCAAACAATGAGGGGTTGGACGGCCACCCATCACTGCAGATGTCAGACATCGTAGGCTGGGCAGACAAGTAAAACAGCACCTGTGATGAACTGTGGTGAAACCAACGTCAGACTTTAATGCTGGGCAGAGTAAAAGTGTGTCTGAACACACAGTGTACCAAACAAACATTCCTAACGATGGGCCTCCGCAACCGATGACCCATGCATGTGCCAATGTTAACACCATTACATCGGCAACTACAACTGAAAAGGGCACCTGACCATCATCACTGGACGTTGGCGCAGTGGTGGAGTGTTGCATGGTCTGATAAATCCCAATAACTTCTTCATCATGCCGATGAGAGGTTGCGAATCTGTCATTTTGCAGGGGAACAACTTCTTGACATCTGTACTGTGGGATGGAGACAAGCTGGTGGTGGCTCAATTATACCCTGGGGAACATTCACGTGGGTTTCCATGGGTCCAGTGGAGCTTGTGCAAGGCATCATGATGGCCAATAAGTATCATACAATGGTTGAAGACCACGTACACCCCTTCACGATGACCATGATTCCCAACGGTAGTGGCATTTTTTAATGAGATAATGCACCATGTCACAAGGCCAGGAGTGTAATGGAGTGGTTTGAGGAGTGTAGTGGTAAGTTGGAATTGATATACTAGCCCCCAAACTTGCCAAACCTGAACCCCATTGAACACATCTGGGACGTGAGTTAGGTGGCTTGCGTGTGTAGATGTGGAGCCAATCCCTCTAGCCACTTACCAAGGAATCATTGCTTTCATTCAAAGACACATTGCCACTGTTATCCACGCCAAAGGCAGAAATAACAGCTATCAGGTAGGTGGTCATAATGTTCTGGCTGATCAGTATATGTGGACACTACACACTGGTAATCAGAGGTCTTATTCACAACATCATAAAGCAATATCCCTTATAGAAAATGAAAAAGGTAATTCAAAGTACAGAATTTGGCTCAGGCCATTTTTTTAATAGTATCTCAGTTTTCATTTACATATACAGGGAATAGAAAGTAGCAAACATCCTGTGACATTAATCAGGAGAGAATACTCTCAGCATAATATCCAACTGAAAACTTTACAACTCAACGAAATTAATGTATTAGAAATGGTTGATAAAATAATTGACTACTGTATACAATTTATAGGAAAGAAATCGAAACTTGAAAGGGTTGCACAAGGAAAAAGTCAGCTAATAATAAATGGTTAGCAATGAAGGACAATGATAGGAAAGTCTTCAGAATTAGAAAAAAAGTAAAAAAAATGAGGCCATAATTATACCTACAACTGAGAAACGGGAAGAATTATGTGAAGAAGTGAATGTGTGTTAAAGAAATAAAAGAGTTAATAAAGCTTGAAAATATTGAAAGGATTCAGGACACAGAACAAGGACACAATGAAACAATTTTTTTTTTTTTATATGAATAACTGGATTGACCATTACAAAGGACAGTTTACAGGAAACAAGAATAAGTTTTCAGGAATGCAAAAGAGGAAGGATTTCAAAGCTATCATGAGACACTATTTGATGGGAATGTAAGTGCACAGAAGGAATAATAATAAATAACAACAGAGTATATATGGAACAACCTTGAAAGAAATTGGGAATTATTAAAAGAACCACCTTGCTGCTTGCTATAAATACCAACAATAATACTTAAAAATGTTAATGACACAGTTAACCAATTACTGGATGGAAAAAAGTGGTCTATTAAAAGGGATACAGGCCTGACTAAGACTTTATTAATTATGCGTTTATAAGTGTCATATACACGACACCAAGATTATATGGAATAATATATAAGGTGAAAATAGAATCAGTTAATTTAATCAGAAGAACGGATTTGTTTCCTAGCAGACAGATTGTGTATTGATGGATTTTTGCATTGTAATAGCTAACTGGAAACCAGACTTTCGATTTGACACCCATATATTAACAAAAATCTTATGACGCAGTTCAATTAAGTGTGGGAAACTCTGGCAAAGAGTGGGATCAGCAAATTATTTGCTTAGTCAACAAAGAAACTGCATTCTAGAAGCAGAAATATAGTTGAAATTGGCTTAATAATTTTGAAGTTAGTTTGTGTGCTCTTCTGCATCTGCATTATTTAGGAAATGGAAAGGAAGTTTGGAAGAATGGAAATTTTAGGGGAAAAAGGAAATCTATATGCACTGTTATGATCAGCTCACTATCCACTATTATTTAAGGATGCAAATAGATTCAAGCTACATGCAATGAAAGATAGGTAAACAAAAATATACTAAGAGGGTGTAAGACGGAAAGTTACACTGGGTTTAGTGCTAAAGCATTCTGCCTTATCTCCAACTGTGTGCTATGCCTTGGATAATGGTTTGTGCTTTACTAAAACTCAGCTGCAACCTAAATTGATCTAACCCCAACTTAGGCAGGATATATAGTCATTAAAAGTCACTTTTGCAATTAAAACTTGTTAAACCATACATTCTTCCAAAACTTAGTCACAAACTTATGGCATCAAAAATCGCCACCGGGGAATTTTAACGATTAACACATTTGAAACAGACTAACCACACAACCCCTAAATGAATTTACAGTCACATGAGGTATGTTAATTTCACCACACGATAGCCTCAAAGTTCAGCATGCCTGCCGGACATTTACTTCCGCCTCACTCCGAGCCCTGATCGCGGTGCAAAGTAGCATGATCATTCTCCAATTGATTTTAAAAGACTGACCCGGAGAAGAGCCTAGGGCTACTATTTAAAGAAAGCTAGTGGGAATGCTTTGTTTTCCTGTTTCCCTTGAAAGCAGTCCCACGTTCTGATCAAATGTAGTGCTGCACACTTATGGATTTCATCATCCAATTTTCTCAATGTCCATAAATAAATTCCTATCTGTCTGAAATTTTGATAGTAGCTTAAAAAACTTTGTAACGTCAATAGCTTGGCCTTAAAAAATTATTTTCTGGAATTACAAATAATGATATCTTCAGTTTTAAAGCTATGAAGCTGAAATAACTTAATCTGCTTCTAATTTACTGGTCTTTCATTTGGTACTAGAAAAACCTTGCTTACTATTTTCTAACAGGTTGAACTGAAATTGTTATCTTGAAACTGATATCTTTTATAATATTTAAGTCACAACTCTGAAACATGTTTTAAATGATTCTACGTCCCTTTTTAATAAGAAATAATTGCTCTCCAATTGTAACAACAGCTCTTAAATGGTTTTATTATTATTATTATTTCTAAATCAGAAAATTTTCTTCTACGTTCAAATTCTCACGTTACTGCTACCGGAAGAAGCCATAGTAATTAGTTTGTCTATAATTTTATATTTCGGATATCAGCCATAATATTGCACCAATTCAAAAACCAATAGTAGTGTCATTCCTAGAAAAAAATCTCATTTACTTTAAACATAATGTCTCCTTTGAATTAATTTCTCTCTAGTTTTGATTGATTTTCTATTTTGGCTTAACTTTCCTGCTGATTCCAAATTTCGAAGTTTCATTTATCTTAAAGGAAACCTTCTACCTACAATATTACTAATTTTGTTCTACTAGTTGTAGTCCTAAATAGCTCAGAAAATGAAGATAATGTTTTCTTTTATGAAATAGTCTGAATCTGACATACCAAATAAGGTAATATTACATTCTGACTTTCTATAACTGTTTAATCTGATTATGACTTAAATTATGTAAGCAACAGACTTTAAAACTGATCTGCAATGTTATTCACCTGAACTCGTTCTAAGAAAAAATTTTGTTATGAAGTTACAAAATTTTTAGGTCACCTTACAAGGGTTCTAGCAATAAACAAAATGAAGAGGCATAATATGACAGTTGATGATTATGTTCAAAATTATTGGCTATAAAACATTGTTATTTTTAAACATCTGGAAGTGACTCTCAGTAAATGGCAAAAGCACCCAGGACATATGAAATTATTCCCCTCCCTCCCCTTTCCCTCACACCAGCACCTCAAAAGTTGGCTATATTTCAAGAGGTGAATGGTAGAAGCCAAGAGCAGATCAATTACTTTTGAAAACGGGCTAATTGTAGGTACCACATAAGTAGACTTAAAGCATTTGACATAATTAAATATAATATTATTTATGAAAATAGATAAAATATAGCTATCATTTTCTGTATTTTACATGGAGAGCAAGGAACAGATGATGGTCATTGGCAATCAGAAATCAAATCAGAAAGAAGTAAGACATGGAGTCTCACAGGGATACATTTTGGACCCCCCCCCCACCTCGGTTTTTAATATTAATAAATGATTTACCAACATACAATACAGATAAACCTTTGCTATAATCAGATGACACCACTTTTCATGCTGTTGATTCTGGCCTAGCAAAAGTCTGGTCAAAAGTGAACAGCATACTTCACAGCTCAAAATTAATGAGCATTGTGGGTGAGCAGTAATGCTCTGGTCTCACATTCAGGAGGATGCAGGTTTGAATCCCCAGATTTTGGTTTTCCATGGTTCCCCAAATCACTCCAGGTGAATGCCAGAATGGTTCCTTCAAAAGGCCATAGTCGAATTCCTTTCCATTCTACACCCCCTCTCCTTTCCTGCCTCTATGTTTTGCCCAATTTTTTTTAAGAAAAGCTCTGAAAAGTCTGGTTCAAAGCAAATAATTTAAACGAAAATATTATATTTAGTCTTGCACTACTTCAAAATTATTATAAAATATGTGAAACCTAATTGATTAATTCTGTACAACAATATTATCTGGAATCCACATATATCAAATTTCAATGATCATATGTTAATATCTCCGATCCAAGTTGTATCATAAAGAAAGTTATAATATAAGGCAGGTGTGGTTTGAAGAAGTGATGAGATGATACAAGGTGGGGAAGATCCTAACATCGTTTTATGAACAAAATACACTAATGCCAGAATGGTTCGTTCAAAAAGCCATGGTCGAATTCCTTTCCATTCTACACACCATAACATTTATTTCCTACATACTGAATACATAATCTGTAATTTTTAAAATACTTCTTTGTTATGCAAAAAATTTACACATACTGTTTTTGAACAATTAAAAAAAATCACGGTCAATAAACATTGACAATACTGATGTCCATTTAAATGTCTTGCTCCTTTAAGTAGCTAATGCTACCACCACACTCATTCAAATAGAAATGTTTCTCTCTTCCTTTCTACACATTGTTAACTACAAAAACAGAAAACAAGAATGCAAGTATGAGAAAGATGGTAGTTGGAAACTGTAGCTCAGTCTCAACATTAATGTTTTGATCATTCCACGATGTCCAAGAAACATAGAAACAATTCTTTAATTCAGCTGTAATAGTGATGTAACCATTCATAAATGTAAAATAAGATGAGCAATATTTTTTTGTGTGTAAGTAAATTTAGCAACATCCAAACCAATGAAAATGCAAATGTAGCAACTATTGAATGAATAAATAAATAAGTACATAAATACAAAGTATTGGAGTACTGATTTCTTCTGTTATGACTTCTCAAAAAAAATATTACACTTTCTGAACCAATGAGATCCATTATTATAAAGTTGTGTAACAAAGGCAAGGAATTATAATTTTAAAAATAATTGCTAATCAACTTTTGTTACCAAGTTAATCATAAATAAAATGTCAAAAACTATATTCTGTTTTTGTAACTGTTTTACTATGGAAATTGTTTTCAGTTTACTGCACCAATTTTGTTCTTTTTTTTAATGTTATCAGTGCTGTTATTATAAGTTTGAAGCCTCTGTATTTGATAGTCTGATGTTAATTATGACATAAAAACTGCTGTATGATCAATGACTTTTGGATAAACATACATCACGTGGAATATTTTAAGCGCAGAAACATAAAAAATACTGTTAAAATTTTTAAAAAATGCTCGTGGCTCCCTCCAACACTACAAATGAAATTTTGTCTACAGTACACAAATATTCATTTGTGAAGTGAATATGTTAAGTAAAAAAGCTGTTTCAAAAGTTTCTGGCATTCAACCCTAGGTCCACATAAAATTTATAGTCAGACAAATTTTTACCTAAATGTATTTTTCAATTAATATTGCAAAATTTCAGTATTTGATATGACTTTTTGTAACGTAATGTTTCAATTGTTGGCAGTCCCAAAGAACTGTTAAGTAGAGTAGTATAACAAATTACTTTTGGAAAACCTGAATATAATGTTCCATGCCAAAAAGGTTTAAATCTTTAATGTTAATCAACTAAAAAAATTTATGGCCAAAAAAGCATGGATTATCAGGTTAAACAGAACATTAAGACATACCAGTTTATCATTTGTCAATTGTGCAGTGGATAACTGAAGGAACATACTATATTAAATCTTTTTGAAAAAGGATGTTTGTGGCCTCAATTATTTTTTTCCAGTGACTAGATTATGTGCATTCGTCTATGATACATAAAAACACATTTATATTACTACTAGTAGTAAGACAAATAGTAAAACTTTTCCTGGTACTATCTCATTTATTCACAACTTAGCCCTCCAATACTGAATTTAATCTAAGTAACCACAATTTCTGTAGTCTAACAAATGTTACTAATAACACTATTATCTTTATATGAAATGGAAACACTAGATGAGAATTTATGAAATACTAATCAAAATCATACATATTTTTACTGGCACTATGTATATCTTGAACCAAGTTTTGTGCTCTTACATGTGCTTCTATATTGCTTTATCAGTTTATAGTTCTCTTTAATTTAAATTAGAACTAACAGTTCCATGCAGGAACAAGTTAGACATAATACTGTTTATTATTATACAGTGTACTTACGTGCTTATCAGCATTGCTGAGATTACTGGCACCCAACCAGTATAAAGGACAGACTTAGTGTATTTATTCTGCTTTGCTATCCAAACCCAGAATGGAATAACGAGTATGTAGCATATAACAATTATTGGAGGAACGTAGTAAAATGTATCTGAAAATTTTGAAACAATAGTTATTAGTGGAATAATGTATACATAATATTGATTGAATTAATATATAGCAATAGAAATACACAATTCCTTTTCAATATAACCTCCGTTTATGCCTTCAAATGTTTTTGCTACACTAACAGTTTTTTATTATTTTTATTTTATTTTAATTTTTATTAATTCTTCACCAGATTATTGGACATATGCAATGCCAATTGGACTCAAAGTAAGGTACCGCTTTGTTATTGGGAAATTTCTTTCTACTCAAATATGTTTGATAATTCCAAACAAATGACAGTTGTATGGTGACAAAAATGGATGATATGTGGGATGACTAAGCTTTCCAGCATAGATATTATAATATCACTACCATAGCAACTGAAGTGTGGGGCTCAGTGTTATTATACGGAAGAAGGATGGTATGTATTAGAATCTTTCTTCTTTTGCAAAAATAGGTCTTTCTAACATTTCCCATTGTAAGCACCTTAGAATTTGGTTAAATTCTACTTTTCTTGGCTATTAGGCATAGGGGTAGGAAGTTAGCCTTCCAGAAATTGTAAAATCATTAACCTTGTTACTACAGGATATGGGAGAAGCGATTCATATAGAAGCTGATACTGCAGCTCATTTCAGAGCAGAAAGCATTTTAAAGGCAGAAATGCAGTTAAACATATATTATAATAGCCCTAAATAAACAGTTATAATAGTAAACAGCTTGTAAACTTACCTAAATCAGTGGAATCCTCAGTTATTCAACTTGTAAACAATCAATTTTGGTTACATGATCATATCACTATTTTGCAACACTTTTCGATGTAGTAAAGTATTTTTACAATAATAATGAACCGAAAGAAAGTTGTTGTTGTTGTTGTTGGTGTTGCTGTTTTAGGGCACGTCAACGTCAGGGATATTAGCGCCCTAACAATTACCAGCTATTACTGTGGCTTTAAAATATACTAAAATACTATCTGCATGGTCGACTGTAAAGGGGTCGGCCATACAGACAGCAAATAAAATAAATCATAAAAAGAGGCGTAGCTTTAAAAGAGCCACCGGTACTTTAAACCGTACAGCACCTGGATGGCTCTAAAGGGGCCAAGAAGGTTAAAAGGAGTATTAAAAACATTACAAGTCTCGCTGGCTGTATAGTGGCCAGTGAGATATGAATCATAACAATATAAAAAATAATAACAATGCACATGCATGGGTGGGTGTAAAGAGGCCACCCATCCATCTTAAAACTAGGCCGATCTGCCTAAAATTTTAGGTGCTAGACCGGCCAAAACACAATATTTTAAAACACTCGCCACATTGCTGGTCTCATTGTTTAAAATGAGGGACAGATCGTTGCCCAAGCCAACGTCTGCCCTCAAGTCTAAAAATAATACACAATCAATTAAAATGTGGCGCACTGTCAGAGGTACGCCACATGCATTACATTCCGGTGGGTCCTCCCGGCGGAGAAGAAAGCTGTGTGTCAGAGGGCTGTGTCCTATGTGGAGGAGAGTAAGGAGAACCTCATCCCTCCTCGCCCGCTGGAAGGAGCTGCTCCATGGCTCAACGGTTAGTTTGACCAGCCGGAACTTATTATGCTCAACCTCCAGCCACTGTCTCTGCCAGATGTCAAAAACAAATCTTTTTGCCGCCGAGGCAAGGTCAGACTTTGGGACTGGATCAAAGTCAACTCTAACCCTATTGCAGGATAACTTGGCAGCTTCATCAGCTGCCTCATTCCCCCTGACTCCCACATGACCAGGTACCCAGCAGAACGTGACCTCGTTTCCAGAAGATTGGAGCGATTGGAGGGTTCCCTGTATGCCTTGGACAAGACTATCTGTTGGGTACATGCTTCTTATGGCCTGGATGCAACTGAGGGAATCACAGCATATGATATACTACGTGCCGCAACTTACTTTCATATGCTGGAGCAACTTTAACAAAGCGTAACACTCTGCAGTGTACACGCTGCAACAGCTATTCAGTTTGTAGTTATAAGTCGCTCGAGGGAACACCACGGAGCAACCAACTCCATTAGCCTGCTTAGACCCACCCGTGTATACCGGGGTGAAATCGCGAAACTGATTTAAATTATCGCTAAAACTTCGGATAAAAATACTGTCGGCGGTACACAGCTTGTTGTACCGGGACAGTTCTAAAACTGGTCTGGGCCTCTTTAAAAGCCAGGGAGGAAATTTACTCCAAACCTGGTGATAAAAAGAGGGCATCTGAAACCCATATTCCTCTAATATAGCCTTTGTACGGTAGCTGAATGGTTTAGTTGTCCTTTGGCCATTGGTATAAAGCCGTTCAAAGTTAGGGTGAAGAAGCACGTCGTACACGGGACTGCCAGGTGTTGCGGCAATATGTATATAGTGTCGCGCCATGAGCAGACGCCGGCAGGGTATTGGGTATTGGGTTGGTGCGATATGTATCTGTAGCAAGATGTATTCCTGCATGGTGGACACTATCCAGTATATGGAGATAACTGTCCCGTGCCGAACCGTAGACAATACAACCGTACTCCAACCACGACCGTACAAAGGCTCTATAAAACTGTAGCAGGCAGGAGCAGTCAGCGCCCCATGAACTGCCACACAGATGCTTTAAAACATTAAGAGCTTTCAGGGCTCTGGCTTTAATATCTTTAAGATAACTAAAACTTAAAACGGTGTTCCTCAAAGTGAGATGAGGTACTGCTAAAAGACTTCTACTGCAGCTAAAAAGCTTACACCTGGTTTTCTCACCAGAGAAACGAAAGCCGGTGTGTACTGACAATTCATCCAGCCTGTTCAGCATGAGCTGCAGCTGCCGCACAGCACTTCTCAGGCTGGACAATGCACAAAAAATTAAAAAGTCGTCAACGTATAAGGAGTACCGGTTGGGCCTCCTTATAACAGTTGAGATGCTATTAATTGATATATCAAAAAGAGTCACACTTAAAACTGAACCTTGAGGAACACCGTTTTCCTGAATAAAAAGGTCAGACACTTCCCTACCGAAAGCAACGTCGAGATCTTTTGGTCACCTCCATTTGCACTGGTAGCAGATGTTGTTGCTATTCCAGTCACTGCACATGGAGGAATTGGAGGTGCAATGACTAAGTGCTGTTGTTGCTGGTAGAACATGTGCTGCTGCTGCTGGTGTGGTCGAGGTGTCTGATGTGCTGCTACTGACGTCCGCGATAATAGGAGTTACGACCTTAGCGGGTTTAGCACCGCATTTGCATTGACATGAGCACAAAGTGCTCATGCCCATGTCACAAAGGATGTCTGGGTAGCAGCACTCTGCTTCCTGACGGGAGCTGAAGCTATCTTTGCAAAACTAGTACCAAAAATTGGAGCGGCGAGTGATTTGGATTTCTTTTTAGCTTCCCCATAGGGAATCCACTCTTTGGTCTTTAGTTCTTGTATCTTGCGCTCTTCAAGATACATTTGACACTCTCTACTCCAGGCCGGGTGCGAACCGGAGCAGTTGACGCACACCTGTGGTAGAGTACAACTGACACCAGGCTCATGTGCCCCCTTGCCGCATTTACCACAGGTGGGGCTGCCCTTACATGACGCCATTACGTCCAAACTGCTGACACTGGAAACAGCGCATTGGGTCCGAAACATACAGACGGACATTCAGGTTGATGTACCCTGCTTTGATGTTCTTTGGTAGTACTGGAGTGTCAAACGTCAGGACGAAGGTGGCAGTCTTTTCAATACTGCCATTAGCCCTCCGTGTGATGTGACGTACTTCGACCACTTTCTCCTTAACGAGTTCCTCGGTCCCTATGTCTATCAAGTCACGGCAGATGACAACGCCTTTGGAACTATTCAGGGATTTGTGGAGTTTGTAATTGACTGTGAACTCCCCGAGCTTCTCACAGTTAAGGAGTTGGGTAGCTTGCCTACTGGTTGTAGTTTCCAGCAACAGCGTCACATTCCTCAGCTTTTTAACTGAATTTAGGGTCCCTACCAGACCCTCTAACCCCTTTGAAATAAAAAAAGGTGAAACTTTCTCAAAGGTTCCTTCCACCCATTGCATCACTATGAAAGCATTCGGTATCGAACAAACTTTTCTGTCACTGTTGCTTTCAGAAGGGGGGGGGGGGGGGTGGCTATCGACCCTCACCCGCTTCTTAGAACTAGGTGCTGGGTGTATTTATTTTAGCCTGCGGCACACCCGTACTGCAGGGTTTTAGTGGTAGACTTCATTTTGGTCCCACGAGTAAAACAGAGTTTAAAAAGAAGCGCTAATACAACAGTGATGCGCAGGTGCCCCTGAGGTTGCACGTTAGCGAATGATCTGCCTCTCACCCATGCACCTCCTCGGCACGTGACTGACCTCGAGGTTGAGGTTTTTTATAGAGGTTTGTTCCATCCTCGCGATCCGGGTGACGAAGCCAAGATCCCCGTTCTCCTAGGCACACAGCGTTGCACCGCCACGTGCTATGGTGGTCGTTAAAGTTTACGGTGTGGGAAACTTTCGGCGCTCACAAGTTTCCAGCTCGGGCACCACGGGTTCACCAAACCCGTACCTGGAACTTGCGTACCAGGCCACTGCGGGGCCGAAAGAAAGTAAAATTCACTAAAAATCAATAGTTTCAGGCAGTATAAATAAAGAAAACACAATTTTAAAACTTTGTTGAACTCGTTTGCATTGTTAATACACCATAATAACACGTTTTCAGTCATTTTCGGACTTAACAAATAAATTTTAAGTAATAAAAAAGAACATTGCATAACATATAAAAGTTCTAAAGCATTCCACACAGTTCAATAAACACTAAATCAGTTTTAAACAAAATTATGCTGTGAAGGAAAACGTAGCAACTTTCAAAGTAAATTGTGAACCTCTAAGACCATCTAAATAAATAAAATCACTTTTAAAGTGGATAATAAAATTAAAGAAAAATCCTGAAGCTAATACACTTTCGATATAAACAATAAATAAGAAAATATTAGTTTCTCCTCACTACTGGTTGCATCACTCGTCACCTCAGAATTTCGAAGGTCAATAACTTTCAAAGTACTCAATGTATCGAAAATCTAAAAAGCTCCTTGGAGAGGGCAGAAATGAAAGAATAACCTGGTAAGGGTTTAAATGAAATATTCTAAAATTTTCTACATAGGTCGTACAATCTACCGGAAATAGAGAAACTAGTCAAAACAACAGTATTCTTTTTCTAACACAAAGTTTTATGGTGATTTGAGTAACTTTAGAGCCATAGTCCCCATAACAAGAAACAATCCTGAGTCGCCGCTCTATACACTGTGAATTTTCGAGGGCTCTCAGTTAAAATATTTTCATTTAGCCATTTTGACATGCGTGGTGAAAATGATAATCTATTTAAGTCCAGGCTGTCCTGACACTTTGTTAGATGCCGGGAAGTCATTGGAGTGATAGGACGTGTGGTTTAGAAGTCGCGTGGAAAAGCACGGGACTTGCTGGGTAGAAGAATCAGGAAGTAAGACCTGAAGCATGGCAGAACAGCCATGATGGGTTTTGAAAGATGGCACACATGTGAATATCAATGATAAAACTTTAAAATTTTCTGTTTGGGGTTCTTTGGTCTGTTCTGGCTTCATAATTTGCAATTTTCGTGTGAAGAATAGTCTGATTGTGTATGCCAACTGTAACATGTGAAATTAAGTGAACTTTGAAGAATATAGTAATCTTATTATTGGAACAGTGTAATTTTTTATTTTTGTAGTAATTACCTTCCTCTCCTAAGGTCAATTAGGATTGTGGTGACCGATATTACTTTAAAGTTGGATCTATCCAAGGTACACCACGGTTAAATGTTTGAACAATTTTAATTCTGATCAGACGAAGTGCAAGTGGATTTTAGTTAAGGATTGTTAGTCTGATATCCTAACCGCAATATCAGGCATGACCCTTACACCATGTGTTCACAGCAACTAGTGTGTTAGAGGAAACTTAATCATTCAAGCAAAATTTGCACTTGCAAAATACCTTTAACATTACAAAAGATGACCGCAAGACTTTTGCTGCAGACATTTAGACATTTTCCTTCACCGGAACAATCTTTCCTTTTTCACATCATTCTATACTCGATCTCTTTGCTTCAGGAGTATAGTGGTATAACCATGATTCCATCACATGTTGTGATATATGCAACAGACTCCAAAAGCTTCTGAGAAATTTCAGTCTTAACAGACTTGTAAGTATCATTTAACATTCTTGGCACCCATCTTGGAGTTATTCTGCTCAAACATAACTACTTTATAATAACTTTCTATAACTTGCCCCATTGTTGCTCCAATTTCTTTCTGAACATAGTCTTAAATTTGCAGAGTTGTTTGTGGAGAGTTATTCGTTATGGTAGAATGTGTATGATTGGGCATGTAAGCTATTATCAAACCTCACCAGAAGAACTTATGTCTCTTATTAACCTGAGGTTTTAAAAGTGTTTTGTTGCCAAACTGTACAAAAATATTTATAATTACACATGAACCTCCTGTCCACCAGTATAATAAGTAAACCAGGATGGAAGAAATAAGTGTTTAACCAACTCACTCATATGAGTTGAGTGTTGTTAACTCATTAAGGATCATTTCAGTATTTCTCATCTATTTCTCATGTCAGATTTATTTTTTATCAAGCCTTGTATGAATACATGATGAAAAGAAATCGTTTGTAGAAACTTGTAAAAAAAAAGCTTTACAAGTATTTACCAGCAGCATTATACAGCATAGTAGCAACCCAAGATAACAGAGCCAGAGACGTTATGTCACCAAGGCTAGCAGCAATGGGTGTTGCTACATAGTCTGGGTTTACTTTCAGATGATGAGAGATGACTATTACAGTTGCTGTAATCAAACCTGTGAAAAAATATTAAACCAGATGAACACAAAAGTCTAAATTTTAGAGAAAACTTTGAGAACAATTGTGTATGGTATACTATAACTAATATTAAAATTCAAAACTGTCATTAATTTTGACTATGTTTCAGTGAACCAACTATTAAAGAATGAGATAACACTAGCTATTACAGGCTTGTTTAATTAATACTCACCTTCAAAGAAAAAATCATTCAGAAAACTTACTACAATTAAGTCGACTAGACAGAACATTCTAAATAAAATTGCCTCAAATTAATGACTGTTTTAAATGTTGGTAGCGGGATAAGGATGACTTTGGTGCAAAAATTCTTAAGCTGGTTACTGAGGAGATTGCACATGACCATGTGATGTCAGAGTTTTAAGTTTTTTGCGTAGAGGGTGATTTAATTCATTCAATCAGAGGCCAAAGTCATATGATATCAATGCCTCGGGCAATACAAATTGACCAATGGTGAAATCTGGTGCCAGCAAGTGGCCTCGGTGGAGGGGTGTAGCCTAAGAGAGAGGCCACCGACATCACAGACACTTTGTTTGTTTCTAGGTGGAATATTCCCTTGGTATCATTGCTCCAGGCAACTCAGAGAGGTGTGTTTGCTGAGGTGTGGAATATTTCTGTCAGAGCCCCAGGCAGATTTTCTGTCTCTTTCTAGCAGCTGTCTGGAAATCCCATTGGCATTGCAAGTTTGTACAGGTGTGTACCCCACTTAGAATGGAATGAGATATCAATTAGCAATTTCTGAGCCCAGAATTATTCATTAGAAATCAACATGGAATGTCCATTAACCAACTGCCATTGTGAAAGCAAGCCCATTGTAGGTTTTCAGCTTGGTACAGGATTCACCACAACCCCCGGTAATATCATTCTGTGAAAGAATAATAGAAAACAATAACAGGAGAAATGATTATGAGGTGAATATGTAGTTATTAGATGTTAATTTTTGTGGGCAGGACCAAGAACTAGAGTAGCAAAACGCCTTAAAAAACAAGAAGGGAAGTCAATTAACTGCCCACCTATTGCTCACCTCTGCGAAAGATGTCCATAGTATAGCAAACAACTCGGCACACATCATTATGAAAGCGTATGTTTGAACAGGTGTGGAATGCTGGTGCACTGCGCATTCAGCTCTGATGATCCCTAGCAAGTGCCAAGCAAGAGAAACTTACTTTCTCATCAAATGAGTATTATTTTATTTTAAAAATTTTGACATTTTCAACTGGGTAAAACAATTTTAGTGTAATGAGTATCTGCAAATTTTTACTTTTTATACATTAAATATGATTGATGCTACAAGGTGTTATAAAACTTTACTAATCATAATTATTCAAAATAAATTACAAGGTGTATTAACACTTTACTGCCATTAAATATTGAAAAGTATTTGAGGTATGTTTAAATTAACAAACCCCCTAATTAAACTTACTTAAACCTTTTCAGAGAAAAAAAATTGAGGGATCATTAAGTAAATGTAGGGTTGAATGAATAATAATGATAGGCTTCCATAAATAACATCTCAGTGGTAAATTTAAATATTTAAAACAAACTTTTGTAGGGTGTTGAATTTTATACTGAACCAAACATCAGATAGGTAAATAAGAAAGTGAATATTCTAATTTCAGCGAATAGCACACTTCCTTCTTGATTGATTCATAAAACAATGGAATGAAATTAATTCTTCTGCATACAGGATTTGGAAACTGGATAGCTAGATATAATATAATGAGCAAAAAGTTCAATGATATTACATATTTTTATTTTAAAAATTTAATGTTACAGTTATATGCAAATACTCAACATCACCACTGATTATTTCAACATTAGAACTGACATCACTGTTGGTATCTAAGTGAATTAACTTATAACATAGTTCTTCATTCCCATCATCCGGGACAGGCATCGATACCCCACCCCCTACCATGGTTGTCTCGACGTCCGATAGCAACGATTCTGCAAAAAGAGGAAAAGCCATTATTCCTACATCCGACTCAGTTTGAAAACAAAAACAGTTTCTCATATGGTGGAGCAACAAAGTGGAAAATGCATTAAACATAAATTTATTATTAAATATCTGTATTAGAAAGAACATCTATTGAAAAAAATGTAATGGAGAAAAATCAGTTTAAAGTAGAACCATCAGCTTACCATAGCTAACAGTTTGAGGTGGAAATACCATCACTTCATCTGTAGAAAAAAAATATATCTATGTTAGAAGAAGCATCGACAGAAAAAAATCTAACAGCAAAAAATCATTTTAAAGTACAACATGTACTTTTGAACCTGCAGCGTACTGTAGCAGACAGATTGAGGTGGAATTTCAATCACTTAATCATCTGTAGAAAAAAAATTAAACAACTGTTAGGACCATCCATGGAAAACATGTATTAGTGAAATAATTAGTTTAATGTATTATAGTAATATCTTTTACCAAATGGACTATGCGTTGTTTGTTCCAATCAATGTATGAATCGCTGAAATCATCGAGCGGCAACTATGGAAAATAAACAACTATGTTAGTCATAGATAGATTTACCATAAGCAACATCTATGAAAAATGTAGCAGATACGTAAGAATAAATTGTTTTAAATACTTGTGCTCACCTGAATTTAAAAGATGATTTAACTCTGCAAAAACTTTGTTCATCCTGATGAAGCTTGCTATTAATACAAATCTGGAAAGTGCGATGTCAACCTGAACCAACCCCAGGACTCAACCAGCCACAATATTTATACTACTTAACTCGGGGTTTGCAAAAACTTGATTTGTCCACAGTTAGGCGAGGCTAAACACTCTATGGAAATGAAATGAATATGGCATGACCAGTTTAATACACTTTATCCCAAAAAAATACTCATCTTAACACATATATTTAATTATTCCAAGTTGAACATCATCTTTCTGTTCTCTGTTGTTAACATAAAGCCTTATGCTCGGGGTGGACACAAGTACCTACTTCTAACCGTGAACTGGTACCTTTAAAGTTTCGTTTTCCTGTTCACCAACCCCTTGTGATACCCCAAGAGATGATATTGTTCATAAATAATATGTATTGTAGACTTTGGATGATATTTTAAAACTGTTGTATTATTATTCAAAAGTTCCTTACAATAAATAGTCTGTACCAGTTTAGGATAAGACATCCGACTACTATCCAAAAATATAGTTGATTGCTGATTAAACCATTGAGAAACATCTCAAGCAGCTTCCAATAATACCCCCCAAAAATATGGGAAAATTTATACAGTCACTGTAAGTTAAACAAGGTTAGACAACACTAAGAATTCCTCTACATCACAATATGCCCTTGTTTACTCGCTCTCCACTGTTTCACCTCATTTAAACTAGCAAAAACTCTGCTTAGTGAAGCATTGCTCGCCTTGTTTGCCGTGAACTGAACTTCACAACCAGCAAGTGAAGTCTGTATTAAACATCCCAGAGCAACTTGCTGCAGACTAGTTTCTTTAACAACTGGTTAAAGACTTAGCAAAATTCAGCATGGCCGACCTTTATTTATCAATTCATTCAGCATTCATTCAGCTGATGTCAGCTTTTAATTTCAAAATTCAATATCTGACTAATCCCCTTATACTTTGAGCTGCAATTAACCCATGTTTCTTTGTGCAGTCTGTTTCTAAACATTTTGACTTTACTGATTCAAAGGTATTTCTCCTGGACTAAAATATAATTCTGAATCATCAATTTTAGCACGCACCCAATATCATCTTGACAATAAATTTTAGAAAATCTTATCTTATTGAAATTTTAAACATTTTGAGGAACTAATAGCATGTATTTGACAAGCTTGATTTTGTCTATCTCCTAAATCTGTTTTTATTCCTTTATCTCTTTTATTTGAGATTTTGATTTTTTTACCTAATTAAAAAATTATTAATAATTTCCTTAATTGGTCAAAATAATGCTCAAGACATCCTTGTCAATGCCAACTACAACTTTGGCTATATAAATCTAATATAACTCTTTGCATTTTGCTTCCCTTTAGCACTTTTTTACATCACTAAAATTGAAATAAATTTTAAACTAAATTTTTCTGAGCCTATAAAATACACTTTAAAGGATTGTGAAAATTGATGTGGCAAAATCCATGACCCTTGAAAAACAATTTTATCTGGATCTAACATCTTTTATGACGGTGATTTAAAATAAGCTAAAGGATGCTTCACTATACAGAAAGTGTATGTAAAAGTTGTTTACTGTATAGATTACCCAAAATAGTTATCTGTCTAAAAGGTTTTGGCAAGGTTATAGATAAAGTATTATTATTATTATTATTATTATTGGTGAATTCTCCCAATAAATGGAAGATGGTAAGCAAATGACTGAATCAAGTTTTCTTTGAGTTGTTCTTATTGTTCCAATAGGCTTTCATTCTTTCCGAGAAAGCTTGTTTGCATTCTTCCGACCACTTTGGTCTGTATTGCTTTTGTTTTGGTTGCTTATTTGTCTACTTTGTGTCTGAAGGTGTCTCTTTCTAAGATGTCTGTTGCTCCTATGCTTGCACTTTTAAGATCCTATAGAATTTCATTCAGCCAAGGTGTTGAATTTTTAAGTGAACTTACATAATCTATTATCTTTTTTGTCAATCGACTTTCTGGTAATCTCTTAAGGTGACTAAAGAATTTCATTCACCTTTTATGGATGCCAAATTCGATGTTTGAAAACTTTTCTGTTGTTTTGATTGATTGTAATCTGTAACCATCTTTAGCGAGTCTTGCTCCTAGAATTTTTGTAATGACTTTTCTCTCTACTTTTTTAATTTCTTCAAGGTCATGTTTTCTGTTAAGTGTTAATTTTTCACTTGCATAGAGGACTGTTGGTTTTATGACTGTGTTGTAATGCCAAATTTTCATCTGTCTTGACAAAGATTTTTCTGTTGTAAAGATTTTTAACTAACCCTAATGCTTTTATTACTTTTTGGAGGCGATTTTGCCGAGAGATTTTCTGGAGGCCTGTCGGTTTGATGAATTCTCTGAGGTATTTAAAGTATGGAACCATGCTGATTTTACCGTATTTTGTTCTCAAACTTGCTATTTCTGTCTTTGAAAATATGAATTCAGTTTTCTCGAATGAGACTTGTAATCCTACTTTTTCTGCACATTCTTTCAGTGTCTCAAACTGTTTGGTGGCAGTCTCTTCATCTTCTGCTAGTATCGCCAAATCATCCACAAAAGTGAGGTATGGTATATAGTGGTTGTTATTATTATTATTATAATACACTGAGCCACTTAAAATTAATCAGCCTGAAGAGAAACATTGTTTACGGCTAATGCTAGACCAACGAAAGTTCCTTGTTGTATAATTGTGCAGGCTTCCACATTCATCATAAGTATTATCTTGGTTCTCCGGGTGGAGCTGTGTTGATTTGTTAAACTCTGAGAACCAAGATGATAATATTCCTTGTTGTAGTTTGAGATAAGACAAACGAATATATACAGCCTTGTTTGATTTCTTGCTATAATATTATATTGAATAGATTAGTAGCACAAACACTGCTGGATTTCCATTTTTTTTCACCCTGTATAGTGCAGACTTTTGTGAAGGCCATTAATATCTATCCGAATCCTGGGAAATTGTTAATTAAAATTCTCAGTAATGCACTGACACTACAGAGGAGGATCTGAGTTTTTCATAAAATCCACCAGATCTTAACTTGTTGAACAATGCACTGGAAACCTTTTCATACATAGTCATTTAGGTATACACGAACAAGGTGTGTGTATATATATATATAAAAAGGAGTGATTAAAGTGAGGAGCTATATGTGAAGTATCATGATATGTATGACAATGGTACTACTTACAATACCGGTATTCAGCATTTCTCTCTCAACCCTGTTTTTAATGACTGAAACAGAACTTGAAACCAGTTATTTCCCCCAAGCTTCATGAAGTTCAAATGGGGCTTAAATCCTGATAGGAAGTAAATAATTTTATTTTGACTGTATCGTCTAGAATGTTTTTCTTTAGCAATTTCCATTTATGTTTCGATGCCTTCAGGATTTAGATAAACTGAAGATTCACATTACACTCCATGAACCTGTATCATGGAGATTAATATACCATTAGTCGTGACATATCAAAAGTGCATCTGTATGGTTCTACCAGCAAGAGCATTTAGTTCACTAAAAATTAACCATCATACGCTTTTGGTGACATTATGCTATTTTCAAGACTGTAACAGAATAATCATGCCACTTATAAAAATGTTTTATGTTAAGCCAATAATTTTATATACAGTGGTACCTCGACACACGAGTGCCTTGATATAAGAGTACCTTGATATACGAGTGTTTTGAGATACAAGCCGCCGAGCGAGCGATATTTTGCTTTGAGATGCGAGCAAGAGATTTGAGATACGAGGATTTTTTTTTTTTTTAGCTCTACTACAACACTGGGTGGCGACAACAATGTGGTTTGACCAACAATCAGGCCAGCTACACTTGCGGTCAGGTGGGCAACAATGGGGGCATCAAATAAGGTTCCAAGGGTGGGCAACAATGGGGGCATCAAATAAGGTTCCAAGGGACGGCATTTTCACATTTTCCGTGGCTTGACTAGACCTCAGTCTGTGTGCTTGTTTCGCTCGTTTTCGAGACATTTTTGATAAGTTGGGTTCGCGTTTTTTGCTTTCCAAAACATTATAACATTTATTTTTATAACCATGGGTCCGAAGAAGAAGATGTCTATTGAATTAAAGTGTGAAATCGTAGAAAAACATGAGCAAGGTGTGCGAGTAAATGATTTGGCGAGGATGTAGGGGCGTAGCATATCAATGACATGTACTGTGCTTAAACAGAAGGAGTTTATACAGGGAATAACGCCAGCTAAGGGCATTACAATAATTTCTAAGCTCTGGAACTCTCTCCATGAAAAGATGGAGGAACTACTGATGGTGTGGGTGACAGAAGCAGCTTCAAGGAGGAACCTTAACACAAAGCATCATATGTGAGAAGGCACAAGCAATTTACGATGATTTGCTGAAGCAGATCCCACACACTTCCACAAACGAGGAATCAGAAGACTCATTTAAAGCCAGTCGGGGTTGGTTTGACAACTTTAGGAAGAGGACCAGCATTCACTCCATCGTCAGACATGGTGAGGCAAGTTCAGATGTGAAGGCAGCCGAGGTTTACATCAAAACGTTTTCCGAACTGATAGAAGCCAAAGGATACATCCCCCAACAAGTCTTCAACTGTGACGAGACAGGGCTTTTCTGGAAAAGGATCCCAAATAGGACTTACATAACGGCAGAGGAGAAGACGATGCCAGGTCACAAACCCATGAAGGATAGATTAACTCTAGCACTTTACGCCAATGCGAGTGGCGACTGCAAAATCAAGTCTCTGCTAGTATACCATTTGGAAAATCCCAGAGCCTTTAAGTCACATAAGATTTTAATAGAAAAACTGTTATGTGGATGGCAAATCCGAAGGTGTGGGTCACCAGGAAATTCTTTGTGGAGTGGATAAACCTGGTGTTTGGCCTAGAGAAGGGTCATTCACGAGTTAATCAGTTCTTTAGAGCAATTCTTTTAAAAGAGCGAGTGAGCAGTCGCTTACTAAAAAGTGAACGGTAGTTCTTCTAGATGAGTCAGTCATAAGTCGGCTAATTCTGAAGATCAAGTAGAGCAGGCTTTGTGGACTGTTGAGCTAAAAAATAAAAGGTCTACTAATTGTATAAAAGTCGATTTAAGGGGGGTATTTTAATCAAAAAGTGGGGTGTAACCAGATTCTGAGGGGTCTGACCTAAAAAAAAGGTCTCAAATATAACTGAGCTAGTGAACCATTCAAAAGAACTAGTTCTTTTCGTAGAGTGATCAAATGAACACCGCTCTTTTTAGTGAGTCACTTTGCCCACCTCTAGTTTGTCCCTTCTGTTAAAAAATATCTACAGGAAAACAACCTACCCATGCAAGCCCTTCTCGTCCTCGACAATGCCCCTGCTCACCCACCAAATCTCTAAGATGATTTACTCGAAGAGTTCAAGATTATAAAGGCTCTCAATCTACCACCCATCACCACTCCTATCCTGCAGCCCATGGATTTTAAGAAGTTCTACACCAAACACATTTTTTTGGCGCTGCTTTGAGTTGACAGAGAACACAAACCTTACCCTTCGAGAGTTCTGGAAGGACCACTTTAACATCGTGATATGCCTAAGATGTATTGATCAGGCCTGGCTGGGTGTTACAATGAGGACCTTAACCTCTGCATAGAAGAAGGTGTGGCCTGAGGCTGTAGCTGAAAGGGCCTTAGAAGGATTGGAACCCGAAGTTTCAGTGGTAGAGGAGATTGTTTCTCTGGGAAAATCCATGGGTCTGGAGGTGGATGAGAGAGATTTGAACAAACTCGTCAAAGAACAATCTCAGGAGCTGACAACACAGGAATTACACGATCTACATTCGCAGCAGCATATGGTGGTTCAACGAAAAATTAGTTTTGAAGAGGAGCCAGAGATTGAGGAGGTTATCTCAATAGGATATATAAAGGAGATCTTGGGAATGTGGGAGAAAGTTGTAGAGTTCGTGGATAAAAATCACCCCGAAAAAGCTGCAACTGGTCATGCATCAGAGTTGTTCAATGAAACTTGCCTAACTCATTTCCGCAATATCCTGAAAGGGAGGAAGAAACAAACCTCCTTGGACTTTTTTTAAATGATCTGCAGGTGAAAATAAGCAAAGCGTGATGAAAAAAGTGAATAACAGTGACGAAAATTAAGCACTCCCGTAAGCACTTCACTTTTTCTTTTATTATGTTTTTATAGAATATGTATTTGTTATTTATAAATAAATGTTTCTTTTTGTAAATATGTACATTTTTCTTATTCAAAAACACTTAAAAAAAACAACTGAGGTGGTTTTTTGGGAGCTGGAATGGATTAATGGCATTTCAATTATTTTCAATGCGGAAAATTGCTTTGAGATATGAGCAATTTGACATATGAGCAAGGTTACAGAACAAATTAAACTCGTATGTCGAGGTACCACTATATATATATATGGGTCTTCCCCCCCCCCCCTTTAGTATATATAGGTGGAGCTCTCTTAATGTCTTACACAGGGAAATAGTTAGTTATTTAACTCGTGGACACACAAGGCTTTTATACATGTTGACTGAAAAATAAAATAAAAAATTGTGGGATAACTTTCATTTCATCTGGTTGGGGGGGGGGGGGGGGGGGTGGGAGACTGCATGCAAGGAAACATATTTTATCATGTGGCAGCTTACAGTGTCCTTTTTATTCATAAATTTCCATACCAGAAGTTGGCTCAATCCTTTACTTGTGAAATGCTTGCGAGTTCAGTGTTAATATCATCACCCAATTGTTTGTTTTCTTACGCTAACGGAAACTTGTCACCAACCCAAGCCTACCTTACGAATTGAAGGCAATCATTTATTTGTCCACACTTATGGAGGCCTGTTGTTTTGGCAATGAATTCCATCTGACTCTGGAGTTTTATGGAAAATGCACAGAAATTTTATCTTAGTAATAAAATGAAAGAGAGATTACCAGAGACATAGAATTCACACAACCCAAAGTCTAGCGGATTCAACAGCTTGAACACTGGCAAACTCAACACACAAAAGATTTAACGAAGGTGCAGACATAAGTTTGAATATGTCAAAGATCATGCCCACACTTTGACTGTTGTCAGTTGTTGGATAGTCCATGATACTTTTCAGCAAAACACGTAAAAATTTAAAAAAATTAAACAACAATTCGATGAGAAAGTAAGTTTTGCAAACACCCACATGTCATGCATACAGCGAGTTTGACACAAGTAACACCAACCATCATAGTATGTATATATATATATATAAACAGAACTCTGCTTACTTGTCATAATTCAGACAAGTTACAGGATGTGCGAAGGATTGCACATCTTCACAGTGTTAATCCATACAAAGTGTTTATCCCCCCCCCTCCCACCAAATTGAATACATGTAGTACAAACCTATGTGACCACTGAATCTGAACACTTGTGCACTGGTTTGTCATAGTCATTTATGAGTTAAGCTTCCAAAAAACTAATTTGTGCCATCTTGCCTGGGTGGACAGCATGGTTGGCCCCTCCCCAATTTGGGCACATATAGCCAGGGGCGTAGCTACTATGGGGCTAGGCGGTGCAGTGCACCGGGGCCCTCACACTCAGGGGGCCCCTAAGCATACCACCCGTCTGGCCCGAGGGCCCAAAATAATTTTTTTGCACCGGGGCCCTTGTTGACCTAGCTACGCCACTGCCTATAGCATATTTAATGTCGGTATTACATGGGCAAACAATGTGTTATATGTCCAGTATACGGTCATAGAGTATGCATTTGTAAATGTGGAAAAACGTTGCAGTCCACGATTGTAGATCCTGTACACAGTGTATTACAACATTTTGCCACATGGTAGAAGTATGGGTAGAAGTAATAAGATTTAAATTTTTAGACTCTCACAAAAGAATACTAAAGATTTCATGAGCAAGATGTAACTATGCAGCAAGAAAGATAATTTTGTTTAGTTATTCGCAGTCAATATAGAATGACTGTAGAGTTAGAATGGTAGGAATGGGTCGAATCTAGTTTTGATTGTAGACTGTTTTGTGTATGTGTGAATCGCGAGGGTTAGAGAAATGTCATAGGAATTTGATGTTATGACCACTAAATAGATCAAATCTATCTGCTAAAGATACCTTTGGATTTAGTTAAAGTGTTATTTTATCCTAAGGGATGACATTTGTAAAATTGGAGCATGATACAACAAAAGGTTTCTGAAGACTAAGGAAAAACAACGTTTTATCCAGCTACCACAGCTTTGTTCCTAATTTCTGTAAATAAATTGGTTCTTCAAAATGTTTAAATTTTTTCATTGGTATTCAATTACTTTTATGCAGGCATAATTTTTGTTTTCTGTTGGAAAATCTCTCCCTCTTGAAACTTATTTACTGCACATAACAAGAAATAAAAAGTGAGGTATTCAAAAAAATATTAATAAACATTCGAAACAGTCTTAGTTTTCTTCCTTTTTCAATGAAACAATCAACTATATTGTCTCGAGCAGTAGTATTTTGCTAATCCTAAAGAAAATTTGCTAAGCTTGTGCAGAGAATTTTCATAGCATACTTAGAAATCTCTTAATTGTATAATCCTGTATTCCATTTAGCCATATTAAATTAAGAAGGGTTTTATAGATAGTAACATACCATTATGGCCAGACAGATGAAGTTCATTTATTTTCTGGCATGTGTAAGAGACTTAAAATCTTAAAAAAAAAAAAAAATATTATTCAAACAAATGAAAGATTAAAGTGAAAATTAGTATAAACTACTAGAAAATAATATCCACTAATTGCCATCAGCCTAAATACTAAAATAATTTACAAAATATTAGAATTTAATTTTGTTTGTTTGTAACGGAGCATTTTTCATTTAAACGATATCTTTTCAAAAGCATTTTTGTTTTCAGACAATAACTTATTTTAGCTAAATATCATCTGTAATTGATCTGTGTGACTGGTATGTTTACTGAATTATTCTAGTAAAATTTTTATCTAATATCTTACCTAGAATGAAGCTTGCAATTGATGAAGTAATAACACCACAAGAACAAATCAGGAGGGTTTGAGTAAGGTCAAACTTTCGATGGTAGATGCCAACCATTCCAACTGCAAACATTGCTGACAGAAAACCAACAATAATTGCTTGACACTGTAAAAGAAATTGAGTTTTTTTTTATAAATATAGAAATGTCAAGTTAAGAGAAAAAAATGTCTAGATAATTGTCATTATGATAGCCAATATTATGGTTATAATCTATAAAAGTCATTTAAAATACTTGCGAATGAACAGAAAAGTTTGCAACACTGTTGAGAGCTCTAGCCATGCCTTAGGTAATAGAGCCATCGCCAACTATGGTAAAACCCATTGGATTGGTTGGCCAGATTCTATAACCAATTATGATGATCATCTTAATACTGCCACCAATGAAGATAATCCTCATAGGTACTGGTGTTTACTTATACACTTTGAGAGTAGTATATAGGGCTGGTGTCTAATTACTAGTCTACAGGGTTTTAATTGCTTGGGGATCTAAGCTAGTTCAACATAAATTTTACTGTTAAAAGGTAGTCCTCAGAACCCTGCCAGAATAGCTGTGTGCTTTAAAGCACCACCACACTGGATAGGGGAGATACAATGGGCCTGTCATACTGGCCACCCTGACAGCAATTTATAGGGAGATTTCCCACAGTCACCTAGGTGAATGCTGGGATAGTCTCCAGTATCCTTCCCCTAAGCCACACATTTCACAAACAAAAAGATACCTATCACACTGAACAAAACTTTTATATTTCACAGACATATGGCCACACATCCATTACCCTGCCAAAACTATGACAGGCTCAGCAAGACAGTACTAGATAGAATCTTGATTTTAAAATTAGCAAAGCCTCTGAAAGAAAATGTGCCAGATGACACACATAAGTTGAATTCTGGTGGTGGTGGTGATGGTGATGAGAAAGTGTAGCCCTAATATCTCTGTGTAACTGGGAACATGAAAAATCTGTTACTTATGGGGCATCCATCCATTACGTGAGGTGAAATAGGGGGGGGGGGGGGGAGAGTCCAGCGAAATCCCACCAAATGTCACCAATTCTCAACAAGCGGGAGGGGGCGTGGACAATTGAAATTTCACATGAGGTTTTGGAAATTTTTGTTGGACTGTGGGGGGTCTCTTGGACCAGATCACACGAAGTCTCACTAGAGGGGGTGGGGGGGGGGAAGGGTCCAGAAATCCGGAAAAACACCTCATGTAATTTATGAATGCCCCCTTATAAGAAGCAAAAATGTGGTGTGGAAATGTGCACGAGAACAGAAAAATTGAATTATCAGCAAAGAAAAAAAAGGAAGAGACAGTGTTCACAAAAAACTAATAGGATCATCATAATTGTCTTTTGAACATATAAACTTTCATGGGACATTCAGCACATCCTCTGTGCTGTACTATTTTGAAAGCAACATTAAATCACTATTTGCTAGACTTGTCATAATTTTGATGGGGGAAGGGATGCGTTTCCATCTGTCTGTGAAATATAAAGTTGGTGTTATATATGATAAGTGTATTGCTGTTTGTGAAATGTGTGGCATATGAGTTGGAGACCATCCCAGCAGTAACCTAGAAGACTGCAAAAAACAGTCTCAAAACCACTATAAGGACAGCTTAGATGTGAACAAATGCCCGTAGTACATTACCAATCCAGTGTGGTGGTGATTTAATGTGTACAGCTATATTGGTGGGTACCTAATAGGATGAGGAAGCCAATAATTAAAGCATACAGCATTCTTAACCCCTTGCCCTACAATTTAAGATTCAACAACATGGTCCCAAAAAGTAAATAGAATTGCTGAGCTTCCGAGCCATTCCACGGCTCGACAACTCTGTCTTCAAGTTGTACCAATCACATACGAGTTATGTGGGGTATGCTACCTATTAGAAAAATATAATTTGGGAAATATAATTTAATAAATTACAAAAATGAAAGTGAAAAATTAAAAACAAACAAATAATTAAATCTAGATGATAAATTACATAACAAACAGTAAATGTTAATAATTGAAGTAAACTATCACCAAAGGTTTATTATCCTGAAATAACGAATAAATCAATAATATTTAAGGCAAATTTATGAATGAATTCTCATTACACACAATTAACATTTTTACAAAAATTAACAAAAAATTAATAATCTTCAATCGTGTGATATTTTTCCATATGTTTACATTTCACCAAGGTGAAATACCACAGGCCAGGCCTGTGATAGTCAGGTTTCGCCCAGCTGATGTACCACGGGCCAGGCTCAGGATGATCAGTTTTGGCTCAAGAATCTGACCGCGAGCCTAACACTGGTTGCAGGCCAAAGGGTTAATGGCTTAAATTTAATGCAGATGGAAATGAGAGGCAAACTTCTTAATGTAATGGCTAGAATAAGTGAACAGAAATTATAGTTTAAGTATAATTATTTACTGTAAGTTGGTGGCATGACGGCATTGCTTTAGAATTCATATAAATTCAGGAGGGAGAAGATCCAAAATGTGTGAGTCAAACAAGACAAAATTATATTGTAATTCTTGCTCATCTTGGCATTACTACTTTAAGTGGTGATTTGTTTCATTGCCATTATTTAAAAGACATTATAATTTATTTTGATATTAGATG
Organism: Vandiemenella viatica; assembly: GCA_031002005.1. NCBI lineage: Eukaryota > Metazoa > Arthropoda > Insecta > Orthoptera > Morabidae > Vandiemenella > Vandiemenella viatica. The sequence goes on from CM061921.1 coordinate 52,027,794, forward strand.
TAAAATAATCATGACACCATCCATTATGTGATTAAACCCTATATCTTGTTTTGAGGAACACAATTGTCAATTTCCTTTGTACATTACTCAACTTAAATAGGATACATGAAAGGAGCCTCCCCGAAGATTGCAATGTTAAGTGACCAAGCAAAGAATAGCAATTGGGCGTACCGTGGGCAACATCAGAGAATTAATCGAAATGACCTGACGGCTGATCCTTTCACGCCAGAATCATTGCTACCCAACCCCCTTTTCAGGACCACAATTAGCAATCATCTCTATTAATTTAGAAAGCATATCACCAGCAAAGGAAGAGCTGCTACAAGACCTATGCAATCAATATCAGTGTCATATATTGTGCCTCCAGAAGACACACAGAAGCTATGAAATGCGTAGACCAAAAATAAACTGAATGCATCTCATTATAGAAAGACCTCAATCAATATGGAAGTGCAATCTTTGTCTATCCAGATATACAAGTACTGTCCACTATATTCATGGAACAAAATGACATTGAAATTCTCACTCTAGAAACAATGAACTGTGCCGTTTTGTCTGTTTATAACCCACCTGGTGCTGTATTCACGGTCAACAAACCAGCCAATTTCCATAATAAACACATACAAATTGTGATTGGTGATTTCAACAGTCACAGCAATGTTTGGGGCTATGACCATGAAGATGAGAATGGGGCAGCAGTACAAGAATGGGTTGAAATAAATCACCTCTCTCTAATCCATGATGCAAAACTACCTGCATCATCCAACAGTGGACAGTCGAGGCATGGTTTAAACCCGGACCTCATATTCAGTAGTACCAGTACCAGCCACCAATGCGTTAAATCTGTCTGTTTCCCAATACCTAACTCACAGCATAGGCCAATAATGTTTCAAATATATGTCATAGTTAAACCACAGAATGTACCTTTTCATAGAAGATACAACTTCAAAAAGGCAAATTGGTCTGGATTCTCAAAACTGTTGGATTCTGGAGTACTTTCAATAGAAACAACACCAGAATGCTAGGACATCTTCACCACAGTTGTAAAGAGATGTTCCATAATGTCTATCCCTAGTGGTTGTTGGACATCTTACATTCCCAGTCTCACATCAGAACAAGCTGCTCTACTTAATCCAGATTTTGGTTTGCCGTGGTTTTATTAAATCAGTCCAGACAAATGCCGGGATGGTTACTTGGAAAAAAAATGCCACAGCTGAATTCATTCTTGTAGTTTGTTGAAGGGAAGTAAACTATAAACTAAACAATAGACAGCAAAAATGTTTCTATGAAGGCTGCAGTTTTGTAGCCAATATTACCTGTACAAGGGTGAGGTTGCCAAGAATCATAAGCCACTGCTCTCGAGGGTCATCCATGTGTCCCAGGTTGGCTTCTGTTGAGAGCCGTGATGCCAGTGTCATTTCCAAGTTTCCCTTTAGTCCAAGCAGAGCAGGCACCAACACCACAATCTCAGACTTTTGAAAAGCATCCCAACTCTTTAAAAAAAAAAAAAAAAAAGAAATTTCCCTCACAGATTATACATGTTTTGAGAACAAAGCGATTGTTTCCGTAGTAAAAGTAACATTTCTCCGTGGTAAAAATTGAATGGTAAATATCATAGATTACTAGAAAATAACTTGGACTGTTTTTCTTTATGCATGACCATGACATTTCAAAATGCTCAATCGAGAACAATTCAGCAGCCTGCACAAATCAGGTCCATCATGGTTTCCTCAACACCAATACAAAAATACACATTGCCTCTATTACCTACACCATAACACTAACTTTTAATTAATTAAGTCATGATTTATATTGTCAAAATCCTTAATCTAGTCGAAGAAAGTTGTTATGGATAAAAGAAATTTATAGCCTCCTGTGAATAAAGCTGCTTTTATTTAGAGATGTCTCTGAAAACCAGAGAATCTTGGTAAGAATGTTCTCAGTTATCAGATGATTTACTGCTGATGAAACACAAGTGGTCATTAGTACATAAAAACTTTGAGTAGATGATCAGACAAATAAACTCTGTTACACATCTGCTGTTGAATACACTATTATTTCTTCATGTTCTTGTGACAGTGAAATGCAGCTAAATGTTAGATTACATGCCATTTCTGATCTCTGGTCACCAGTGGTTACCATGGTGGATAAAGCTGTGCATTGTTCCAAAAGATACCATGTACCATCATGGATGAATTACTACCAACAGTATCGATTTCCCTCTTTCCATATGTACTGTATTTTTTAAATTATCACAGGACTTGGAAGTCAGTCCGGTGATTAGGAATTGTGCACTACCACATCTCCAACCTCCACCTATCTGTTAAAGGTTAGGTGATAAGTAGAGACCGGATTATATGTATGTTTGCATAACCATCTGCATATTAAGCCCATTGTCACCAGTTATTGCATATTTTACCTAAAACCAAGTGATGATATTTTCGCTATATTTACAATATTCTTGGCTAGTGTATATAGTTAATAAATAAAATCTTACGTTGTAGCTGACAAAACCTACTAACAGCACAGCTCTCTTAGTCTACTCACTGAAGAACTATGACCCATGTTTGGGAATGTAAATAAACTGATTTCATCAACAAAGCAAAGTGTTTCTCATGGCAATGTCTCGTAATAATGCCCATAAAAAAATTGCTAAATGTGCCTCTACCTCCGGAACCAGTGGTAACTCGATGGGCGAAATGGGTTGAAGATGTACTGTTTTACAATGAACATTTCGATGCCCTTAAAGATGTAGTAAATGATTTTCATAGTGGAGAGTCTAAGACAGTTTGTCATTTAACGATTCTAGTATTAAAACCATAGCTGTGATTAGAACTCATTTTTCCTGCATTCCTGTGAATGGTGAAAAGCTTGAAACTCGCTGACAATCTATTCAGTTAATGAACAAAATCCACATTGCCAGAGGTATTCCTGTGTAAACTTAAAGTTTACAAATATTTTGAACAATAACCCAGCTAATAAACCTTTGTGTCAAATTGATAGTTTTAGTAATGGGGCAGCTGAACTTTTCCCAGAAACAATGACTGCTAACACACAACCCAATTTCAAATACTGCCCAGTTACATCAGAGAATGTGGAATGATCCAACGAAGAAACAATCTTTGGAACAGTACCCAATTGTTAACATTTAAATTTAAAAAAAGGAAAAATTAAATAAATGTTAATTATCAAATTTATAAATGTTAATCAACTACTTACTAATTGCATGCTGATTTTGAAATAAAAAATCTAAAAATTACTATTTTTATATTATACTAGCCTCGTACCCGCGACTTCGTATGCGTGGATTAAGAATTTTTTTGCCAGAATTAAATATAAAAGTTGTTGGTAACGAAGGATTGGTCCCAAACAATATCGAGTCGGCATAATATGACAGGAAAGCTATCACTATATCATTCTACCGTCGAACCTGCCTCTTGAAGAGAATCAATTTCCAACATATTTCTGTCACTATTCGATAAGATCTCAAAATTTCGTGACTGCAACTGTTAATCATACTGGAAAAAATATCCTGTGCCTTTCATACAGCTTTCCTTATTAAATTCCATCACAACGATATAGCCATATAGTCGTCAAAACGTAACAAAATGACAGAGACTTACTTCCGTATTTATATTAGTATTACTGTGGTTCACACTCGCACACTGACTGCGAACAACACCTGAGGGATCATTATAACGTAAAAAAGTGTACACCTACAAAATTGCAAGACTACCTACGATTTGCCTCGCATTGCACCCCTAACTTTATATCTACAGTTTAACATTCAATCCAAATAACCTACTGCCCAGGCCTGACTCTTACAATGAAAAACAATTTTTAAAAATGTTAGCCTTTACGGAGATTTGAACCGGAGACCACAACGTTCATTAGCAAGCTCTTTAGCCATTGAGCTGCCAGTTCACTACACGCAAACACTGTCTGGAGACGTCCACATCCAACGTGTCTGCCTATCGCCGTATTTAGAAGTTATGAGACAACATGTGTTATTTATACAGATAATTTTTCAACCAAATGTAGACAGTATTTTTCTCCTCGTTTCAAAGGATAAGTGTGCAAAGTTTCATCGAGATCAGATGAAAAATGTGGATTTGTATGAAGAACAAACAAACAAACAAACAAACATACATTCATCTTTATATATAAAGATAATGCTGCATATTTTAATAATTTTTCATGCATATTTCTAGCTTTTTGTGTTGCATATAATCCGGTCTCTATCATCGGATAGGTATATTCATATAGCAGTAGCACCTCAGAAGAAACGTATACATGTGTGGAGCATTGTCGGGGCTATCATATGTACTCTTGCGAGTCATGTGAACGTCTTTCTGACGTTATTATGACCGCATGACATAAATTAACAGACTTTGAATGTGGAATAATAGTTGGCGCATCCCATTTCTTAAACTGTTCGTGAATTCAACGTTCCTCGATCCACAGTGTCAACAGCATGCCATGAATATGTAATTTGCGGCATTAATTAATTGCTTTAAGTATAAAAACTGTAGAAACTAAGGGCCTACTTTAGGTAACAAGGTAGTAGGCTATGTAAAATCTGGAAATAAATAAAAAAAATAATTAATGCCATGGACAACGCAGAGGCCAACTACATCTATTTAATGACCGAAACCGGCGACATCTGCGTCGAGGTGTCATTTTTGGCAGACAGGCAACATTGCGTCAAAGAATAGCAACACTCAATGTGGGGCGTACGATATATCTGTGTGTGCAGATAGACCAACGAAATTTGTCATTGATGGGATATGGCAGCAGAAGACCGACGCGAGTGCAGGTCTGAAAACGTCATCGTCTGCAGCACTTCTCCTGTGTTAGTGAACTAGTCAAATGAGTTACGATTCCAGTTGGTGTTGGGGTTCGAGTTTGCAGCCAGGTTGCCAAGAAAGCACTGTGCAATCTGGTAGTGGTATTCAGCCACGACTTTTGGCACTTTGGAATACTCCCTTCGCACCGTGTTCATCTCTGTTTACGTCATGTGGTAGGTATGAGTGTGCACACATGTAATTCACTTGCCATACGTCTCATCTCTGAAAACCATTAAGGTTTGTAAAAAAATATTGTATACTGTGTTCGCGTTTATTTATTCGTCACGACCCTCCTGCCTTATTTACATACCCTAACAGCATTTTCACTGTCACTTTATCTTAGGTTTAGTTTTTGCACTCCTATATTGACTGAGTATTAACGAGAATGAGATACTTGTATCACATTCCAACCAAAGTATGGTCATAATGTGCTAATTTAAGGCCTCCATATTACATGCATTTACAGTTGATGGAGAAGAAATTTCCAATCAGTGACTGGAAAATTGTGCAAACAATGCTTCACGATTTGAGGAATAACAGACCATTTTGTTTATCATTTTTTTCCCATGGTCATGGAGTCTACCATTGGTTCAAATATTGTACAATTGTTAGGTAAAAGCATACTACTTTCTGCAAATCAATTTATGTAAATTTGATTTTATATGAAAAGGTTTAACGTAATATGTCACCTCTTCAAAAATGTTATATTTATGATACATTGCTACTATTTTGTTAGCAATAATATTTAACTGTTCGAGATCGTGTTGATGCCGAAGGACTAATATGGCATGGGATACAAGAAAAACACAGAAAATATTTACCGAGCGTGGTGGTGTAATGGCTAGCGTTCTGGCCTCGCATTCGGGAGGACGGCGGTTCGAATCCCCGTCCGGGCATCCAGATTTGGGTTTTCCATGTTTTCCCAAATCACTCCAGGCATTTGCCGGGATGCTTCCTTCAAAAGGCCATGGCCGAATTCCTTCCAATTCCTTGCCACCCATCCTTTCCCGTCTCTAAAGACCTCGCTGTTGTAGAGACGTTAGGCATATATATATATATTTAGTGTAAACCCCTCAAACACGCCGTGAGCTACTCTTGTAGTTGCAGATGACAACTACATGAATGAGCTATGGCTGGTTGGTTGTGAAATGAAGGCTTAATGACACTAACGGTCAAAAATCGAATCATCGGAGGGTATTGTTTGCTGGTAGATCCTCAAGAATTGTTCGGCCACCAATTGACAGTTTTCTATTTCCCGCGCACTGTTCCTCGTCGTGGTTAACTAACGGCTATATGGGACCTATTGCTTAGTGTTAAATCCGAACTACGGTATGGTTCTGGCTTATTTCACATTACACAGCCAGCAGTGCCAGAGGCGAAGGTTGGGTTAAGGGCCTTTGAAAATCCCAGCCAAGACTGGAATTCGAACCAGGGATTCGATCTCCGGTCAGTCGCCTTAAACACTGAGCCACCAGATCAGTGGTGGAGGCTGACCAGAGAGTTTTAGGGTGATAATAGTCGTCGGCAGAAGCACACGATCTTTAAACAGTAGGGGAAAACTGACTGAAAAGTAAAAATAACAATAATTAATAAATTACAATTAATACTAAGAAAAATACCAGTATCTAAGGATATCGAAAAATGAGCCAAGTTTATATATATATATATATATAAACTAATGAACAGTATTTAATGTTATTTCTGTAAACTGTCTAATTAATGCCCACCAATAAAGAAAGATATATTTCCGTAATTTAACATGAACTAGTGGGCCGGTGCGGAAATTCTGCATTTCGTTGACAGAGTACATAAGTGTAAATGATATTAAAGGATTTATGATTCTATGTTATCATAGCGAATAAATTACGATGAATGCAAGCGTGCCAACAGGTAGAGCGGTGGTTGGTTACGGTAGATAGTAGTTGAAAATTTTTTGAATGTTTAGGCCGTTTTCTTGAGCACTTTACTAACAGCTACAAAATAAAACTTGGTTTTAGCATACGCGTATCGGTTTATTATTCTATCATCGGTGCCCTAAAACAAGTTTTGATATTTAGACTAATATGTTATGTAACTAATAGCATTAATTTGTTACTAAATGTTAGAGTTATAGCCTCTTTTGCTTTACTTACAGTTTTTGTGTATTACATTATAAACTTAGTTATATACATATACAAAAAACACTAAACGAAGGGGAAATAACGAATTCATTCATCTCTCAAACCAGAAATTACTCAGGACACTAAAATGATCTCGTATTCAATCACACCGCTATAATAAAGATAAAAATCAACTGCATGAAACAAAACAAATCAGGTTGGCAATACATTTTCTATAGACAGTTAGCATCTTTGAAAATCAGATCTAAACAATAATAAATGCGTGCTTGCAAGTTAAAAGTTGAAAATAGTAATGTGTGTAAACCACGTTTTGTATATCGAAAATGCACAGTGAGTGTTGTGTTACTCAAGAAGCAGGGAAAACACGACTGATATGGAGCAGTTCCCAACTATAATGTAATATATAAAAACTGTAAGTAAACTAAGAAAGGCTATAACCAGAGGCGGCCTTAGCTAGTTTTTCAGGTGGTGCGAAATCTCATTTTGGCGCCTCAAATGTGCAATCGCTTATTAGTGTGTCCATACCAACAGACAGAAGATAACTTACATTTTTTACACGCTACTAAAATTATAAATGTCAAAGTTAGTTTTCTTGGATATTTGCTACTGTTTCACGTGGAAACGGCTGGATAACTTAGGATAAAATTTGGAGTAATGTGTTCGCTATCTACTTTTATCCAGATCGAAAAAGTAGTTTCCGTGGAATTCGAATACGAATACGTATATGAATGAGTTATGAATTCCATTTGAGCAAAGCCGAATTCAGAAAACAGTCTTTATATATTCACAATAACTCGAACTTCAGAAAGATTATTATAGGATAGTAACTGTATGAATGAGAAACAACAACAGTAAAAAAGAACACTATATCTTATTAATTTTTATTTACGCTACTATGGCGTACACAATGCTCACGTGTACGTCAAATTTACAAAGATTTAATAAAAATGTTTAAAACAAACAAACGAGGAAATAAAATAACTAAAAGGCCTAGATTGCCAACTTCCTAGATTTTTCCCATTGGCAATATTATTTTCTATAGATAAAATGGCAAGATCTGAAAGTCTGTCTTGAGTCCGAGATTACCATAAATAAGTTTTGATAAGTTTTAATTTACTGAAATTTCGTTCTCCTTTAGCGACAGTTACAGATATGGTCAGCAAAATTCTGTGCGCTGCCCACACATTAAGAAATACATCCTGCCAACCATTTTGTTTCATAAATTGATCTTTTAATGGTTCTGCTGATTCAAGTCCCATCAACAATTGTTTCAGTTAGAAAGTTCCTCAGCCAAATCACAACCCGATATGTCACACTTTTGTCCATTAGTTAAACTCATTTCTAAATCTGCACACTAGTATTCCAATAATTACAATTCTGGAAATGTTTTGATAATGACACTACATCATCAAATTTAGATGGCTTTGAAAATTGAGTGACTAACGCGTTCTCAATAGTACCGATTATAAAAACACGTTCATTGTAAACAGTTCTTCGAGATCTACGTCCTCGTACTCAAAACATCTAATTTTTTCTTTGGGATGTGACTGGCTAAATAAAAGGATATGTCCCAGTCTGAGAACCAATTTCTCTAGTTGTTATCAGAGCAGAGGAATAACCCCGGTACCCTCTCTCAAATTGCGAGCTATTTGTAGAGCGTTTCATGAAACCACTTTCATCCCCGATACCCTTGCATACAATATTTACTTCAAACAATGCATTATACCAAGTCACCATTGTAACAATGAACTCAAATTGCTCCTTGATCTGATTCAAGGTCAAGGCACAAGTGAAAAATTCGTTTCCAGAAGGGCGTCACGAACTGAAGAATAGTGATAACGAACTGCAGCGAGGCTAGAAACTCTATTCTTCGAACAAGTTTCGTAAATTATTTTGGAGATAGTCCTTCTAAATTCTTGACTTCCACTTCCCATCGCTTTGTTGATCGAGAGAATGAAAAAAATTCTTTAAAGAAATCCGGACAATGAAACCGATATAATTGATGTTTTGGCGGCATCTGCTTTTACCAAATTTAGTGACAGCTACATGGATTAAAAATTTCTTGGGAAAATATTGGTTCAAAATTCTGGTATGGACACCTATGTTTCCTCGACATATTGTATCCACTGTCATATCTTTGCCCTCGACAGTAATTAATATCCAAATGGAACTTTTGCAAAGTATTATTAATATACTGGCCAGTGAGTCCAGCTCCCAGGTTAGAAGAGTTACTTACCGGCTTGTAATCAATTAAATACTCACTCACTTTGACTTCGTCTTCATTAGTGTCAACAAAGCAATGTTAAAGATATTATAATAATTCCGTGTGGTGTAATGGCCTGGTGACCGCCCCTGTCATACAGGGGCGTAGCTACTATGGGGCTAGGCGGTGCAGTGCACCGGGGCCCCTACGCAGAGGGGGCCCCCAAACATACCTCTGGGAGCCCGAAAGCGAAGCTCCGGGGGCCTTCAAGCGCAGTTCAGAGGCCCACAAGCCTTCATGGCGATCTTTTTTTTTTAGGGCCCTCTCACCACAGCTCAGGGGGGCCCCCAACCATTGCTGAGGGGGCCTCTAAGCACAACTCAAGGGCCCATCCTCAGCTCAGGGGGCCCTTACCAGCAACACAAAGCAACAAAAAGGTCGCCCAAAATAAATTTTTTGCACCGGGGCCCTTGTTAACCTAGCTACGCCACTGCTGTCATAGCTGCCTTAAGCTAACCGGGTAATCCTGCCGGGTACATGGGGCCTACAGTTTTACGTAGAATCCGAACCACGGAAGCGTTCAGCACGCAGTGACAGAGGTGAAGGTCGGGGTAAGTACCCATGAAAATTCCCGTCGAGACAGGCATTCGACCGGACACCTTTACATCTCCAGTCAGTCGCCTTAACCACTGAGCCACCAGACCACTCATATTAAAAATAATTGTTCGAAGTGAGTGACGAAGTTCAATCCAATATGATGGAAAAGTATTTAGATGCCTTAACCATAGTCAAAATTTTATTAAGAATCGTTTTGAACACATTTTCCAAAATAATTGACATTAGTATCCTTATTAGCAATAAGGCGGAGATGCTGCATCATCAGTGTCATATTTTCATATATATATATTTTTTTTGTTGTCGTCAGTCTTTCGACTGGTTTGATGCAATCCTCCATCCCTTCCTATCCTGTGCTAACTTCTTCATTTCTACATACCCCTTACAACCCACGTTATCTGCTTCATATATTCTAATCTCTGTCTTCCTCTACAGTTCTTACTTTCGACTGTTCCCTCCACTAACAAATTAACCAATCCAGAATGTCTCAAAATATGACCTACCAGCCCGTCTCTTCTTTCTGTAAGCTTCTTCCATAAACGTCTTCTCTCACCCATAATTTCCAAAACTCGTTCATTTCTTACTTTGTCTATCCACCTAATTTTCAACATTCTTCAGTAGCAAACCCTTACACCCCCATATTTTCTTAGCAGTTGCAATATATTCAGTTTATTACCATTATTAGAAGTATTTAGTGTTTCAGATCCAAAGTTTCCGCTGAACAAGAAATTATTGCGTGTTAAAAATAATATTTTTTACATCATTAATTCGAGGATAGCAACCCACCGTGATTTTTGGTCTTCAATCTGTATTTACAAATACTTGTCTATTACACTAAAGTTGGAAGTTTCGTGAGATTTTAGATGCTCTGATAAGTAGATCCAGTCAACAAATTCTTCTTTTTCCCAATGAGAGAGAGACCTTCAATCAACATACTTTATGTGTAGATTTAGAGTAAACAAGCCATCTTCTTTTATAAGTTTGTTCATTTGACATTACTCTCTGAAAACACGTATATGAAAAATGACGTCCATGACTTTTTCTTGGATTTTTTCGTCTTTGACTGCAGGGTAACTGAGCGATCATTTTGAAATATTATCATAATTTGTAATTTGAAAAGGCCATGGTGGTGGTATGGATGATATACCCCATTTTGAAGTGTAGACTTCGTTGTGGCCATAGCAAAATCTTCTTGTACATTCTGTTCCATAGGTTGAATCTCGCCTAATACACATGCACACACCTGCAAATGAGGGGGGAGGGGCGCTTATCCCGGACGTCGAAATCATGTTCAAAGGGGCGGTAAATGACTAATTCGTGGGCGGTGACCTTTCTTAGCTCCAGTGCCCTGAGTGGCAACGTTCAGGGGTCGGAAAATCAAAGAGCAGCTTTAAACTGCTGCGGGCGGCAAATTCATATTTGAAGGGGCGGCAGTCACAGGTCTTTGCTCTGGCTCGGAAAATTCAGAGATCCGCCACTGGTGCACGAGCTGCAAGACTATAGTCGAAAAGGCAGGAAACAGATGCGGGAGGCGTGACGGGAGTGCGGAGAGTGTAATTATGGGACAAGTTCTGGTTTTCTTGAATGGAGTTACTCGAGCTGACTCGTACTATAAATTAAGTGGAGGCTCTTACCTTTATATATTCTTCTAGATGTTTAGTGAATTTAAAAAAGTATGTGAACAGCAAGCTGGACTACTATAGAATTTATTTTTCATTTTTTGCGCAGACGATCTCTCGCTGCATTTTCGGCGCCCCCCAAATGACGGCGCCCGGTGCCGTCGCACCGCTCGCACCGCCCTAGGGCCGCCCCTGGCTATAACTAACATTTAGTAAGAAATTAATGCTGTTACATAACATATTCTAAATATCAAAACTTGTACATAACTTGTTTTATGGCACCGACGATGGTATAAACCGAAACGCGTATGCCAAAACGAAGTTTTATTTTGTAGCTGCAATAAACGGATGAATAATCCATTATTATTATTATTACTAGTTAGAAAAACAGCCGCCAAGCGAAGCTACAGTAAGTGCTGCCTCCTGTAGAAGCTCCTCTCAACCATAAGCTTATTGAAAGAAAACGGGGGTAAAACTCAGATTATAAATTAACCATACAATGTGCAATTCCAAATTAGCAATTCATCAGAAGCGAAATTCTGACTTTTAATATAATACCTCATTTATCGATTTTGGTTACGCATGAAGAGAGAAATAATAATAAACGTCTATAAAACAGATGTGCCGAATAGGCTACTACATATTATAAAAAGCATCCGTGGACCGTATGAAAAGCCCTAGTGGTCCAAATCTAGCGCGCCGTCCGTAATTTTGGGAATCCCTTGAAATCAACAGCTGATGCGCAGGTTGAAATTGCCTTCAAATTTTCGTAAAGAATGGTGAGAGGCGGGGTTAGCCAGGCATTTCAAAGGTTTCCCCAGAGGTGCACTAACACACGCATCGAGAATTAAGCCAAACGCTGGGGGAGACTTGTGCAGAGCTAAAAGCAGCCACTATAAAACGATTTGTTTGGGTTTCTCGCCGGACTGCCGTCAGAATAAAAAGCGAGGTATTGACGCGGTGTTTTATTTAGACGCCTAATACTTTCTGTTCGGTGTCGTGGAAGATATTTTATTGGAGGCAGGCCGCGATGTGTAAAAACATTGGACACTCTTGCGACTAGATTTTGGAAAGCAACGCGGCTTTCCAAGTATTACGTTCATGTTGTAACAGGAGAGACACAGCCGACCTATCGACACGCGACAGTGTTTATTGAATTGTTTCGCATGAATCTGCCAATCAATAAGAGAGAAAACTGATGAGGCTGCGCGATTGGTCGAGCAGAAACCCTACATAGATAAACACGATTTAAATATGCCAGTCCAACTGGAACTCTGAGATTTGTAAGTTTTTCATTTTAGCATCATAAAAAAATTATTAGTTTTCGATAATGTTGTGAACCTATTTTTATTATTTGTTACCCACTGAGATACGTCATGTGGAGCACAATAGTAATCACATTCAATCAGATCAAATAACCGCAAGTAGCTTTTACTGGGTAGCACCATACAGTGTTTATGAAGTATCAGACAATACCACACTCACTAAAGGCTCGTTCGCACTAGGCTAGCAATTTAGTCGAGTAGCGAGCAATTTAGTAACTAAACGTATGTGAACAAAGAAAATTTAGTCGAACAGTTTAGCCAGTAGTGTAGTTGAGTCGATCCGTTTTGTTCTATTAAACCAGGCGAGTAGCACCTCAAATCGAAACACTCAGTTGGCGGTCGAACCACCCTTCAGGATCTCCCGGCCTTCCATGCCACACTCGCACTTGCCGCTGTTTGACATCACTGACGGCTACGTTAAGATGGTCAGTTTCTCGTATTTTCCCCACAGCAGACAGCTTCTTCGCACCAGTGGCGTAGCTAGGTCAACAAGGGCCCCGGTGCAAAAAATTTATTTTGAGACGGGCGACCTTTTTTTTGCTTTGTTTTCTGGTAGGGGACACCTGAACTGAGGATGGGGGCCCTTGAATTGTTCTTTATGGGCCCCTGAGCAGCGAGGGCCCTTAGTGAGGGTCTCCTGTGTTCTTGAGGGCCCCTAGAGGTGCGCTTAGGGGCCCCTTGAGGTATGCTTGGGGCTCCCTGAGCGTGAGGGCCCCGGTGCACTGCACCGCCTAGCCCCATAGTAGCTACGCCCCTGCTTCGCACCTATGCCATCCGAATTCCTCTCTTGCCTGCTACTAAACGTGCCTTTTTAACAGCAGCTCTGACATCTAGTTGACTAAATTCCTGTTGGCGTCAGGAAGTGACCATTATAGCGCAAAAAAAATAAAAAATAATAAAATATATAAAATATATATATATATATATATATATATATATATATGTTGCGCCGCGATAAGGGAGCGCCCATAAACTAGGTGGCTTGGTCTAGGGGGTGGAAGGGGTTGGTTGGAAGGCTAAGCTGCGCTACGTGGTTTTGGGGGAGGGGGTTTCCGAGTCAGGCCACGTAGCTCTCCATTCAAATTATTTTTCACAGTTAGAATGAGGTACAGAACACACAACAGCATGTAAATATTTATTTCCTTCATTTAATTACCTCCGTATATAATTGGGCAGGGGGGGGGGGTTATAGAAGTAAAAGCTACGTCAGAGTACGTGAAGGGGGCAGGGTTTAAAGGAGGCCAAAAAGGAGTTACGTAGTTTATGGGCGCTCCCTTATGATAAAAATGTATTAGCTAAACTAACAAATCAATAAAATAAACCGCAGGTAATTTTGCAGCGTACAAAGGCTGGATGGCACTGCAAAGTTTGACTGACCGATTTCTTATTCCTATCTTTGATGTCCAGACGGCAGAGACGAACAAGGTCTTAGAGAACCATCTTGTTGAACCTGTAATGAATCTAGGTATAAAGCAGACTTACCTGGACCATGTCGAGATAAAGGCCAGCGCCAACCATTCCCAGCCCAGCGATCAGGAACGGCGGTGCCACTTGACGTGCGATCTGGAAATACGTCTCTGGAATATCCGGTGGTGGTACAGCTTCAGTCACTGAAGCCGGCTCTGGACTGGGGGTGGGAAGAGGCTCCGGGGGCGGCAGCGAACTCATCGTGCCCCCCTCGTCTGGAACCACAAAATATCATGGGTGGCACACACAAAAATATTTTAATTTATAGAGTAGCACTGCCATATGAAACTACTAGAAGCAGAAATAAACGCGTAAAATAACTGATTTTGACGAATAAAAACTTATAACTGTATGCGAAATATCGGCAAGGAGAGGCTAGACTCTAGACGCAGACAACCGCCATATGCAAAAGCAAATCCAGCGACAAAAGTGTTTTCGTAATGTTGGCGTCTGGCTACCAGCGCCATAGTAGCCTTGACTAGCATTACTGTTACTGATGTGAGAGATTTCATGTGCTGGCCAATACCAAACATAACAGCTAGGGTTCGGATCATTATGACCAAAAAATTAGAGAAATATGACCTTAAAATGGGTAATATGACATAAAAATGACAAAATATGACCAATAATTTAAATTTGCTATACATCAAATTATTATACGTCATTTATTTTACCTAGTCGAGTCGTTTTTATGTAGACAGCATAATTTGTTTCCGTAGGCTCACTGCACCATTTATAAATTATTTTTCTCGATTTTTTTTTTCATGTTTCTGTGAAAGAATAAATTACCAGATTTTTAGGTTTAACAAAAAGAAAAGAAATCAAAATGTGTTTCGCTGTATCGCAATGCCGCTGCATATGAAATCGCTTTGTCACTTCTGTAAAATTAAAAACTACTCTTTGGTCTGTTCTAAAATACTCCTCTCCAAATTCCTTTACGTAACTCCGCACTTTCAGAAAATTTTGTTTTCGGCATGGTGATACTCACTGATCCACTGCAGATTTAACACTGACAGAGGATTATTTTCAGAAGTATCGGCGACAATGAGGCATTGACTGATGAGGCTCGACACAGGCATGCTGCCACTGCATTGTCGAGATTAAAAGGCGGTCGGAACGTTTAGAGAGAGACAGTAGAGTATAACTTTAATTATTGACTTGTGAATTCTGACCAATTCATTGACAGATTTTTTTTCCTGCAATGTATAATAGGAGTATATTTCTGTAAATATTTATCTTAATTTCTTCCCACATATAACTTACAGTGAATTCCTGGTACTATTAAACAAATTTTTAGATTCTTCCTCAAAATATGACCATAAATATTATCGTAATATGACCAAAACTAGGAAAATTACCTGAATATGCATTTATATGCTATATAAAATATATTTAAATACAATTAGAAACTTTCAATCAGGGTTTAATTCGACTTTACAACTCGGAACGAAGGCAGGGGGGGGGGGGGAAGTCAAAGTTCGTAACCATACTGATATCTAGGGGCCGTCGCTAAGTATCATAAGGACGGTTGCCTCGATTGAGCCAGGTGACAGTGTCTTGTATAGCGATGTTCAGTCATCGTAAAAAAAAAAAAACTTTTTTACATGTCGCTTTACGCCTCGTCGACGTCGTGGTCATTAGAGGCGGGATAGGACTGGGGACAAGGAATGGGAAGGAACTGGAAGGAATTTGGCCATGGCCTTTTGTAAGAAGCTTCCCGGAATTCGCCTGGAGTGATTTGGGGAAACCATGGAAAACCCAAATCTGGATGCCCGGACGGGGATTCGAACCGCCGTCCTCCCGAATGCGAGGCCAGAGCAAAAAAAAAAACCTCGAGGAGCAACTTAATAACGGTTGTAGGTAGGGGTTGAGCTCAGATACAGTAAGGAGTAATTCAATCAGTCGGGAGCTGAGGACAGTTCAAGCATGTAGATGGTCGTAGATAGTCTGGAACACGGGACTTTAAAACAGACAGGTCGCTGCTCACCCACAGCCGAATCCTGTGTAACATAATGCAGTGAGAATTTCTTTTTGCGATAAATTTATTAGCGTCAAAGAAAGGTAGTTTGTTTCCAGAGCCATATACTTGACGCCAGCCTCCAAGGTCACCTAACGAGGCCTGTAGCAACCTCATGCCCAAGCCTTGTTCACGAGAGGCAGCATGAACCTTAGGGTGCATTTATGTTGGAGCTGCGATAAACGATGAGAACGACGATAAACGCGGCGACAAGAGCGGCGCTCAGATTCTTTCTTCATGTAGTGTTTATATTGGGGCTTCGATAGTAGCGTAGGTTCTTGTTTTATATTGCAGGTAATTTTCAACCGGTCAAAGATGTAGAAATCTAGCTTATTTCTTTCGTATGGGAGTTGAGTTGAATGGCAGGTTTGCAACAGTCTCAAAAATTTTAAGAGAAATAATTATGGAAAAGTCTTCAATTATTTCATATCATAATTCCAGAGGAACAGGATTTGATAGAATATTTGTAATTTTCCGAATTCCATGGGCGCTATCGACAGAAAAAATACTGGCTTGATGTTTCATAACAAGAATTTTTTCTGTTGTTCTGCAAGAATTGGTCAATGGTAATTATAAATTTATAAACATTGAAGCATTGAGTGATGGTGGATCAGTTAGATTTGCTGCTCTGTAATGTCTCTTTAGCAGATGGAAGACTTAATATTCCAAAGCGTTCTACCAAATTCTAAAATCACTTAAACTCGTGTTTTTATAGGTGACGAAGCTTACCCATGTTTAAATAAATTATTAGAGCCTTTTAATTACATGCAGGCAGAGAATACTACAATGCCAGGTTATCAAGAGCATGAAGAAACTTCGAATGTACCTATGGCATAATTTATGCTAAATTGAGATGCCCAACTAGAATATCTTCAACCTCAGCAGACAGTAAGTAAGGGGGCATCCATTAATTACGTGAAATGTTTTTCCGGAATTTCGGATCCCCCCCCCCTCTGCTGGAGACTCGTGACATTTGGTCGGACCCCACCTCTGTAGAATGAGATGAGATTTTGTGATCGGACACCCCCCCTCCTGCCCTGTAGAATGATATAAGAATGGAATGGACCTATCAACATTTTGAGACCTTTTTTTTAGGTCTCATGCCCCCTAAAGCCGACAAATGTGAGAATTATCGCACCATTAGTCTAACATCACATGCTTCAAAATTACTGACCCGAATAATATACAGAAGAATGGAAAGAATAGTAAAAGACATAGTAGGTGAAGATCAGTTTGGGTTTAGGAAAAATCGCGGTACAAGGGAAGCAATTCTGGCTTTAAGATTAATACTTGAAGGGCGGATCAAGAAAAACAAAAGATACTTTTATGGCATTTGTTGATTTAGAAAAAGCTTTTGGTAATGTTAGGTGGGAAAAGATGTTCAAAACTTTAAAGAAGTCAGGTCTAAAGTATCGAGATAGAAGAATACTTTATAAACCATATAAGAATCAAGTGGCTGTAATAAAAGTAGAGAATCATGAGAGACAAGCATCAGTTAAAAAGGTCGTGAGACAAGATTGTAGTCTATCCCCGTTAATATTCAACTTGCATGTAGAGGAAGCAATAGAGAAAGTAAAAGAAAATTTCCATGTGGCGTAAGTGTTCAGGGAGAAAAAAATTAGTATGCTACGATTTGATGATGACATTGTCTTGTTAGCAGAAAGGGCTGAGGATATTGAGAAATTACTGAATGGCATGAACAAAATACAGAAGGAAGATTTTGGACTAAATATAAATCAAAAGCAGAAATACTGAAAATTAAGTGGACAGACAAAGTAAGAAATGATCGAGTTTTGGAAATGATGGGTGAGGAAAGAAGTTTGTGGAAGAAGTTTACAGAAAGAAGAGACAGGCTGGTAGGTCATATTTTGAGACATGCTGGATTAGTTAATTTGCTGGTGGAGGGAACAGTCGAAGGTAAGAACTGTAGAGAAAGACAGATTAGACTATATGAAGCAGATAATTGAGGACGTGGGTTGTAGGGGATATGTAGAGATGAAGAGGTTAGCACAAGATAGGAAGGGATGGAGGATTGCATCAAACCAGTCGAAAGACTAACGACAGAAAAAAAAAAAAAAAATAATAATAATAATAATAAAAAAACACCATTCTACAAGAATTTGAAAACCTCACGTGAGATTTTCCATTGACCACCCCCCCTCCCCCTAGGTGAGGTTTCGCCGGACCCCCTCCCCTATTTCACCTCACGTAATTAATGGACGTCCCCTATGCGCTAGGACGGACCCACAATTGGAGTAATGCTCTCTCGGCTACAACGCGACAATACCACCCTGTTCTAATGGGTCGTAGGCTGTTGTAGGGAACTGTACAGTAATATGTTCTGTCATGAACTTATCTATTCTGTGAAAGGGGTGTAAATGTACTCGGATACAGCCAAGCACTTTCATTTATAGAGTTAGCTGAACGTTCTATAGGGGAGCGTCCATAAACCACGTAGCTCCATTTTGGCCTTCTCCAAAGCAAACGCTATCCACCCATCAGCTAACACTGATGAGGGGTTAGTGCATAGACTTTGTAACATAACAAGCGTCTGCGCCAGGTGTCTGCAGCAGACGCTTGTTATGTATTATCTTTGAGTAATAGTAAGTTAGTCTGTCTCTGACCGCCGGACGAGATTGTTCGCGCGGAGGCACATTTCGGTCTAACAGTTTGGGAAATTGTTACAGACTCAAGTAAAGTATTAAAGTGATTTATGTAAGCGTGTGATGAATAGAATTTGTGATTCGGAAGAGAAATTTTTTTAAAAAAAGTGGCTACATGTGGTGAGAGGAACTTTAATCAATGTGGTAGATCATTTTGTTATAGAAACTCTTTATCCTACGAACTTGTAATTTTCGGCGAAGTTCGATTACTTATCTAAAATCTCATATTTGGTGGTGGTATTTTTCCGTTGGGTGAGATAGCTGCATCTTAACTATTACAATAAAGTCACTTTGTGTGAAGTTGCATATAAACTGTTGAACTGTTCTTTTTATTTAGTGAACCCAACGCTCGAAATTTACCTAAACCTGGCGACCGCGGCATAAGAACCTTTTTTATCTGTTTAATGAACTTATTTGTGTTTCTAAGTAAGTGACTGTGTGCTCAAATCAGTATTCAAAATTTAACCCAACATAAAGCCTTTGTACCCTTGCAACTTCTCTCCCTCAATATTCCTATGTCAGATATTAGCAAGGCGCATCCTGGCAATCGCCTGTATCTGTGTTCACGGAGTTCCAAGAAGACCGGGAACATGACAGTAAGTAATGATTACCCAACTTGGGAGGACGCTGACGAAATTGCATGACCATATGACCGATCGGAATAAATGTCCTCCTCGAGGAAAAGTCGTAAAGAAGTGATCAGAAAGTAAATCAGTGACGCTTAATTGATTCCGACTGGGTGCGGGTATCTGCGAGGAGTCGAGAGCAGGAGTAGTGCACAGACAGGATTCGCTTAACAGTTTCTTAAAGGTGCGTTCCCACGGCGCGTTGTGTGGGAGGCCGTACCTCATTACGGATCAGCGCGCGCCACAGGTTAGCCCTCGCCGCCTACCCACCACCTTGCCTAGTGTCGTTTCAGCTTTCATCTTTACCGCCTGGCGATGGGTAGAGGCGTGCTGTCCGTGGCCATGGCTAGCTCCTTTGAGGCCCGGCCGTACTCGTCCGGCGCGGCCTACCAAAGAAAGTACCGTAACAGTGGTCACGACCTGTAATTAGCTATCTCGTAGCGACCTACAGTTACCTCATTACAAGATAGAGCCTACGCATTAGTTACCTCCTCACATGTCGTTAACCTCAGCTTAGACAGATGTGTGTATATATCAAAATAAAACATTTTCAATTTTCAATTCCCATAACTCAGAAATGTTTTGCACTAAACTGGCTAATCAGTGAACAGTTTCTCAATTTTAGTTAATATTTATGTAGCTTTGGAAAAGGTTATGTTTGTTTAGAAAAAAAATACTATAATACATTGTAGTAATTGAAAGGTAAAAACCGAGCGTGGTGGGTGAGTGGTAACGCTCTGGCCTCTCATTCGAATCCCCGTCCGGGCATCCAGATTTCGGTTTCACATGGTTTCCCCAAATCACTCCAGGCAAATACCGGGATGCTTTCTTCAAAAGGCCATGGCCGAATTCCTTCGCGTTCCTTGTCCCCGCTCCCTGGTCCGAACCGTTCACGGTGAGTGGCCGAATCCGTCGTCCTAGGCAGCTGTCACCACGCACCCCTGTTAGCCACTGAACTCTTCCACGGCATGCAATAAGCCACCGCAACATAGCCTCTGATCGGCAATGGTGCTGTAATTAAATTCCTACGCTCTTCCCACATTTAATATTCTATGACCAGCCAAGAGTTACTTGTTCATTTATTATGTCAATAAATTGTTCTTTTGATTTGTTTAAATTTAAACTTAATAAGGCACTGGGATATATCACTTCCGTTATATTAATCGATTATTTCATTTTATTGATCACAGAAAATCCTTCATCTTCATTTAATAATATGACTTCAATATGCCAGGCAGTGTGGCTCACAGTGCACTGAGGAGCCGCATATTGCATCGGGGAGGTGCAAGGGGCCGGACACGAGCCCAAGGACCCCCCCCCCCCCCCATGTCCACCATCCAAATTGCGGTTTTAAGGGGGTTTCTCGCAATCATCTTGGTGAATGCTGGGACGATCTCAAGTCTCTACCTCAGACCACAAACAAAAAATACAGAACTCACAAAGTTACACTTTCGCAGACAGATGGCAACACAAGACTTTCCTCCAAAAGATTAGGTTCGCCGCGCATTATAGGCCTGCTTAATATGGCTTCCACGGCCCGTGCATTTGCCGGCCGGGCCGGTCTAGCTATGAACAGCGGGCCGTGGGAAGGGGCACGCTTCTGCTGGCAGGGATGGCTAGTCTCTAACCGTCACCCAGTTGGTAAACATCAAACGCCCGGATAACTGAAATGACATTAGGCAACGTGGTGGTGAGGTGGCTACGAGGTGGCGAGGGCTAGCTTGTGGCGCGTGCTGATCTACATCTACATCTACATATATACTCTGCAATTCACAAAATTGTGGGTGGCAGAGGGTGCTCAGCACCAAAGCTAATCTCTTTGTTGTGCATTCCAATCCCTAATGGTACGAGGGAAAAAAGAATTCATATAAGAATCATTGCGGCACCTTATTTCTCTAATCTTATCTATCCTGTCATTCCGGCTCAAATAGGTTGGTGGACGAAGTATTTCACTACACTCGTGAGTGAAAGTGGGAGTACGCATGTTTACAAATAAATTTAAACGAATCGTGCGTCGTCTATCTACCAGAGACTCCCAGCCTAGTCTACTAATCAGTTCTGTGACGCTTTCATAAGAACTGTAGCAAGCGGTCACGAATCGAGCGGCTCTTCTCTGTACTTACTCTATACTTTCGATCAACCCCTTACGAAACGGATCCCAAATGGCACAACAATAGTCCAAATGTGGACGCACAAGAGATTTGTACGCTATCTCCT
>CM061921.1:52050512-52388735 GCA_031002005.1 Vandiemenella viatica
TCCAAAGCGTTCTACCAAATTCTAAAATCACTTAAGCTCATGTTTTTATAGGTGACGAAGCTTACCCATGTTTAAATAAATTATTAGAGCCTTTTAATTACATGCAGGCAGAGAATACTTCAATGCCAGGTTATCAAGAGCATGAAGAAACTTCGAATGTACCTATGGCATAATTTATGCTAAATGGAGATGCCCAACTAGAATATCTTCAACCTCAGCAGACAGTAAGTAAGGGGGCATCCATTAATTACGTGAAATGTTTTTCCGGAATTTCGGATCCCCCCCCCCCTCTGCTGGAGACTTCTTGACATTTGGTCGGACCCCACCTCTGTAGAATGACATGAGATTTTGTGATCGGACACCCCCCCCCCCCCCCTGTAGAATGATATAAGAATGGAATGGACCTCTCAACATTTTGAGACCTTTTTTTTAGGTCTCATGCCCCCTAAAGCCGACAAATGTGAGAATTATCGCACCATTAGTCTAATATCACATGCTTCAAAATTACTGACCCGAATAATATACAGAAGAATGGAAAGAATAGTAGAAGACATAGTAGGTGAAGATCAGTTTGGGTTTAGGAAAAATCGCGGTACAAGGGAAGCAATTCTGGCTTTAAGATTAATACTTGAAGGGCGGATCAAGAAAAACAAAAGGTACTTTTATGGCATTTGTTGATTTAGAAAAAGCTTTTGATAATGTTAGGTGGGACAAGATGTTCAAAACTTTAAAGAAGTCAGGTCTAAAGTATCGAGATAGAAGAATACTCTATAAACTATATAAGAATCAAGTGGCTGTAATAAAAGTAGAGAATCATGAGAGACAAGCATCAGTTAAAAAGGTCGTGAGACAAGATTGTAGTCTATCCCCTTTAATATTCAACTTGCATGTAGAGGAAGCAATAGAGAAAGTAAAAGAAAATTTCCATGTGGCATAAGTGTTCAGGGAGAAAAAATTAGTATGCTACGATTTGCTGATGACATTGTCTTGTTAGCAGAAAGGGCTGAGGATATTGAGAAATTACTGAATGGCATGAACAAAATACAGAAGGAAGATTTTGGACTAAATATAAATCAAAGCAAGACTAAAGTTATGAAATGTAGCAGAAATGATACCAATACTAGTAGATTTAATATAAAAATAGGATCGAATGCAGTTGGAGAAGTAAGTGAATTCTGTTACTTAGGAAGTAAAATTACAACCGATGGCTGAAGCAGGAATGATGTTAAAAGCAGAATAGCACTAGCAAAAAGAGCCTTCAAAATCTTTTAGTTTCAAATATTGATCTAGGAATTAAAATTTAAAAAAAAAAAAAAACTATGTGTGGAGCACAGCCTTTTACGGTAGCGAAACATGGACTTTGGGAAAACCGGACAGAAGGAAAATTCAAGCATTTGAAATGTGGTGCTACAGAAGAATGCTTAAAATTAAATGGACAAACAAAATACGAAATGAACGAGTTTTGGAAATGATGGGTGAGGAAAGAAGTTTGTGGAAGAAGCTTACAGAAAGAAGAGACAGGCTGGTAGGTCATATTTTGAGACATGCTGGATTAGTTAATTTGCTGGTGGAGGGAACAGTCGAAGGTAAGAACTGTAGAGAAAGACAGATCAGACTATATGAAGCAGATAATTGAGGACGTGGGTTGTAGGGGATATGTAGAGATGAAGAGGTTAGCACAAGATAGGAAGGGATGGAGGATTGCATCAAACCAGTCGAAAGACTGATGACAGCAAAAAACAAAACAAAAAAAAAACAAACAAAAAAACACCATTGTACAAGAATTTAAAAACCTCACTTGAGATTTCCATTGACCACCCCCCTCCCCCTAGGTGAGGTTTCGTGAGGTTTCGCCTGACCCCCCTCCCCTATTTCACCTCACGTAATTAATTGATGCCCCCTAAGCGCTCGGACCGACCCACAATTGCGGTAATGCTCTCTCGGCTACAACACGACAATGCCACCCTGTTCTAATGGGACGTAGGCTGTTGTAGGGAACTGTACAGTAATATGTTCTGTCATGAACTTATCTATTCTGTGAAAGGGGTGTAAATGTACTCGAATACAGCCAAGCACTTTCATTTATAGAGTTAGCTGAACGTTCTATAGGGGAGCGTCTATAAACCACGTAGCTCCATTTTGGCCTCCTCCAAAGCAAACGCTATCCACCCATCAGCTAACAGTGATGAGGGGTTAGTGCATTGACTTCTCTCCCTCAGTATTCCTATGTCAGATATTAGCAAGGCGCATCCTGGCAATCGCCTGTATCTGTGTTCACGGAGTTCCAAGAAGAGCGGGAACATGACAGTAAGTAATGATTACCCAACTTGGGAGGACGCTGACGAAATTGCATGACCATATGACCGATCGGAATAAATGTCCTCCTCGAGGAAAAGTCGTAAAGAAGTGATCAGAAAGTAAATCAGTGACGCTGAATTGATTCCGACTGGGTGCGGGTATCTGCGAGGAGTCGAGAGCAGGAGTAGTGCACAGACAGGATTCGCTTAACAGTTTCTTAAAAAGGTGCGTTCCCACGGCGCGTACCTCATTAGCCGCAGTGTACGGATCAGCGCGCGCCACAGGTTAGCCCTCGCCGCCTACCCACCACCTTGCCTAGTGTCGTTTCAGTGTCGTTACAGCTTTCATCTTTACCGCCTGGCGATGGGTAGAGGCGTGCTGTCCGTGGCCATGGCTAGCTCCTTTGAGGCCCGGCCGTACTCGTCCGGCGCGGCCTACCAAAGAACGTACCGTAACAGTGGTCACGACCTGTAATTAGCTATCTCGTAGCGACCTACAGTTACCTCATTACAAGTTAGAGCCTACGCATTAGTTACCTCCTCACATGTCGTTAACCTCAGCTTAGACAGATGTGTGTATATATCAAAATAAAACATTTTCAATTTTCAATTCCCATAACTCAGAAATGTTTTGCACTAAACTGGATAATCAGTGAACAGTTTCTCAATTTTAGTTAATATTTATGTAGCTTTGGAAAAGGTTATGTTTGTTTAGAAAAAAAATACTATAATACATTGTAGTAATTGAAAGGTAAAAACCGAGCGTGGTGGGTGAGTGGTAACGCTCTGGCCTTGCATTCGAATCCCCGTCCGGGCATCCAGATTTCGGTTTCACATGGTTTCCCCAAATCACTCCAGGCAAATACCGGGATGCTTTCTTCAAAAGGTCATGGCCGAATTCCTTCCCGTTCCTTGTCCCCGCTCCCTGGTCCGAACCGTTCACGGTGAGTGGCCGAATCCGTCGTCCTAGGCAGCTGTCACCACGCACCCCTGTTAGCCACTGAACTCTTCCACGGCATGCAATAAGCCACCGCAACATAGCCTCTGATCGGCAATGGTGCTGTAATTAAATTCCTACTCTCTTCCCACATTTAATATTCTATGACCAGCCAAGAGTTACTTGTTCATTTATTATGTCAATAAATTGTTCTTTCGATTTGTTTAAATTTAAACTTAATAAGGCACTGGGATATATCACTTCCGTTATATTAATCGATTATTTCATTTTATTGATCACAGAAAATCCTTCATCTTCATTTAATAATATGACTTCAATATGCCAGGCAGTGTGGCTCACAGTGCACTGAGGAGCCGCATATTGCATCGGGGAGGTGCAAGGGGCCGGACACGAGCCCAAGGACCCCCCCCCCCCCATGTCCACCATCCAAATTGCGGTTTTAAGGGGGTTTCTCGCAATCATCTTGGTGAATGCTGGGACGATCTCAAGTCTCTACCTCAGACCACAAACAAAAAATACAGAACTCACAAAGTTACACTTTCGCAGACAGATGGCAACACAAGACTTTCCTCCAAAAGATTAGGTTCGCCGCGCATTATAGGCCTGCTTAATATGGCTTCCACGGCCCGTGCATTTGCCGGCCGGGCCGGTCTAGCTATGAACAGCGGGCCGTGGGAAGGGGCACGCTTCTGCTGGCAGGGATGGCTAGTCTCTAACCGTCACCCAGTTGGTAAACATCAAACGCCCGGATAACTGAAATGACATTAGGCAACGTGGTGGTGAGGTGGCTACGAGGTGGCGAGGGGGCTAGCTTGTGGCGCGTGCTGATCTACATCTACATCTACATATATACTCTGCAATTCACAAAATTGTGGGTGGCAGAGGGTGCTCAGCACCAAAGCTAATCTCTTTGTTGTGCATTCCAATCCCTAATGGTACGAGGGAAAAAAGAATTCATATAAGAATCATTGCGGCACCTTATTTCTCTAATCTTATCTATCCTGTCATTCCGGCTCAAATAGGTTGGTGGACGAAGTATTTCACTACACTCGTGAGTGAAAGTGGGAGTACGCATGTTTACAAATAAATTTAAACGAATCGTGCGTCGTCTATCTACCAGAGACTCTCAGCCTAGTCTACTAATCAGTTCTGTGACGCTTTCATAAGAACTGTAGCAAGCGGTCACGAATCGAGCGGCTCTTCTCTGTACTTACTCTATACTTTCGATCAACCCCTTACGAAACGGATCCCAAATGGCACAACAATAGTCCAAATGTGGACGCACAAGAGATTTGTACGCTATCTCCTTTGTTTGTTCATTACAATTTTTCAATATTCGACCTATGAATCGCAGCCTAGAATTAGCTCTACCTACCAACGAATTAATGTGTAAGTCCCGTACGGTAGGGCTGAATGACGCAGTGTACCCAACCACGGGCTGTGGGAAGCCACCATTACCCTTCGGGCAGGAACTCAATCCCCCCCCCCCTCTTCCCCGCCCCATTAGGTAGCCAGTATCTACATGATCCTTGATGGTCGAATCGGAGGAAAGATAATTACTTTGGGATATTTATCATAATAACGACACTGATATTAAATTTACAAGCCCCCAAGACGACCTAAAGATTTCAATAGCAGATAGATTCAAACAGTTGTAATAATGGACATCTATACTAATATTATAAAGCCGAAAGTAACGTTTTAACGGCTAAACCGGTCTTTATGAAATTTGACAAGGAAATACTATATACCTAATATAAAGCACATACGATACTTTTTCCGGAAAAAATAACATATTTTGTCATGAAATTTTGAAAACTGACCTAACGATGATGGAGGGATTTCGGGGGCAATTCTCTCTAACAATATATCTGTGAGTGGTCTGGTGGCTCTGTGGTTTAGGCGACTGTTTTCAACCAGAGTTCTTAATAGTTGTATTTGTTCATGTGAGCCATGCCAGGACGTTCCGTGGTTCGGATACCAAGTTAAACTGTAGGTCCAGCCATGAGAGGCAGAATCCTCCTCTCTTTCACCCCATTCTTGGAAATTGGGTCTGATCATGCGTGCTTGGTTTGTTTTCTTCCTTATCCTCTCGTCCTGGAGAAAAAGTCTCCCTAGCATATCCACAGCATCTGCAATGTTGATTTTATGGCTTGTGAATAGCAATTGCGTGTAATCCGGTATTTTTAGCACTGCTGCAGGGCTATCTTTTACTTTGATAAGCATCTGATTTATTGGAGGTATGCCCAACTTGTGACAGTTGCAAACAGATTGTGAGAAGCAGCATATTTTCCCGCATCATGCGATTCTGATAATCAACGAGAAAGAAAACCTCGTGTAGCTGTGTAACATGCCCCTGCTCATGACAATTGTATATTGGTAATTTTAAATTGTACATTGGTAATTTTAGTGAATAACGTACTGATAATTTGATAATTTTAATTTAGTAACATTCGATATTAAGGAGATGAGGGAGAGAGATAGAGAGAATATAAGTAGGCAGACATCTTGTTTTGGTGGGACATGGGGGCTCAGATAGTTGGCGCAAAGGCGTCTGTGACGTCAGTCTACTGTGAACCACGAAAACATGGCAGCTAGCAGATAGACTTAAGGGTTATCGCTGATCTGTCTAAAGAAACTCCTATAAGCCACAGATACTGTTTGTGAACGTCTCAGGTTAAGATGCTAGGGTTGGTACCTTGAGAGCCAACTCCCGTTGGTTTTTAACTGATGAAAGGGCGTGGAGCACCTTTCGGTTGGCAGTGGTTGAACTTGAAGTGACCGGGTTTGTGCGTGAGTGCCCCGCCTATAGCCACGTGGTGGCCAGCAAGACACTACAGCATAAAGTGATGAGTGGGTTGAGCATTTTACATCCATCCATCTCCCCCTCCCCCCCCTCTTTCTCATACGTGAATAAACTGAAATTTCGTGAATAATAATTATTTAAGATAACTTTTGTGAGTGTATAAAGGGGCGTCCATTAATTACGTGAGGTGTTTTTTCCGGAATTCCGGGTCCCCCTCCCCTCTGGTGAGACTTCGTGAGATCTGGTACGTCCTCCCCTCTCTAAAACGACGTGGGATTTTGACGACCTAGTAATTTTTGAGACTTTTTTTTAGGTGTCATGCTTCCAAGGAAGGTTATACCCCCCCCCCCAGTCAACTTTTGCGTCATTTGTATTTTTTTTTTAACTCTACAATCCTACAAGAATTTCAAAACCTTACGTGAAATTTCCGTTGACCCCCCCCTCCCTTTGGTGAGGTTTCGTGAGATTTCGCCTCACGTAATTAATAGACGCCCCCTAAGACTTTATAAGTCTCGTTGTCGAGTATTTTGAGTTTTGTTTAATTGTGCTATCGTGCAAGATGAATTTTTTCAATAAATGTTTATTATTTGTAATAGACTGCTCTGTAGTGTAATGTGCTACTGATTTTAGTGATACGGTCTATCTCCCCAATGAACGTAGACAAGCTATGGAAACGAGTCAGATAAATTACTATTAACAGAAATCATTAAGGAAAAATGTATAGAAATTAGGTTAAGTGAATTAACAGTAAAAGCGAGGATGTAATATTACAGCTTCGAGATTGGCGAGCGGAGATAGCCCCGGGTGAGGCTGGACGGCGCTGCGAATGGAATCTGTTGCTAAGGTGCGCTGGGTGGACTTTGAGGCGATGCTGAAGAAAGATGGCTGTATACCTCACCCCACCGACTGACAGTGGACGCCCAATCTCGCGCAGAGATTTACAATGTGACAGTGTATCCGGTGAGCAAGCGGACTCTGTAGCGCGTAACGGAACAGTGCGAGATGTTTGCAACGTATCACAATTTAAAAATGACTGCTTAAATGAGCCAGTCAAAAAAACTCCGTTAGATTTGTAAATATATCATATTTTGGCTCCATCACAAAATCATTCGTTGGTCAAAAAAAAATTATACTTGATGTGAACTCATTTTTATCCTTTCTTACTCACTGAGCTATGACACGTGTACAGAAAAATAGTTGTAACATTCAATCAGATAAAATAATCTCAAGTAGCTATTGCGAGCCAGCACCATTCAGTATGTCAATCAACCCACTAAAGGATCATTATAAACTTGGACATTTTTTCACTCTTGGTAATTTATTTGTTTTTCGCTTTGGTCCCGCTTCCTTACAGATTTTACAGATGTGGTTAGTTTGTTAAATCGATTTCCCCTACTTATTCATTTTCGCATAGGCTTATTGACTGTAAAGCCACGTAATTGTGACGCTAAATTACGTTGACTTTATTGCAATCTTCATGTTGATATATATCATATTTCAGGATATATAATTTGCTGTAGGACACGACAGTACGTTTATTGGACTACTAATAAGACTTGGTCGCCTGATTAGTTGCCAGGATAAAGTCAGTATTAGGCTTTATGATGAAGAATCTCCCCGAGAAGAAATGACACCACACAGTAACACGTTATTTCAACAGTATACACAGAGTTTATTCGCTTTTACCCGCTAGAATACTTTGCACTTGGATACCAACTGAAAGGAACTTTTCTAAGTGTCACAAAATACCCTAAAATCGCAGGTTCTTTGAATACGAACAAAAACACAGGTTAAAACACTACAAACTTGTTAACAGTACATTCCAGCAATTGGCTACGTTGTCTCCCCACGTGACCAGTCGTGCCTTGCGCGCCAGAGATCAGGGGTGGAGGGGGTAAGAGCAGGGCCGCCGTAAGCGGGCGTGCAAGGCGTGCACCGCACGCGGGCGGCACATCGAGGGGGCGGCAAAACGAGTGATCGACAGTCGCCGCCACGAAATTTGCGGCGTATTTTTTTTTTTTAGCTCAACAGCTGCTTCGGGCGGCCGGCGACACTCGGGATGGCAACAATCGGGGCGGCAAATAATGTTCGAAGGGGCGGCAATCTCACAGTTTTTTGACCCGGTTCGGAAATTTCCTAAATCCACCACTGCTGTAATTTGACAGGGGGCGGCATAATCGGTATTGCACGCGGGCGCTCAAACAGCTAGCGGCGGGCCTGGGTAAGAGTACAGACTATCATACTAAACGAAATACTTAATGGATTCTTTCTTGAGGCCCTTCAAATGCCAGCAAAATTTAGAATTGTATTCCACTAATTCAACTTTGCATAGCTTGATTCCTAAGAATTAATCCAATATGTGAAGGGAGAGGAAAATCTAATAATCATGGGTGATTAGAATGCGATAGTGGGAGAAGGAAAAGAGGGGAATACTGTAGGAAGGTTTGGTCTAGGAGAAAGAAATGAGCGAGAAAGTAGGTTGTTAGAATTTTGTGAAAGATATAAGCTAGTAGTGGCAAACGCACTGTTTAAGAACCATTCAAGGACATACACCTGGAAACGTCCCGGGGATCCAGGCAGATATCAGCTAGATTATAACATGGTCAAACAGAGATTCAGAAATCAAGTTCTAGACTGTAAAGCGTATCCAGGAGCAGACAAAGACTCTGACCATAATTTGATAGTAATGGAGTGCAGGCTGAAATTCAAGCGAATAAGGAAGCAGCATAAGCAGAACAGACTGGAAGTGAATAAACTGAAACAATCTAGTGCGAGAGAAAATTTTGCAGAAATGGTAGACTTGGGTCTAAGAAATAACTCTGAAAGGAGCTCAACTGAGGACGAATGGAATACATTAAAGACCGAAATAATAAAAGCTGGTATAGAAACATTAGGCTTTAGGGAACAAGCTTCCAGGAAACCTTGGATCACAGAAGAAATTTTGGAACTGATGGATCAGAGGAGAAGGTACAAAAATGCTCCGGATGAAGCAGGAAGAGAGCAGTACAGGCAATTTAGAAATCAAATAAACAGGAAATGCAAAAAAGCAAAAGCAAAATGGCTAGAAGAAAAGTGTGAAGAAGTAGAAAAGGTAATGGTCATAGGTAAAGTAGATGTTGTATATAGGAAGAGCAAACAGAATTTTGGAGAAATGAAGAAAAGAGGTGTGAACATTAAAGCCGCCGATGGGAAACCTTTTTAAGCTCAGACGATAGAGCTTACCGATGGAAGGAATACATTGTGAAACTGTATGATGGGGACGACTTGTACAATAGCGTAATAGAAAAGGAAGGCGATGTCAACATTGATGACTTAGGAGAGCCTGGTTTGATTACAGAGTTGAATAAAGCTCTGAATGACTTGAAAGCAAGCAAGATAGTTGGAATTGATGAGATCCCTGCAGAACTTCTTAAATCCGCAGGAGAAGAATGAATTGAAAGATTATTCAAGCTGATAACAAAAAGTTATGAAACAGGAGAAATTCCAACTGATTTTAATAAAAATATCATCTTCACACTTCCGAAGAAAGCACAAGCCGACAAATGTGATAATTATCGCACCATTAGTCTAACATCACATACTTCAAAATTACTGACCCGAATAATATGCATAAGAATGGAAAGGGTAGTAGAAGACTTAGTAGGAGAAGATCATTTTGGGTTTAGGAAAAATCGTGGTACAAGGGAAGCAATTCTGGCTTTGAGATTAATACTTGAAGGGCGGATCAAGAAAAATAAAGATACTTTTATGGCATTTGTTGATTTAGAAAAAGCGTTTGTTAATGTTAGGTGGGACAAGATGTTAAAAATTTTAAAGAAGTCAGGCCTAAAGGATCGAGATAGAAGAATATAAACTATATAAGAATCAAGTAACTAATAAAAGTAGAGAATCATGAGAGAGAAGCATCAGTTAAAAAGGGTGTGAGACAAGGTTGTAGTCTATTCCCGTTAATATTCAACTTGTATGTGGAGGAAGCAATAAAGAAAGTAAACAAAACTTTCCATGTGGCATAAGTGTTCAGGGAGAGAAAACTAGTATGCTACGACTTGCTGATGACATTGTCTTGTTAGCAGAAAGGGCTGAGGATATTGAGAAGTTACTGAATGGCATGAACAATATACTGAAGGAAGATTTTGGTCTGAATATAAATCAAAGAATGACTAAAGTGATGAAATGTAGCAGAAATGATACAGATCCTAGTATATTAAATATAAAAATAGGATCAAATGCAATTGGAGAAGTAAGTGAATTCTGTTATTTGGAAGCAAAATTACAACCGATGGCAGAAGCAGGAATGGTGTTAAAAGCAGAATAGCTCTAGCAAAAAGAGCCTTAATTAAAAAGAGAAATCTTTTAGTTTCAAACATTGATCTAGGAATTAGAAAGAACTTTTTAGAACTGGATGTGTGGAGCACAGCAGTTTATGGTAGCGAAACGTGGACTTTAGGAATACCAGAAAGAAAGAAAATTGAAGCATTTGAAATGTGGTGCTACAGAAGAATGCTTAAAATTAAATGGACAAACAAAATACGAAATGAACGAGTTTTGGAAATGATGGATGAGGAAAGAAGCTTGTGGAAGAAGCTTACAGAAAGAAGAGACAGGCTGGTAGGTCATATTTTGAGACATGCTGGGTTGGTTAATTTGCTGATGGAGGGAACGGTCGAAGGTAAGAACTGTAGAGGAAGACAGATTAGAATATATGAAGCAGATAATTGAGGACGTCGGTTGTGAGGGATATGTAGAGATGAAGAGGTTAGCACAAGATAGGAAAGTATGGAGGATTGCATCAAACCAGTCAAAGACTGATGACAGCAAAAAAGCTTGTATTCCTAACTGTACTGTACCAATACAGAATTAAGTGACGTGTTTCTTTAAATAAACAATTATTTTATTTTTATATTTGAAGGGCCTCAAGAAAGAGTCCGTTTTCGAGATATAGTTGGTATCTCGAAAACGGCTTTAACAATTTGTAGAAATTTCATATTTAGATAACGTTTTGATATTCAAGTTTATCTAAACAAGTGTCTTCCCCCCCCCCCTCCCAAAATCCGTGATTTTACAAAACACCAAGCAATTCTTGTATTTGGTATCTCGCAAACGGCTCTAATGCCATCTCGTAGTAATTTCAGGTACTAGTAAGCCTACTGATGTTATTCAAGTTTCTCTTTGGTTAGAGTAAGGAACTCTTATCTATAAACAAACTATTCTTGTATATTAGCTGACCCGTGCGAATATTTCGCAGAGTATCGTGGTCAGTCGCCGAATGGTAATAGAATAATGTGAAAATAAGTTGATGCAAGTATTTTTATTAATGAAAAGTATTATATTTTGAAGAGCAGTAGTAAATATCACTTTTATTGTAAACATTCGTTATCATTAAATACTACATGTTAAATTGTAACGCATTTAAAAAGTAAATACTTAGAAAGTAGACATTGGCTTTGTCAGATGTAAGTTTTTCAAAATTCAAACCACTTTACAAAACTTCTTTGAAACAGTATCATCAGTTATAATGTGATCATAGTTTTCTTATTGACCGGATATGTCTTACACAAACATAAATATTACTGAATCTACGAACTCGTGAAAAAGCCACGTACAGGTGTCCATACAAAAACAGGTTGTGGTAAATACAATCCTGAGCTTTAAAGCATCTGACCATTAGGTGATAACGAAAGTTACTTTATCGTAAATTGTTTTCTTATTATCTGGAAAGGCATGGTTGGATCAGAAGGTGCGGGGTTAATACGAGGTATGAGCACAGTTTTATCGGAGTGAGTGAATTTATCATTGATGATGTACTAGTCTAAGTGAATTACCACTAATCTTGCACAATTAATTAATCCCTGATTAGCATTCTATTTAACATAATAGCATTTTTTTCAAAAGCAATTTATGAGGTGTTAAATCAGACGATCTCTGAAATGGCTCTAGCGATTTCGATGAAATTTCATATGTAGATAAAGTTTTGATTTTTAAGTTTACAAAAAAAAGAAAAAAAATCTGTGTGGTTTTATCAAACCACGAAGCAAGTGAAACTTTTTTAAGCATTTAACAGAAAATTTTTGGAAAATTAATCGATTTAGGGTACTAAAATTGCGTTCTTCATCTTAACTTCATAATTGGAAAATGGGAATGACAATGGAAAATCAATAGTAAACAAGATATCCTACTATAAATTTTAATTTCAATCTATGTATTAGAGTACGGAATACATAATAAATACAATCGCATGAATAAGTGAGAATGTAAATGCTAAATGGTCAACTGATGCGAGCTACGGGTGCCGCCATATTGGCCTTGGCTGCTCTGCCGAGCGCCTTTCACTTTATCCCCACTCCGCGGCCGGCTCACGGCTGTAATAAGACATGCGATAGATGGACGAAGAAATAACACTTCCTGTTTTCGGAAGAGTAGATTAGAAAGCACCCGTCAGTTGCCGATTACCTTGCTTCAGTTCAACTGTAGTAGACAGATCCCAACTGACGAGGAGAGTTTTCAGTGTGGAAATCGCAATCTTAGAACGAACAAGTTTTGGAAATAGTAAGTCACCTCTGGTTTCTCGCCCTAAAGCAGTTCTGCCTGGTGGGCCTCCGTTTAAGAGAAATCAGGCATTAAAAAAGTGCTTAAATTGTATATACATGAGCTATACTTTTACGGAAGACCGTTAGTTTATAGTGTCTATTTAGCCGTGGTCGTTAAGGCGGAGTGATCCGATGCGAGAGGTTCGAAGTTCGATCCCACCAAGCGCGAAATTTTTTTTTCTATTTTTTTTATTGCTATTCCATCTTGTATCATTAAAAATTTGTTTTGAAACAAAATCTACAAAATTTTTATATTCCTTTGACAAATATGCAATTAGGATGGTATAAATCATAAAAACATTTGAAACAAAAATTACGTGCACACCAGGAACATTTTATGAAGGATATGTTTCGACAGTCACATACAGTATTTATTGATTTAGGAAATCAGGTTTCGTTAACATTTGTAAATTTCGGCCTTTTATTCGGTAATTTTGAAACATACCAGGAATATTTTATCATGTAAAAATACAGGCGCTCGCAAAATGTGGTGAATAAGAGAATATATCTTAACAGCATCTTCACGAGAAGATATTGCACGTTTATCTTGGAACAGTTCCGGCGCATTTTGAAGCTTTTTAATCAATATTTTTACCTGATGATAGAAATACACATCACATGGCTGACATAAAATCGTACTTTTCGGTGGTACCATCCTAATATTTGAGTATTTGTCAAATGAAAATAAAAAAAATATAGAATTTGTTTCAAAGCAATTTTTAATGCTACAACATAGAATAGCAATTAACAAAATACAAATAGAAAAAAAAATTTCGTGGGTGGGGGAATCGAACCTCGGACCCATCGCATCTGATCACACCGCCTCAACGAGCACGGCTAAATCGACATTATAAACTAACCGTCTTCCGTACAAGTATAGCTCATTTACATACAATTTAAGCTCTTTTTTTAATACTCGATTTCTCTTAAACGGAGGCTCACTAGACAGAACTGCTTTAGGGCAAGAAACCTGAGGTGACGTACTATTTCCCAGACTTGTTCGTTCTAAGATTGCGATTTCCACACTGAAAACCTTCCCTTGTCGGACATGAGGCCTCCGCACTAGGTCACGTCATACCTGCGCTCATGCGTCTGGCCGGCTGTAATGCGACATGCGATAGATAAACGGAAAAATTTGAGGCGATAGAATAAAATAAAGGCACCGAGTAATTCTTGTATTTGGTATCTCGGAAACTGCTCTAATCTCATTTCGCAGAAGTTTCAGGACCCAGTAAGTCTACTGATGTTAGTTACGCTTCTCTTTGGTTAGAGAAATGAACTGTCCACTTCAAAATGTGTAGGAAGCCTTCAAAAAAAAGTTCAACTTTAATCAAACTTCTCGCAAAATCTTGCATACTGAACACAAATCTAAAGATACCGAGCGAAGATCGGTCACCCAGTTACTATTCTATTTAGTGACGTAAATATAAGTTGATGGAGTGCGATTTGTCATTTCAACTACCGCACACTAGCTCCCCATCAGGATAATTAACTCTACCCTCTTACGGAAAGCTTACTGTTATTTCTCATCCAACGCGGGGAAATTACAAAAACTCAAACTCTTGTCCAGCCATCCAATATACAAAAATCCAGTAAATACCCCCCAAAAAAAAAAAAATATCAGTCTTCTGTTGGGTTGCTGATATTAAATACTAATGGAAATATATAGACGAAATATCAAAAAGTTTTTTAATGGGAATATGTTTGTCGCTAATACGGAGGACGAGCTTCAGGAGTTGGTCACCAGATATGGTCGTGCATGTCATCTGTTCTCGATGAGCGTCAATGCTAAGAAGAGGATTGTTATGGCTGAGGGTATCGACAATCTCCCGAAGATAACCATCAGACTGCGCCAATACTCAAGTCGAACATTTCCGTTTCTTCTTTTTTTTTTATCTGCTTAACGTCTCTCTAACAGCGAGGTCTTTAGAGACGGGAAAGGATGGGGGGCAAGGAATGGGAAGGAATTCGGCCATGGCCTTTTGAAGGAAGCATCCCGGCATTTGGAACATTTCTGCTATCTCGGCTCCATCACCATCCAAACAATCCAATCACAAGGCAATTCGCGCACGAATCGGAAAATCCGAGACGACATTTGGGAAACTGTTCACACGTGTCTGGAGAAGCAAAATCCTTGCATACCAGACCCACATCCTAATTATCTTACTGTACGCAACGTAGACGTGGAATATTTATGCCTGGCAAGAGCGACAACTGAACGCTCTCCATATGCACTGCCTGCGGACAATACTAGGAGTTGTAGCGATGGCGCTAATTTTGGATTGTCAATCTGAGAGGACAGGAATATTTATTAGATTTCATTCATCTTTATTGAGCTGTGGGCCTCGGCGAGCGAGCCAGGTTCCCAGTCGGCCGGACAGGAAGCGAGCTTTGTTATCAGAGTAATACCACACGAGCTTCAAAGTTGAGCGCTGAAAGTTTCACTTGCGTAGCCTGGGAAATGCGTGGGTGGCGAGTTTCCCTTTCGTAAGCACTGAGTGTGTGAGATTTACCGTCCCCACCCTGTGGTACGTGTTGAACTGCTGGAAGCCACTTACGAACCTTAAAAGTAACCACGTGAAGGATCTAGCCAATTATAGGGCGAGATGCCCCCTCCACTGCTAATGCTAGCAGACGACGCTCTGTAGCTAGTTGAACGGAGAGTCTACCACCATCTTCGACTCAAGAAAGATCTACAAGATTTAAGGTAACACCGAACCATCTGATATTCCTACGCTTGTTGCTTAAAGATTTATAGTCAGTCATTCAAGTCACTCATTTCAAGGGATAGGTCTTGTGTAACTGTTAGATCATCGTAAAAGGTTATATGTGCCTACAACGGAGTATAAGTAAATGTTTTGTGCCATCATGATTTCAGTCTTATTGTGTGATCTATGTAATGTCGTATGTTTCATCAAGTGATAGAATAAATTATAGAGTTTACTGGATAGGTGTGTTTTCCTTCAAGAATACCTTGTCATTAGTTAAGAATTAAAGTATTAGCATTCAATAGTGAGTCGTTTCCTCCAGTAAGTAACTTGTCTAGTTAAGCCGCACTAGCGAACGGACAGTTGCTTAGCAGTAACCTTGTTTCTTGGCTCAAGCAGCGAGTAACAGGTGCATTACCTGCTTCGGTCAGTCTAGCTAACTGTAGAAGTACATTAAACCGCTAGTTGTCTATCAACATAATGATGCATACGCCGGTTGAAACTGAACCGACGGCAGTCTCGTTGATAGAACCCACGGTATGTAGCGGATTTGCCGCTCGATTCGCTACAGAGTAACGTGGCGAGATAGACTGAGCAACGAGACTGTTCTGTCCAAAACGAACTGTCATAGTATTACTGCCATCCTGATACAAAGACGAGTCCGCTGGCTTGGTAACGTTCATCGAATGGACGCGGAAACCATGCTCAGATTGCCGAGACCTGTGGGGCGCCAAATGTAGAGAATTAAAGATTTCTGCAAACACGACTTGGAGAGCTTTTGCATGGGCGCTGCCGATTGAGAGGCTTGCACCAGCATGAGACCTGTATGGCGTCATCACATCGCTGGCGGCATGTCCAAACATGATAATGCAAGGCCTGATCAAATGAAGCAGAAAAAGTATAGTAACGCTGAAGATCATCCACTGGACTCCGATTTTTCGTGTGATAGATGCGGGAAGATACGTATGTCGCACCGCCATTGGACTATACAGCCACAATAGAAGATGCCGTGCACTCAACCATAGCGATAATTGACTCTCTTCACAATCACTTGAACTATCATTCGCGAAGATGTCGTGGCCAATGACGATTTACAATACCTCTTCGTATACAATATTTGGTGTCAGAATACAATTATCTCGAGATTTGTTCTTTGTCATTTTCGGTGAATAGCAAAAATATTGTTTGAAATGGCTACATAAAATCATCCGTGAGTAAATACAGTATTTGGCAAATTTAATGTAGCTCTCTGAAGTATTTGTTCCCGAGTCTTATTAATAGTCATTGCAAAGGCAACTTTCAGTGTGAACTCCTCCTGATCGCTTAGTTGCCACTACCACAGCTACTGTTGTGTGAGGCTGGTTGCGTCTCACCCACGCAGGCGCTGCCGTGAGGTAAACTGTCCCCTAGCCGCCTGTAGACACACTGGTAACTTAAGTATTTTTTTTTTTAAATAAAACGTAAATTAAGTATTTTATATCAGTCCACTGAATCCTTATCCACAGCTGTAAGCTTCGTATTAGTTCAGAAAAAGGGATATTCAAAACAAATAATATATGGAATATGGAAATACATCAAATACACTAGCTTACACTTTTATAAGGGAAAAATCTCTTCAATATCACAACAGGTATCACTGACTTGGTGCAGACATTAGGCCCACCGAGCGTGGTGGGTGAATGGTTAACGCTCTGGCCTCGCATTCGGGAGAATGCCTGTTCGGATCCCCGTCCGGGCATCCAGATTTGGGTTTTCCATGGTTTCCCCAAATCACTCCAGGCGAATGCAGATATGCTTCCTTCAAAAAGTCGTGTCCGAATTCCTTCCAGTTCCTTGTCTCCAGTCCTTTCCCGCCTCTAATGACCTCGACGCCGACGAGACGTAAAGCCATAAGTAAAAAAAAGATAAGGTTAGGCCCGGTTTGTCTGGCAAACAGGCAACGTAGTTATGGAATGTATTTATTGCCCAACATGTGAATATCCACTTTTATTAACGGCTACGCGGAAACACCTCATCCACCATCATATTTCGGTCTCAATGCTAGCAAAAATAAATTATGGCAAAAATAGGTGTTGCCCTGATGGTTATATATATTATGTGCACTATTTGACCCTAATGTGGTCATGGGTTACAATACACAAATAAGAGCTTAATTCATCTACATCTACATATATACTCAGCAATTCACAAAATTGTGGGTGGCAGAGGGTGCTCAGCACCAGAGCTAATCTCTCTGTTGTGGATTCCAATCCCGAATGGTACGAGAGAAAAAAGAATTCATATAAGAATCAGTGCGGCATCATATTTCTCTAATGTTATCTTTACTGTCATTCCGACTCAAATAGGTTGGTGGGCGAAGTATTTCACTACACTCGTTAGTGAAAGTGGGAGTACACATATTTACCAATAAGTTTAAACGAAACGTGCGTCGTCTATCTACCAGAGACTCTCAACTTGTGTTGAAAAGTAGCCTCTGGCTTTTCAAATAGTTTGTGATTCAAAAATTATGAATGTAGGTGAACAATACAGTACTACACAATGGCGGATGCATAGCTTCAGAAGAGCCAAGCGGATTTGTTTCAAGGAAGTTGTAACGCAACAATGGTTTGTAAGCATAAATTATAGGGT
The DNA here is from genome assembly GCA_031002005.1 of Vandiemenella viatica. Classification (NCBI taxonomy): domain Eukaryota; kingdom Metazoa; phylum Arthropoda; class Insecta; order Orthoptera; family Morabidae; genus Vandiemenella; species Vandiemenella viatica. The sequence continues at coordinate 52,068,497 of CM061921.1, forward strand.
ATTTTTTTAACATACGTATTAATATGTGGATTTTTCAAAGACGTTGCATATAGGTAACAAATAGTGGTTAAATATGCTGTTACTGTAGCAAGATGACTAGATGGGTCATCTCGTACAATTTAAATTAATTATTGTTTGATATAAGAAACATCGGAAATAAATAGATATTCTTTTCTTGAGTTGGAGACAGAAATCCGCGCCGAGCTAAGGGTTGTGTTAGCGTGGGCGACAGTCTGACTCAGCCGGAAGTGTCCCGTAGTTCGAGACAATGAGGGGATTATCTCTGGCACTGATACCTGTGAGAAAGTCTGGACGCTGGGAATTTTGCGGATGGAATCCTTCAATGGGCGTTCGCTTGGTGTCGTGAGAAAATTGATTTCTGCATAGCCTCCCGAACAATCCCGACAAAACCCGAAGACTCTTAGCAAATGAGAGCCAATGTATTAGCCGGTGAGAGGAAATACTTTTGCGGAGCCAATCCGATGTGTTTATTTCCTCACGTGGTTGGAAATATTACAAATTTTGTGTTTTTCATGAAACTCGCCGAGGAGAAGAGAGAGACGAGCTCTGAGAGGGGAGAAGAGGTCACTTGTGCTGGGACTATCGCCCTGGCTACTGCTTGCCAGAGCAGTATTTATATTCTGGAAGCTTGGGTGATTGAGTGTCAAGTCCCGTCGAGGTTGTCATTTGTGCTGGTTGACGTGACAAGTGCCTTACCATATCTGGACAGGTGCACTGTTTGAGAGACGATAGCGCTCTTGTTGCGACGCTGCATGCTGCCAGACAGACACGGTAATTATACCTCCAGAAACAGTGTGTACTCTGACAAATCATTGAGACAGCCCTTTAACGGTCTTATGAGTGAGAGTTCTTATGCCGCCGGACATTAATTCCTGAGCTAGTTGTGTCCAAAAACCGTGTGCTTTTTGTTTTCTTTTTCCAGTTTGCATTGAAATACTGACTCCCATGTTTGGAAACTTTTGATAATTATTATTTGTGGGATCAAATTAACTCCCTGGCGTCCTATGTAATCCAGTTAAATCTGAGGTTTTCTTGTTATAATTGTCATACAAGAATCGCTTTCGTTATGTACAAGAGAGTTTTTTGCTTCAGTTGAATATGGAATTTGTAACTCTTTGTAATGTACATGTATTGCAATTTCTTAACTTCAATTAACGATAATTGTTTGTTTGCTATGTTGCACTTGTAAGACGATGTATTGTTTTGAACTTTATTTTGCATTGACAGATGTTTAAGATTAATGGTAAATATACCTCCATCTGTATGCAGTAATGAGTACCCAATAAACCAATATTTTAGGATCTTTTCAAATATTAATAACAGAAGTAATTGTTTCACCTCGGTTTCCTGAAATGAATATATGTGCTTTGCATAAGTTAGTGGAAGGTGGCGATTATAAATCATGCAAGGTAAACAATTAATCTGCGCCACAGGCAATCCGCTACATTACCTATTATTTTCCTAGAGTGGATGAGGGTGAAGGTTTAGAGTTCTGGGGCATGATATAGACACAAAAATTATGAAGTTCTTAGACAAAAACGAATTGACCAACTCTGTTTTCGGAAGAACAGATTGTGTGAACATTGTACTTTCGCAAGACTTGACGAAAGATACTGATGCGGGATTACAAGTAGATTTTTGATTTTGGGGATTTTCAGAATACTTTAAACTCTGTACCACACAACCGTCTCTAAGCGAAGAATCGAGTGTATGGTATACCGGTACATAACGAGATTTCTACTGGTCGGTGACAGAGCCGGGGCTAGGATTTTGGGGCCCGGGGTAAGCGTTCTTAGCAGTCACGTAACCAGTTGGGGGCCCTTGGCCAATTCATCGGTTAGGGCCCTCCCTCACACCAAATGGGTGACCTATCGCCGGTCCTGGTTGGTGACTGTACGTCGTCGTTAACGGAGAAGTCTCTGCTAATCAGAGGCTACATAAGATTTATTTTCATAAACAATCTTGGAAATAATGTTAATATCAGTGCGAGTTTATTCGCTAATTATTTATTCATCGACAACAGGGTAATGAATTCTGTCGTTTGTTCAGAAATTCAGCACGATCTGGACGTCATTTCAGCACGTTGCGTTGAATGCCAACTTACGCTACCTTGCAAAAAGTACAAGGTAATGTGCATAGCTAACAAAGGGTTCCGTTTCTTCTCAGGTATAATGTAAACTGTTCGGTTATTGACATGGTTGATTCCTTGAAGGTTTTGGCCGTAGGAGTAACAAAGCAACATGAAATGGGTCCTGCAAATAATTTCGGTAGTAGATAGGGGCGTTTCATAGGTTGAATTTTGAATAATTGTAACACAGGAAATTGAGTACAGGACCGTCGTGCTGTTTTGGATCCATATAGCAAGTAATTGACTGACAGTATAGAAAAAGTACGGAGAAGAGCCACATGGTCCGCGATTGCCACAGCCCTTACGAAAGCATTAAAGAATTTATACAGACGACGTAAATTTCATTTGAATTTATTGGAAAACATGCAAGCAATAACTTTGATTTAAGTTTTGGATGAAATACTTCATCCACCAACCTAGTTGGGTCCCAAACGCAGGAGAGAGAAGATTAGAAAACTTAAGTGCCATTCTGATGCTTATATGAGTTCCTTCTTCCCTAGTGCTATTCGAGATTGAAATGCCCGGAATAGAGATTAGTTCTGGTGCAAAGCACCCTCTCTACCTACAAATTTGTGAATTTCAGGATGTAGACGTAATCGTATAGAAACAGTGAGTTATTTTATAAGACAGATAATAGAAAGGGAAACAGTAGCAGAAGAATGCAAAAGTATGTGAAACACGTAACAGAGGGTGATAGTTGAGTGGTTATACTGAGACAAAGAGGTTAGCTCAGGAAATGAGGCAATGAACGTATTCTTCAAATGAGTGTAGAGAAAAGGAAAAAGAGTGAAACTGTTTCTTCTTCCGTTGTTCCTCTCCTTAGTAGAACGTGCGCAACCGCTGCTCTCATAACCATCAACAGTTAATTACAATCTTAATGTGATCGTAATTCCCTCGAAAAAATTACAGTCCGGTGTTTCTCCTTGAGGAACAACACTGCAAACTGCTAATGTTCGAGCAGGCTTCCGGAGCAATAATCTATCTTGCAGGTCATACTGCTATTAATAAAGGCCAGCAGTACAAATTGTGTTACTACATGGTAATGCAGTATAATTTCCATTCAGTAACAGAATATAGCAAGGGTTAATCTAGGAATTAAAAAGAACTTTTTAAAACTCTATGTGTGGAGCACAGCACTTAATGGTAGTGAAACATGGACTTTATGAATACCAGAAATAAAATCGAAGCATTTGAAATGTGGTGCTACAGAAGAATGCTGTAAATTAAGTGGACAGACAAAGTACGAAATGAACTAGTTTTGGAAATGATGGGCGAGGAAAGAAGTTTGTGGAAGAAGCTTACAGAAAGAAGAGGTCATATTTTGAGACATGCTGGATTGGTTAATTTGTTAGTGGAGGGAACAGTCGAAAGTAAGAACTGTAGAGGAAGACAGATATTAGAATATGTGAAGCAGATAATTGAGGACGTGGGTTGTAAGGGATATGTAGAGAGGAATAGATTAACACAAGATAGGAAAGTATGAAGGATTGCATCAAACTATTCGAAAGACTGATGTCAGAAAAAAACAGAATATAAAACGATTCTCCTTCGTTTGGAACCATTGTGAACTTTCGCTTACTTCTGATAAACAATGGTAAAGGATTCTGAAAATACCCGAAGCCGGCAGTGTAGGGGTAAAGTGTATGGTTCATGCTCTAATGGTCACAGATACAAGTCGGGCACGAGTGGGTTTTAATTGAACGTTATGTCCATCTTGCGGCAAACTTCATAGAAAAAATATCCTTTATAAATTCGACATATAATCTCAATTCTACAGCTGCATATATGGCCTCGTAGCGAAAAGCTATTTCTTTTTTAAAAAAATCTTGTAACTAAACTTCAAGAATACGTTCATTATAAGACTAGCTGTTGCCCGCAACTTTGTTTGCGTGGACTGTTAATGTCTCTTAAACCCACATTAGCAAAAGATACATGATTCACGGTCCCCGTAGCTGAATGAAGCCAAATTCTTTTTGTATGAAGGTCCCAACAACAAACTGTAACGTTATTCTAAGGAATATCGTGATGCCGCTCTATGCTGAACGCAAACATTTCGACAGGATACTGTGGACGCTTTTGTCTCCGTTTCTCAGGTTTTAGATGTCACGCCACGGACTGCACAGTAATCTAAATCCCATCAAAATCCGCTTCGTAGTTTTCGCGTGAATTTCGTTCAACAAAAAATTGACGCTAACTTGGTAAATTTCATAGCTTTCTAAAATCACATCAAAATGGCTGTACTTTAACTGAAGCACGTTCAAAATCCTACAAGTAATTTTTAGTGAATCGCGTTCAAAGAAAGTTTTTTTTTTCCCTATGTCACATCTAAATAAACATACCCTATGTTATTCGTGAGACCACTCACTGTACTTTAATCGAAACTATCCAAATCCAATCAGTAGTTCTTGCGTGAATCACGTTCAACGAAAAACTGACACTACTTATTTTAATTTACCAGCTTTTTTTTTGTCACATCAAAATCAAACATAGTATATTTTACATGCGGGATCACGGGATGTATACTAAAGAAAAACCCGTGAAAATCCAAGCAGTAGTTTTTGCAAGAATGGTTTTTGTTTCTGGCTTTAAACCTCGTCGACGTCAAATGTCATTAAAAGAAGGAAAGAACTGGGGGCAAAACCGGTGAAGAATTCGGCCATGGCCTTTTGACGGAAACATCCAGGCATTCGCCTGGAATGATTTGAGGAAACCAAGGAAAACCCAAATATGGATGATTCGAACCCGTGTCCTCCCGAATGTGAGGCCAAAGGTTGTTAAATCCGCATACCACGACTTTCAAATAGCGCATCACAGATTGCTTTAATTACCGAAGCCTTATTTATAGTGGTTTTATATTAAACATAATTGATTAAAATTTTAAATCCTGTGCCATATTTGAAACGAACAATCAGAATGAAACTTATAAGCTTCAACATTGAAGATTACATAGGTTGAGTTGATTTTTTATTAAAAATTTACCTTTATTTTTATAAATAACAATAGGGCAGTGGTAGTATTTGAGTTAAGGAGAGAGGTGTTCAATTACCAGTAGGAAATAAACCTCTGAGAAACAATCTCACTTCCGCTTGAATGCAAAGGGTGCCGAGGTTGTATCACACACGCCTCGTAGTTACGCAACCACTCAAACGTCAAAGCTGGAATGGAGGATTAACTTCCCCTGCGCAAACAAGCTCCAAAGACTTATTGGAATCTCAGCAACTCATGACTTGTATATCTGAGGAGAAATGTACGGCAAATTGAAACTCTTAAGGGGTAGAGGGGTCCTATCGGCTACACGAATTATTAATATTAATATTTTATCTTACTCTGTACATTAAATGTGTAATTTTGAAGATGGCGCCATCACAGAATACAAACAGGAAATTGTTATCTTGAGACAGTCTGGCCTAATTGAAGTTTCGATTCATTCAGATATAAGGTAGCCACAATGTAAGTTGCGGGCTGTTCTGTTTATTTTCATTTTTGGGTCGCGTCCTGCTATTTATCTTAATTCTGGATCAGTTCTACCGTTTCCTCTTTCGTGTCAACTGAAATCGAATAGTTGCGTAATTGAAACACATTTTCCTAAAAAAAAATTTCAGGAACACAACTGAAAAATACGAGTACTCTGTGGTTTTCTTACAATTATCAGATCTTGCGATTCATCGGATCTCGTGTTTTGGCTTAATGTTTGAGTGTGTCTTAATATCTGTGTGATTAGGCTCTGAGATGTTGTCTCCTGCTTGTAAAACAGTGAATGATTTCAATTTGCTGCTTTCGATTTAGAGTCATTACTAAAATTAGCTGTTTCCTGTACTTTACAGTATTTTACTGTCGACTGCTATGAGAATAAGAACAAGAGAATTAGTGGGATTAATTAGGATAAAAAAATTAGCTTATCAATGCATACTGGCATAAATTTTTAACAACCGAACACGAAATACTTAACTGCCAAAATTCATGGAATCGTCCTTAGCATATTCGTGCGGTTTCGATGTGGAAAAACTGACATTTGCTACCTGCATCACTTTCGAAAAAAATCTATTAAATTGTTCCCGTCTCTTCGAAGTTGTCTGGTCATATAAAGCATTTTCTTCAGTTGGTCGCAGTATGTTGCTATAGAAGGCAAAGCCCCGCAAGGAGGAATAATAGAAGCAATTCTTTTCTTAATTTTCATAAACTATCTTGGAGACAACGTTAGCAGTAATTTACGATTGTTTACTGATGCAGTTATTAAGAGAAAGTATAAAGGAGTACAAGGGAGCTTTACAACTCTTGATAAGTATTTAGGCGCAACAATACAATTTTCGGTAGCAAGTAAATTTAATTCTAAACTGCAGTACTTAAGTCGAAGTTTGAAGATTTGTAATGTAAAAGACCGAAAAAAAGACCACAATGCGTTCTGGTTCCTTTAAAACGGCCACAACACGTTATTCGCATTATGGCACTTACAAAAAAACAGAACGCGTTGCGGCTAACTCAAAAAGGCTACAACGCGAAATTCGCGTTTGATCCAAGTCGCATTTTCCACGCATCACGATTCATATATATATATATATATATATATATATATATATATATATATATATATATATATATATATATATATCCTTGTAACGCAACAGGTAAGAAGAATCATAAATATTAAATGTGACCTGGATCGATTCGTCGTGAACACAAAGAGTTAGATACTGATAAGCCACAATTTATTGTGATCGTTTTCAAGAAACCGGAACGTGTTGTGGTCTTTTTTTCGCTCAGTGAGCGTTTTCGGTCTTTGAGCGTAAAATATATAAAAACAAGATACGGCATACATAACGTGTACGTCATATTCAAGAGTACTGTTGCGCCGTATAGCAAGGTTCTGATTTCTGGAATCGAGTAAGTACAGAGAAGAGCTGTATGCTATAATCCCGACATGTTGAAAAGTTTGTTTTTATTTTTTTTGCTTATGGCTTTACCCCTCGACGACGTCGAGGTTATTAGAGGTGGGAAAGGATTTGTGCAAAGAAGGGGAAGGAAGTCGGCCATAGTCTTTTGAAGGAACCATCCTGGTATTCGCCTGGAGTGATTTCGGGAAACCAAGGAAAACCGAAATCTGGATGGCCGGACGGGGGTTTGAACCCGCATCTTCCCGAATGGGACTCCAGAATGTTACCGCTCACCCACCACGCTCGGTGAAAAGTTTGGCGTTGGTTGTCTAACAGATAGACGATGTAGCTAACGATTGAATTTTACTGTTAAACATGCGAATATACACATTCATTTAAGACTGCGGGAAAATACTTCGCCTGTAAATGTATTTGAGTCCGAATGACAGGTGAGGTAAAACCAAGGAAATAATGTGCTGCACTGATACTTATATGTATTCTTTGCTCGGGAATAGACACGGAGGTGACTGATTTTGATACAAGCCCACTCTCTGCCACCGCCAGTATTGTAAGCTGCAGAGTATAGATTTAGGCAGTAATCAACTATTGATGTTGTTTAAGGATGAATAAACTTAGTTGTCTACCTTACAAATTTAAGAAAGTGTTTCTAGAAAATCAAAGAATAAGAAAATCGAGTTTTATTTACTGAAATAGAAGAACAATGTTTCAATACACCATTCTGATTTGATGTAAAATTTGTGTTTTAAGAGGATAGGTTTACGTTTAAAACTGGCAATATAGAAAGATCTCATTACAGATATTTCGCAATATTAAAGATAACTTGTTTCTCATTTTAATGAATTATGTTATTAGATAATGAGTCACTTATTCTAGTAATTGCTGAAATCTGTTATTTTAATGTGCCAAAACTGTTCCTAGGCAAACTGATGTAAGAAAGAAGCCACTGGATGCAACAACAACAATAATAAAGGTATCATTACTTACAATTATAACACCTCTACTCAAGCCGTAACAACTTGAGGCCTTGTGGTAAATATCAGACTATTCGGTAACAAAGAGTGAATTTCAGTTATGCGATGATAAAAAACCCTTATCTGCGTTAAAAGTCCTTGCAGTGGTAAATATCTGACTATTCAGTAACAAGGAGAGAATTTCAGTTACATAGTGATAAAAAATGTCTTATCTGCGTTAAAAGTAAACCCTATACAGTCGTACGAAAATCTAGCATTGAACAGCGTTTGGTATGCGGTAAGAACACGCAAACTTGAGTAATAAGTTCTTCCACATTTTCATAAGGTTTGGTCAATCTCTGATAGGTTAGTACTGTAATCTAAGAAAAATCATTCGCCGATGAAGTTATCTTCCACATCCATTCAAACCCTGAAATGATCTTTACTGAAAGTTATTAGGCCGCGAATTATAAGCATTCACCTACGAAGGAAATTCTTGGTCCCGTATGAGATTTGAAACAGTCAAATAGAATTTTCGCGTTGGCGAATAGTGGAAAGTTTGCAGAGTACCAAGATACGTCATTAAACTGACTCGTACTTACAATAGACGATTGGGTTCTTCCTCTCATGTTTAAAATCATAACAAGCGCGGTGTCCTTGTACTTGTCGCAGGAATGGGATTTTACTTGTAATTCGGGTAAGCGTGAGATTATTGCAACCTACAACTTATAAGCACACGCGAGGGGCAAGCAAACTTTACGATAGGACCGCGTGTAGCTTGCAAGACTATAGATTACGTCCAAATTTGGAGGTTGCCGCGGTAACTACTTAGCATAGCAAATGATCGATCTCATAATCCCCAATTCTAATTATGTTGAGACAATTTTTTTTTTTAATGTCGTTCAAACTCTGATGACCGTTTATTTGACTGCTAACTTAAAAATTCGACAGATTCCTAAACCTACAGGGGGAAAAAAATGTAAGAAGTATGGGAGATCCATTCCTGTGCCCTACTGCATCTTCCATTTACACTTCCTATTTCCCCTACCACACTTCCCAAATACTTTAACAATAACACAGTCTTAACATTCTCGCCTACACATGAACCATCAGCGTTTGCCCTAATCTTCCGCATTGTGTTTACTATTTCGCTAATGTTTGCCGATAATTGCACTATATATCATGCACAATATTGCTATTTCCTGCAATGTTTCCAGCTGTTCTCGCACATCCGTCTCCTGGTTTCCTCGTAGCGTTTTATCATCTACAGGGTGTTACAAAAAGGTACGGCCAAACTTTCAGGAAACATTCCTCACACACAAACAAAGAAAATATGTTATGTGGACATGTGTCCGGAAACGCTTACTTTCCATGTTAGAGCTCATATTGTGGACGGCTGTGATACAATACGCCATTCTCCAGGGCTGCATCAGCGCAACAGGGATTCCAAGCGACGGAGGGTGGATGCATGTATCCTCGCTAACGGAGGACATTTTGAACATTTCCTGTAACAAAGTGTTTGAAGTCACGCTGGTACGTTCTGTTGCTGTGTGTTTCCATTCCATGTTTAATGTGATTTGAAGAGAAGTAATAAAATGAGCTCTAACATGGAAGATAAGCGTTTCCGGACACATGTCCACATAACATATTTTCTTTGTTTGTGTGTGAGGAATGTTTCCTGAAAGTTTGGCCGTACCTTTTTGTAACACCCTGTATAAACAACGTAATTTTCATAATTTTTTCCGCCGACCTCTCCTGCTATCTTCTGTATTATTTTGTCTAGAAATATAAAGGGGAGCAGTGAATACATCAATAGCATCCAGAGCATGAAAATGGAATTTCAGTGGCGTAGGGTCGGAGGAACTAGACTGAAAAAGTTGTGTAACTAACTTGTGAGGAAAGTCGAGACAGAATAGAAAGATCGAGATAACAGTGACACACACATTTGACGAGGATGGGTGAGAAAAGAATTTCAATGAAACTGTGTAATGTGAAAATGGAAGTATAGAGGCCTGGACGACGAGCAATAGACAAATGAATCGAGAGAGTTTTCATGGTAGACGAGTGAACTGGTAAGTGTTGAAAGGGCAGGAATCTCTTTCAGACAGAAGAGGCGAGTGCCTGTCGAAGATGACTGTCCCAGTTTCCAGATCTAGCCTTGTTAAACTACAGACAATTAGCTAGTTATTTACTGGTTCCGAAACGTCTATGACTTTGTTGAAACAACTCAGTCTGGTTCATCCAACACCTTGATTATAAATTGTTCTGCATGTCCTCACACTGACGTTAGACATCACCATTTATATGTTTGCTGGAAATACGACCGAAATCAGCTCATATTCCATCACTGTGATAATTTTTAAAGAGTTTCTTAATCATGCCAACAAATCACTTACATAAAACGACATCAATGCACAAAATAAACATTAAACTAGTATTTTAATTTATTACTTTACTAAGCAAAATTGTTAAATATTACGGAATATTGTTTTGGAATACAAACAAAAGAAATATTTTAAGAAAATAATTTGAGTTCTATCTGGATAACACAGAACTATGTTGTACGCAATTACGGAAGGAGATTACTATCAGGTAAGTAGGTCTCTCTAAAAACTTTTTCAAACTGACTGTTGATAGAAGTAATTTTAAGAGGTGTCAAACTGTGACGACATATGTTAACGGGCACATTAAATTAATACGCAGTTTTCTCTATGCAGTGTTTAACGTAAAATTTTCGTTTCTTCGAGCTAAATAATTTTTTCTATCTTCTACAAACAGCCTGAAGCTTGAATCTAATACTCTTTTGAGATCAAATGATTATTAAGAGGGCAGACCCAATATATGTCAGACTTTTGAACTAGGCGAGGGATAGTTTAAGCTCCTTTTGTCTGCCTATAATTTTGGAAATCATTAGCACAGAACTTACAATGGTTGTGTTCTAATCGGCTGATAGGTATCCTTGTTCTAAGGATGCTGTTTATAATTTCATCAAATACCTTGTAATTACCTTTACATACCTAGGGTAGAATCAAGCAGGAATTCTTTCTGGTCCGTGAGCCTTATCGCTTGAGGTTTTTAGACTATTTCCATGGAAAATTGTTTAGCAACTGCAATAATCCTCATTATGAATCTTACAAATTTCACAGAAAGATGATGATATTCAGTTGCCTCTCTTAATCTTTGTTGTCTTCGAAGTTCTTTGGAAATAATAACGGAGGGATTAAATATTCGAAAGGATTTAGGTTCTTTCCAATGGGATTAGAATCAGAACGTTTAATAATTGGTATCATTTTGCATTAATAATTAGTTTACTGCTTCTGACCAGTTTGAGCCAAGTTTCTGACCTGGCATTCGAGAGGACATAGGTCGAATCCCCTGGTTCTATAAACCAGGTTTCTTGGATCTTATCCAGATGAATGCCGGTATGGGTTTTGGTAAGAGTCACAGCCTATTTCCGTTCAGTTTTTTACCTGCTATGATCTCGTACAACTAATGACCTCATTATGTACGTAGCATGTGTCCATAATTAGTAATACAAAGTAGTTGGTATACTCTTGAAGCCCCCACACAATCTATACATGTAATATAATTGTAACCTGGAAAAAGTCTGTACACTTTATATATATATTTTTAAACATAAGAATCAAGTGGCTGTAATAAAAGTAGAGAATCACGAGAGACATGCATCAGTTAAAAAGGGTGTGAGACAAGGTTGTGGTCTATCCCCGTTAATATTCAACTTGTATGAAGAAGAAGCAATGAAGAAAGTCAAAGAAAAATTTCCATGTGGCATAGGTTTTCAGGGTAAAAAAATCAGTATGCTACGATTTGCTGACGACATTGTCTTATTAGCAGAGAGGGCTGAGGATATTGAGAAGTTATTGAATGGCATGAACAAAATACTGAAGGAAGATTTTGGACTGAATATAAATCAAAGTAAAACAAAAGTGATGAAATGTAGCAGAAATGACACCAATACTAGCAGATTAAATATAAAAATAGGATCTGATGCAATAGGAGAAGTGAGCGAGTTTTGTTACTTGGGAAGCAAAATTACAACCGATGGCCGAAGCAGGAATGATGTTAAAAGCAGAATAGCACTAGCAAAAAGAGCCTTCATGAAAAAGAAAAACCTTTTAGTTTCAAATATTGATCTAGGAATTAGAAAGAACTTCTTAAAACTCTATGTGTGGAGTACAGCACTTAACGGAAGCGAAACATGGACTTTAGGAATACCGGAAAGAAAGAAACTTGAAGCATTTGAAATGTGGTGCTACAGAAGAATGCTGAAAATTAGGTGGACAGACAAAGTAAGAAATGAACGAGTTTTGGAAATGATGGGTGAGAAAAGAAGTTTATGGAAGAAGCTTACAGGAAGAAGAGACAGGCTGGTAGGTCATATTTTGAGACATGCTGGATTGGTTAATTTGTTAGTGGAGGGAACAGTTGAAGGTAAGAACTGTAGAGGTAGACAGAGATTAGAATATATGAAGCAGATAATTGAGGACGTGGGTTGTAAGGGGTATGTAGAAATGAAGAGGTTAGCACAGGATAGGAAGGGATGGAGGATTGCATCAAACCAGTCTAAAGACCGAAGACAAAAAAAAATTTAAAATAAAACTGGTCGGATTTTGACAAGGCTTCGATTAATGTAAAGACCGTGTTCCCGCGGGTAAAATGGGATATATTTCATTCTGATGTGACAGCTGAGGAATTTAAAATAATTGACAGCTGAGGAATTTAAAATAATTTTTAGTTGAACGCAACGTAAAAACTACCGATCACATTTTGAGAAGGTTTTATTTATGCCTAACTCTTGGTCCCACGGGTAAAATGTGGTATGTTCCACTTTGATGCAGAGTCTTAAAGCTGAACAATTTAAGAAAATTTGTCCATGAACTGGGTTAACGCAAATCTACTGTTAAGTTTTTAATGAGTTTTCAAGTAATGGCCCGTGGTCTCGCGGATAAGACAGATAGGATTCATTTTGCTTTGACGTGGTAAAGCTGAGAAATATAAGATCATTTATAGTTGAACGCCATTCATGCAACTATTACGTTTGATGTAATGTACAGCCAAAGGTACGGCGCGTAATGTAGGGTACGCTTGATTTTGATGTGACAACGTAAAGTTGAAAAGAAATCAGAAAATTATTCTATAAACGGGATTAACATAAAAAGTACTGGCCCAAGGGGCTTTCAATTAATGTATAGTCCGTGATACCACCAGTATAATTTTGTGTTTCATTTCGATGCGACGTAGAAAAGCTAAGAAATTCAGGATAATTTTTGTTTGAACGTGATTCGCGCAAAAACATTGGCTGGATTTTGAAAGAGTTTTGATTAATGTCCAGCCTATTGCAAAATAGAGTATTTTTCTTTTTGATGTGACGTCAAAAAATCTAATGAGAAATTTAAGATTTTTTTTTATCGTGAACGTTATTCACGCATAAACATAATTTTGAGGAGGTTTCAGTTAATGTATACGCTGCTGTCCCACGAGTAGAATGAGGTAAGTTTTGATATGACGTCGAAGAGCTAAGTATCCATTTAAAGGTAAGTTTCTTCTTGCAGCTGAAATATTTATCATGAATTCAGCGTTTGAGCAGCATCGTATTATACTGTGGAATAAAATTAGTTTTTTTATAGAGGCCCTTCAATCAAAAAGAATGTTCATTCAGTGAGCCACAAGGGCAGTGATGATGTAACTCTTGGTGTTGGCTTATGAGAGTAGTATGGTGTGTTCAATAACAGTCCACGCGGGCAACTGGTAGTAACTAGTACAGTTTAAACTGAAGAGAGGGGAAAGATTCCCACAAATTATAACACAACTTCTTCCGTGTATCCCACACAATACAGTAGACACTATAGCGAAAAGCGTGAAATTTTAATGGATATGAAAGGATTACATGAGGATGTACAGTAACTTAGATCAAAGTTTCTTACCGAGCGAGGTGGGTAAGCGGTAAAGCTCTGGCCTCGTATTCAGGACCACGTGGGTTCTAATCCCCTTGCGAGCATCCAGATTTGGATTTTCCATGGTTAACTCAAATCGCTGCAGGCGAATGACGGGACGCTTCCTTCAAAAAGGCCGTGGCCGAATTTATTCCCACTCCTTGCCCCCAGTTCTTTCCCGTCTCTAATGACCTCGACGTCGACGAGGCGTAAAGCCACAATAAAAAACAGTTTCTAAATCTTCAACCAGAGAACCAGAAAAATGGCAAAAATAATTCTAACGACCACTAATTTCTTAGCTATGTGTATATTATTAATAGTCGGGACATTGTATTGCACGATTAAAGCATAATAAATCTAAAAGCATTTTTTTTGAATTCCTACAGAGAAACAGTTTAATAAAATTTTATTTGAACTATTAAAACTGGATTATATATTGAACACGATTAATATTCGGTACCCAAATGAATAATAATGTTACAAATCTGCAAAGGAAGAGTAAAAATACTGAAAATAAAGAATGAGAGACTAATAATATTGTGTTATTACTCGATGTTCATTTACTATTTGTTACGATATGTTTAATTAAATTAGAATTAAATTTTTAATATTTTGCCCGAGTACCTCAGGTTGGGAAGCGCTGGCTTAGATGTAAGCAGGCCTTTCCTAATAACCAATTTTAAAACTTCTCCTAACTGGAAATCTGTACACTGAAAGTAGGCCCTAAACTAAACTGAAAAAGCTCAGATAGCAGAGATCATCAAGTCCAGGAATAAGCAATTGTACTCCCTTTTCAATAAAGCCAATTTCAGGATGTATTCGAACATATGACTTGTTTAAATGTATTCTTTATGGATAATGATGGCACTCCATGAAAAACAGATAATCTTCGGAAGAGGACGAGTTTCAGGCAAAAATCTCTCATACGGTGTTCAAGCTGTATTTCAAGTTTTAGGTTACGAAAGTTGTCGAAAACCAATTACAAGTTGGTACTATTTTCCTTCATTTTAGTAAAACATTTAGCTCCAGATCTCAAATGCCTCTTACAGAGAAACAGCATCTGTCTTTAATGGATCAAAGATTTCCTCCTGGTGCCTTCCCAGTAAATTCTAATACACAACTAAGCAACCAGTAAAATGTTAATGACCTTCCAACCATCACGAGTAGGCTCCTGGCCGATGAAGCTGTTAATTACAGGCAGTGGATATTGAGGTATAAACTCTATGCTTAATGGCTCGAGAAGCTTGAACATGAAAAATGAGAATTACCAAAAATTAAAAACCTTCAGTTTCAAAGTATTGTGATTGAAGCATGCTAATTGACAATCTTAACTCGGCCATCAAATATTAATAATAATTGAAGTGCGTATATTGATGCAGCTTTATGAAAGGCGGACTTTAAAATTTGTTTTATATTAAAGATAATAATCAAATCACAAAGGAGGTAGCCTATTAAACAATATATATGGCATCTGGGGAGGGGGGGGGTGTTAGGAGGGGATGTTTAATGAGTCTAAAGAGAGCAGTGAAAGACAATTTGTTTTCCGCTTCGACCTTTACGGCTCGTCGACGCTGAAGTCGTTAACACCGGGAGAGGGTAAAGAGACAACGAACTGGTAGATACGTTCTGGAGAAAATGATAAACTCATCTAAGGTTGAACAATATGTGACGCTACTTATCAATTTAACATAAACAGAACATTAAGTATTGCCTTACCTTTATACGGAATTGTCTGAAACACAAATGGGATGTGTCTAGCCGTCGTGTATTTAAAGATAGAACTAAAAGCCGATGTTTACAAACTTTTGCTTTGACATGTTTGACTCACAAGTGAGGGAGATACGGCACGTACTTTAAACTCGTCATATTCGCTTAGCAATAAACACTGTTCAAAAAATTTGAAACTTCATTATAACTATAAATTTCTAATCAATGTAATTCACAAGTGCGAAAATAGGACTATGCTTGTAAAACAGCTGTGTAAAGAAGCAAGTTAGTGTAAGTTGTAAATTTTCATTTCCTACTCTATTATGGAAAATCTTTCTGTAAAATTCTTCACGAGCACAGACGGCAAGCGTCTGCTAATAATTGTTTCGGGTTTAAGAATGCGGATATTTCCAGAATTCTGTTTAAATATCTGCGTACAGTTACGATGAAAACTTAATTTTGCTTTTCGGCCTCACAGGGAGTAATAGATTTTTTTTTGGGGGGGGGGTGTCTTTCTGTTCTTCCAAGTTGTATTCAACATTTTCCTGCAATTTTTACTGTTCCACAGTGATGAAAACAATATTAAAACCACAAAGGCCTATACCAGCGACACCCGGTACTTGAAGGAGCCTGACCAACCGAAAACATGTCTTTTGTATTTTTTACAATAAAATTTGGAGCGTTTTAATTTTAATAACCACAAGCTCATACAAAGGTAGAAATAACATGGAAGTTATTGTCAATTATATAGACTGCAAGTTTCTGCAGTTTCTGAATCCGATTTCCTTCCGTAAAAATGAAATTTTAATTATCGAATTGTGAGAGCATTATGTCAAAACTGAATGAAATAATTTCTGCTTCACAATTCATTTTACTATGTAAATTTTAACTCTTTCATTTAAAAAAAAATCAGGCTTGGTGAAGTAATATATAGTTTCATGTACAAAACGTATGATATAAAATCGCATAGAATCACTGATGCAGTAATTAACATTGATATATAGTCTACAGTTTCTTTTAAATAATGAATTAAATGTCCTGCTAAATGTGTGTGAAGTCCAATTGTTTCTTTTCATGTTGATTTATTTGTTTAGAGAAAGGCTTAACAGTCGTTTTGGTTTTTTAAGTCAGGTTTTAGGTAGCGTCGACACCGTTGTTATTACCACATCAACTATACTGCCTCCATATGGGATATCAAGAGTCGTACCGTGAGTTCCTAACCTGATGAGGAAAAGTTGTTTTTTTTTTTTTTTTTTTTTTTTTTTTTTTTTTTTTTTTTTTGCAATGGCGTTCGGCATCTTAGGCCACACAGCCAGCCTGATGAATTATTTCCAGGTAATTAGACACACCACAGGACGGACATGACATTCACAAACACAACATTTAAACACCCATGCCCGCGGCCGGACTCGAACCGGCGACCTTCGGCACGCGGAGCTAACACTCTAGCCCCTACGCTACCGAGGCCGGCTGAGGAAAATTAAATTTTATATCTTTCGGAAACTGAATATAGTTCCTGCCAAAACCAAATCTGTTGTAGCTCTGAGATTATGGCTAGAAACTCAGCAACAAAATATAGCATGCTATACGCAAAATATTAGCGTAAGTAGCAAATTCGTTCTTTAGTTTGTAGTTTTTAAAATACATTATTATCTGTTGTGTGAAAATAAAATACAATCTTTTTTTACTTAAGGCTTTACGCCTCGTCGACGTAAACAATAGAGGGGGGAAAGGAGTGAGGCAAGGAACGGGAAGGATCGGGAAGGAATTCGGCAAAGGCCTCTTGAAGGAAGAAGGAAGCATCCGGGCATTTGGGGAAACAGTGGAAAACAAAATCTGGATGCTTTGACCGGCATTCGAACCCGTGTTCTTCCAAATGCGAGGCTCGGTAGAGTACAATCTAAACACATGAATATACTACTTCCTCACTGCAAAGGGAGTAAATAAAGAACGACTGAATATATGTGCAATATAAAAATGTTGGATGTGTCTTAGAAATGTGGTCACGTTGGCCGCGTCAGCCGCTATGTGCTATATTGAGGCAACCGTCCTAAAAGTAGGCACCGCAAGTATAAAAGCTGTGATCTTTATGAGGAAAGTACAGAGAAGGTTCAGTTTATCAAGATAAAAGCGACGAACACGCTCGTCTCAGCGGACATTTATATCTCGGCGAACGAAAATGTATCTTCCCCTCGTTGGTCACATGTCACGAACGCGTGTGAAATCCGTCTCTGGAATAGATTCTTTAATTTCAGTTGTAATGCAGCACACTCGCTACGGTGCTCGTACCTACGCCCAAACATTCCCAAGTTATGATTTTTGCACAACCCACCAACCTTTACCCATTAGCATACTTGACAACTTTTACGGTTTTCCCGTAAAATTTACGGAAAGGTGCTGTATTTTACGGTTTTACAGATGAACTGTGTTATTTTACGAATTTCCAAACCAAAATTCGATCGGATAGATGAGATTCATATGGAAGATAGTTATTGCGACTTTTATGGACAATTGTGAAAGGATTCAGATTTCTTTCATGGATGTAAGTGCTCTTATGTCTGTTGAAGCTTCTGTCATTTGACTATAAGGTTACGCCAAGATACGCTATATTTTACTGTAGTCAATAATTAATCGAACTGTTCGATTTTGTACATCGACACTATTTCTGAAAGTCGAATCAGCAATCGTTTGATTGTTTTCTTTCACTTGCGGATAGTCCCCCGTGCGATGTATCGCTGGTTGGTAATGTGTGTAGAACGTGTAACTTTGATGTAACCATGAATAATTCTAAGAAATAGTATTACCAGACATTAAGGGAATTCGTAGAATTTCAGAGCATCCTAAAAATCAAGAAAAAGGATAATTTTTTTAATCGCTTGTGGAATTTAAATGGCACTTAGCGTAAAAATTCATTTGACTAATCCTTTGAAGTGTTGTAAATACAATGCGAGTTTAAAATCAAAGGAAGAGAACGACAAAATCAACCCTTTTTTCGCTTAGTTTTTACCAATGTTAAATTAAGATACCATCTGCAAAGTTTATATTTGTGAACAAATAAAATGAAATGTGTAATCGTTGAGAACTGCAATCTGGATTGCCGATCAGATTCGAAACAACGCTCTTTGAAACTCGGAAAGAATAGCAATCAGGTGAAAGGTATACAAAGATAACTATATAATATGGACTGCTTGGATTACAGTGTGGTTGGAGAGAAAGAACTTTTGTTTTCTTGGTTCGCGCCGAAGGGCAGTTTCGATATTTTCTAACTAAAAAAAAAAGAAGAAAAAAGTAACTAGTAAAAGGATAAATTAAAAGATTTTTCAAACTTATTTTAAAAAGTCAAATTACAGGTGAGTCAGATTGATTAAGATTCATCTTTTAATTCCCAAAGAAAGTACAAGATGAAAAATAAGAATACTACCAATAAGATCATACTGAATTAATAAGCTAAAAAAACTGATGGTATACTGGAATAAATATTGGGTAATTACCAAGAATTTACGAAAAATCATGGCACGATCATGTTACGATTAATGTCATGTTTACTTACGAAGATAACGGTCTGGCGACTCAGTGGTTAGGGCATCTGACTGGAGATCGAAAGTTCCCTGGTTCGAATCCCTGTCTCGGCGGGGATTTTCATAGTCCCTTAACACAACCTGCATCTCTAACACAGCTTGTTGTGTAACGTGAAGTACACCAAACGCTTCCGTGATTCAGATTCCACTTTAAGCTGTAGGACTCCTCCACCCAGTAGGATTACCGAGTGAGGTTGGTTATCCACGACAAGAGGCGGATTGAGCGGCGAATCGAAAACTTTGTCACCTGGCTGCCAAACAATACTCGGGGACCTCCCGACAAACACTGTACTACGATGATTTGATTTTACTTATGAAGGAAACAATTAGGCCTCTACAATTATGATTTTGTTGTAGAAATATTTTAAACATGTGTACAGGTTTGTAATATGACAGGACATTGACAATATTACATAATTTAATATAAACAATATCAAATAAGGTGATTTGGATTATTTCATAAGAACGGGCTCCGCCGGGGCCACGCGATAATATTTTCTTGGACAACCAACCTTCAGAAAAAATGGCGAAAGAGAAACTAGTGTTGTGAGAGAAGAGAGGGGGAACTATCTGTGTTTGCTGGTTACGAAGAGATATCACCGATGGATGTGCATTGAGGATTGGCTAGGACAGATTTCCTCGAAACTCGAAGACGTGATGGGTGGCGATTCTGATGTTATCGTCCAAGGCAACAGATCTTGGTTGCTTACTTATAATAATCGAAGGCAAAAATGGTTGCCTACGTAAGATGCTACTATTGTGATCGCCTGAAGCGACAGGTTTCGCTTGTACACTGGTACTGTCAGTGGCGAGAGGGCTCACTCGTACACTAGTAATTCTGGTGGAAACTACTGTAACTGCAGAGTTCCAGACGATTTACCAAGGTGGAAAGCAAGACGCAATGGATAGTTACATTGTGCAGACTCATCGGTCAACGGCCTAAAACAATATTGTAATCCAACATCGACTACCACAGTTCATTGCAAGACGAAATATGACCAAGAGCACTCTGTTTGTTAAAACGTCATCTGATAAACACATTGTTCTAAAATGTACAGTAATTTGTGCCTTGCGAAAGAAATCTTAAATAGTTTCACCATTTTCAAATATTTTCGTCAAATAAATATTCATTTTCGCTTTGTTGGGAAGATGTTAAAATGTGACATTAAGAATTAATTGCGGTTTGATTCTTTACAACAATATAATCCCGGCCCATTCATTCAGTATAACGTTGATGTATATTTGTAAATGATAATAAGTTACTTTTTAAATCTTGGCAATTTACACATGGGCCCAACTTACAATTATACAGGACTAGGGTAACTGTTACCCGTAACTTCGTACGCATGGACTTAGATTTTCATTTCTAGATTTGGATATAGAAAGCTGTAAGTTATGTAAAAGATGTCCCAAAAATACGGAGTCAGGAGACTATGACGGAGAAGCCATCACCATACCATTTTCCCATCGAACATGTCGAGGGAATCAATTTGTAACATGTCTAAAAAAATAGCAAATACTAAGGTGATTGTGGGAGTGGAGGGAGTTAAACGAGGGAATACTGTCTTTCAGGTTGGTCCTGTCTTCTTTCTTCAGCTTTCTTGGTTTCTAATAAGTTTAGCTTCTCGTGCTCTGCTACGACTACGCCTTAGGTCTGATTTACGCCTGCGAGGCATATCAAACAAGACGGCAGAATATCCTGATGCCAAAAACTCTTAGATAGACATAAAATAGTAGTCTGGTGCAGTGAAAATCAACATCTATAATATGTGTTTCGTCTGTAAACGAAATTTATGAACAGATCATATATTAACTGACTGCCAGAGAAATACGACTGATGTAACATTACAGACTTACAAGTTACACACGCATCCGTCTGTCTGTCACCATTCAGTTAGTTTACATTTCATGACAAAAAATGCTATGCCGAAAAAAGCATCCCGTGTCCTTGCTAAAGATACAAATTATTTCCTTGTCAAATTTCATGTTGTTGTTGTTGTTGGTGGTGGTGGTGCTGCTTTAGGGCGCGTCGATGACTTGGTCATTAGCGCCCTAACTCAAACACAGAATGACAATGTGGGATAAAATTAGCTACCGTCTGCATGGCCGACTGTAAAGGGTTCGGCCACACAGACAGCATAATAAAATACGAAAACACTGACTAAAATACCGCCTACATGGCCGACTGTAAAGAGGTCGGCCATGCAGACAGGAGGTTTAAGTAAAACATTGAAATAATTACTGTAAAATAGCCATAAGTAAACAATCTAATAACACTGGCTGGTTGGCTGTAAAAGGGCCAACCAGCTTACACAAACACTAAAAAGACAGTCTGGATGGCTGTAAAGGGGCCATCCAGTTGTAAAATTTCGATCTTAAAAAACAAAAAAATTAAAAACCGAATAAGTTGGTACATGGATTGGTGGTGGTAGACGGACCACCAAACCATTCTAAAAACTAGGCCGATCTCCCCGAAATTTTTGGGGTAAGACCGGCCGTATTACAAAATTTTAAAACCTTCACCACATTGGCATTATTTAAAATTACAGGCAGATCGTTAGCTAGGCCAACGTCTGCCCTTATGTTTAAAAACTTTACACAGTCAGTTAAAATGTGGCGCACCGTCAGTGGTACGCCACAAGCGTCACATTTCGGAGGGTCCTCTCGGCGGAGAAGGAAACCATGATTCAGAGGACAGTGCCCTATACGGAGGCGAGTAAGGAGAACCTCATCCCTCCTCGCCCGCTGGAAGGAGCTGCTCCACGGCTGAACGGTCCGTTTGACCAGCCGGAGCTTATTATGCTCTATCTCCAACCACTGCCTCTGCCATCCATCAAGCACAACTCTCTTCACCGCCGAGGCAAGGTCTGACTTTGGGACCGGAGAAAAGTCAATTCTGACCTTGTTGCAGGCTAACTTGGCAACTACATCAGCTGCCTCGTTCACCCTGATTCACACATGTCCGGGTACCCAGCAGAATATTACCTCCCTTCCAAGAGATTGAAGGGAAAGAAGGGCGTCCTGGATGTCCTGGACGATGCGTTCTGCTGGGTACATGTTTACTAAGTCCTGAATACAGCTGAGGGAATCACAGCATATGATGAAACACTTATTGCGCATTACTTTCATATGCTGGAGCGACTTAAGCAATGCATAGCACTCGGCAGTGTAAACACTACACCTGCTATCTAGTTTGTATCTGTAAGTCGCTCGAGGGAACACTACGGAGCAACCTACTCCGTTAGCCTGTTTAGACCCATCCGTATAGACCGGGGTAAAATCATGATACTTGTTTAAAATGTCGCTAAAAATTCTGGTAAAAACGCTGTCAGAGGTAGACAGCTTGTTGAACCTTGACATTTCTAAAATCGTTCTGGGCCTCTTTAAAAGCCAGGGAGATTTACTCCAACCCTGGTGATAAAAAGCTGGTAGTTCACAACCATATTCTTCTAAAATAGCCTTTGTACGGTGGCTGAACGGTCTGGTCGCTCAACGGCGATTATGATACAGCTGACCATAATTTGGCCTCATTACTATGTCGTACACGGGACTACCGGGTGTTGATGGTGCCGCACCATGAGGAGGTGCCGCCTGGTGGAAAGCGGCGGCTCGCCACACTCAGCACAAATGCTGGGTATTGGGCTAGTGCGATAGGCACCCGTGGCGAGCCGGATTCCCGCATGGTGGACACTATCTAAAATGCGTAGATAACTGTCCCGTGCCGAACCGTATACAATGCAGCCATACTCCAGACGCGACCGTACAAAGGCTCGATAAAACTGTAGCAGGCAGGAGCGGTCAGCGCTGCACGACCTGCTACACAGGCATTTTAAAAGATTAAGAGTTTTCAAGGCCCTGGCTCTCACATTTTTTAGATGCGCAAGCCAGTTGAGCCTTGTGTCTAAAATGAGGCCCAGAAATCTAACAGTATCAGTAAAACGTAGAACGGTGTTCCTCAGGGTAAGATGGGGCTCTGATAAAAGGCTTCTGCTACGAGTAAAAAGTACACACCGGGTTTTCTCAGCGGAGAAACGAAAACCCGTGTGCACTGACCATTCATCCAGCCTGTTCAACGCGAGCTGCAACTGCCGCTCCGCGCTTCTCAGGCTGGATGATGCAATAAAAATTAAAAAGTCGTCCAAATATAAGGAGAACCATAAGGGACGCCTTATGACGACTGATATACTGTTAATCGCTATGGCGAAAAGGGTCACGCTTAAAACTGACCCCTGAGGGACACCGTTTTCCTGAATAAAAAGATCAGACACTTCACTA
Organism: Vandiemenella viatica; assembly: GCA_031002005.1. Classification (NCBI taxonomy): domain Eukaryota; kingdom Metazoa; phylum Arthropoda; class Insecta; order Orthoptera; family Morabidae; genus Vandiemenella; species Vandiemenella viatica. Next base: position 52,092,002 of record CM061921.1, read on the forward strand.
CCGACTCGGTACCGGAAGCAACGACCAGATAAAAATGATTTTAATAAACGGGGTAGGTTACCCCTGAAACCCCATTCATGTAACTAACCGTTTTAAAATAACATGCCGTCAGGTAGTATCGTAGGCCTTTTCAAGATCGAAAAAAACACCAACAAGGTGTTGGCTGCGGATGAACGCATCTTGTATTGCCGCCTCCAGGAGGATCAGGTTGTCCAAGGTGGAACGTGATTTCCTGAATCCACACTGAAAGCGGCTGAGCAGATTCCGGGATTCAAGACACCAGACGAGGCGGTGATTTACCGTCCTCTCCAGTGTCTTACCCACGCAGCTTGTAAGGGCGATGCTACGATAGCTACCTGGCAACAACTTATCCTTCCCAGGTTTTAAAATAGGGATGAGTGTTGCTTCTTTCCACGAGTCGGGGAAGTATCCCTCAGTCCATATGCTGTTAAAAATATCCAGAAGGTACTCTTTAGCATCTTTACTTAGATGCCTCAGCATCTGGTACTGGATCAGATCGGGCCCTGGAGCAGTGTCATTAGCGCTGTTTAACGCCGACTCCAGTTCCCAGAATGTAAATGGGCAGTTGTAGGCCTCTGTATTCAACGAATCGATTTTTTTTTTTTTTTTTTGTAACAGTTTAACGTCCCTTTTTAACAACGTGGTCTTTAGAGACGGGAAAGGATGGGGGCAAGGAAAGGGAAGGAATTCGGCCATGGCCTTTTTGAAGGAAGCATCCCGGCATTCACCTGGAGTGATTTGGGGAAACCATGGAAAACCCAAATCTGGATGCCCGGACGGGGATTCGAACCGCCGTCCTCCCGAATGCGAGGCCAGAACGCTATCCGTTACACCACCACGCTCGGTCCAACGAATCGAAGCACAGCGCGCGCCTCTCAGCAGCAATCCTGTGTTGCTGAAATCGAGGGTCAAAATTGGCGGACGAAGTGACTGCGGCAAAGTTCTCCGCCATGAGCTGCGCTATGCTTCGTTCGTCGGTAATTACCCGTCCGTGATCCAGTACTCCAGATACTGGTGGGCGGGAGTACCTTCCAGATATACGGCGGATGGACTCCCATAATTTGGATGATGATGTGGAACGATTTATTGTGCTCACAAAGGCCTGCCATGACCTTTCCTTGCTCTCCTTAATAACTCGACGCGCCTTAGCTCTGGCAATACGGAACGCTGCTAGGTTGTCAGCTGTTGGGCACAACCTAAAACGACACAACGCCCGTCTGCGACCCTGGATGGCGGAACGACATTCATCGTTCCACCAGGGGACGGGCGTTCTTCGCAGCGTTCCGGAGCTTTTCGGCATGGAAACGTCAGCTGTCTGGTGAATCGCCTCTATAAGGTGATTCACCTTCTCCTCAGTACTGTTGTACTTTTGTAGAGTAATGGAGCGGTGGTAGAGCTGCCAATCGGCATTGCTGACGTTCCATTTGCGTCGGTTATTGCCTCCTCCACGGTCAAACTCTACGTGCATCCATATTGGGAAATGGTCGCTGCCGTGAAGGTCGCGATCCACATCCCAATGCACGGAGTCCGCGATTGAGGGGGAGCACAACGAAAGGTCAATGGCAGAAGATGTACCGGAAGCAGTGGTGAAATGATTCATTTGCACTGTGTTTAGGATACAAATGTCCTCCTACTCTATCAGTCTACCAACCACTCGGACCCTGGGGCAGTCGGTGGATGAACCCCACAACGCAAAATTTGCGTTGAAATCTCCCAAAAGGAGAAAGGGCCGAGTGAGTTGTCGTACGATGCCAACCAGGTCGTCGTAATCGACGTACAAACTGGGTGGCAGGTAGAGAGAGCATTCGGTCAGTTGGATTGGACCGTGTATTTTCACCGCTACTGCTTGTAGATGAGAGGTGAGAGCAACGGGTTCGGAGTGGACAGTGTTCCGTACAAACACGGCCACTCCGCCCTTCGCTCGATCACCCTCGGTATCGTCCTCTCTATAGATGTCATAACCTCTTAGCACTGGCTGATGTTGTGGTCTAAAATGTGTCTCTTGCAGACAGAGACACAATGGATTAGACCATGCTAAGAGTTGGACTTCCTCTTTGTGAGCCTGAAAGCCGTTGACGTTCCACTGAAGTATGGGAGCCATCCTACATATTTAAAACCACCCGCCCCGGATCGGGTGGGTCCTCCAATATTAGTTGCTGAGGAACAGAACTAGGTTCGTCCACCAGCATGATGTCGTCTTCGGGGTCCGAAGAAGACTGTTGTTCTGAGGCCTTCTCCCCTTCTTCTCCCTGCAGGATAGGGATCTGGGGGGAGAAGCGGAAGGGGACTTCACGTACATTGTGGGGTCCGTGTACTTAAACTTCGGATCCGGTACTTTCTGCCATCCGCTACTGGCCGATGGCGTTGCAGATGGTGCTTCTGCTGTGGGTGCTCTTTCTGCTATTGCAGAGGCACCCACGTCTGTAGCTACTGTAGCAGATGGCTGTGCTTTGGCTAGTGGACTCTTGGAACCTGCTGCCATAGTGGTCGGGTTAGCAGAAGCGTTGCCGCCGACGACCGCGGTCCTTGGTGTTAGGACCTTAATGGCCTGCGCACCATACTTGCACAGGCACGAGCATGTCGTGCTCGTGCCCGTGTCTACAACGGTCGTCTGCGTAGCAACGCTCTCCTTCCTGACGGGAGTTGATAACGTCTTGGCGAAGCTAGTGGCGAAGACCGGTGGCGCAAGCGCCTTAAACCGCTTCTTCGCCTCGCCATAGGGTAGTCGTTCCTTTGTTTTCAACTCCTGTACCTTCTTTTCTTCAAGTTACACTCGACACTCTCTGCTCCAGGCTTGTTGAGACCCGGAGCAGTTGTCACACACCTGTGGGAGCGTGCAGCCAGTGCCTGGCCCATGAGCCGCCTTTCCACATTTCCCACAGGTGAGGTTGCCCTTGCAGGTCGCCGTCGTATGACCGAACCACTGGCACTTAAAGCAGCGCATTGGGTCCGGTACATACTGGCGGATATTGATTTTTAAATATCCTGCCTTGATGTCTTTCGGCAACGTTGGAGTGTCGAACGTCAGGAAGAAGGTGGCTGTCTTCTCAAGACTGCCGTTAACCCTTCGTTTAATCTGACGAACCTCGACCTCATGTTCTTTTGACCACTCCTTAAGTAGTTCCTCGGTCTCTAAATCCATCAGGTCCGTGCAGGTGATGACACCTTTACTAGAATTTAGAGTTTTGTGGAGTTCGCACTTAACTGCGAACTCTCCGATCTTCTCACACTTAAGGAGTAGGACAGCCTGCTTTTGGGTGGATGTTTCCAAAAGCATGCCTTTCCTCAGCTTTTTAATCGATTTGAGGGTACCTGCAATACCCTCTAAACCTTTATTGATGTAAAATGGAGAGATCTTTTCGAAAGATCCCTCCATCCGTGCCATTATAATGAAGGCATTATCAATATGACAGTCCTTCCTAGTAGGAGGAGGTAGCCGTGTAACGGGGGCTGCCATCTGCCAGCGGATCTGTGAACTAACGGTGCAGGACTGCTGCCATCTGTGCGACAGGTTGAGGAACTAACGGCGGCCATCTTGGTCGCCCAAACTGGGGGCGGCCATCTTGTGACGTCACGGGTTTTCCCGGTTTCTGGCTTGAATCGGCTACCTCCTCCTACTCTTCCTGTTACAATTGGCATTTTCAGGGGGAGGGCTTTCTACCATAGCTCTTTTTTTCCCTGTCTGGGTGTTTGAAGACCCTTGTGGTCCACCCGAGCCACAAGGGTTTTTTTGTAGTTTGTTTTTTAATTTTGGTCCCACGAGTGGGGGAGGAAACGTACAGGGGGCCTTACCTCCATAACTCCCACCGGCTATTACAACAGTGGTGCTCAGGTGCCCCTGAGGTCGCACGCTAGCGAGTGATCCGCCTCTCACCCATGCACCTCCTCGGCACGTGACTGACCTTGAGGTTGAGATTTTTTTTTTTTATAGAGGTTTGTACCGTCCTCGCGATTCGGGCGATAAAGCCAAGATCGCCGTTCTCCTAGGCACACAACGTTCTACCGCCACGCCTTACGGTGGTCGCTGAAGCATGGTAGGAGTTTACGGCGTGGGAAACTTGCGGCGCTCACAAGTTTCCAGCTCGGGCACCGCGGGTTCGCCAAACCCGTACCTGGCACTTGCGTACCAGGCCCCTGCGGAGTCAAATTTCATCAATATCGGTATAGCCGTTTAGTCATCAAAACAGAGTCAGGGTTACTTTGGTATTTATATTATTATTAGTGCAGATCATACACAAAATGAATGCAGGGGAAACGAATCCTGAACGGGTCCCGAACGATTGTTAGGCCGCATACATGACAGATTCGATTTGCTGCATATTCCGCCTTTGGCGTGGTTGGATCTACAGTTTAACGTGAAATCCTAACAGCGCAACGTCCAGGTGTGGCTCATATGATCTAAAACATCTCTTAAAATTTGTTTCTTTCGACGGGATCTGAACCCAGAACTTCAGAAAGCGAGCGCCGTAACCACTAAGCGACCAGCCCCCTTTCTGGTAAAGCATTACAAAGACTTACACATACCATGCGTCTATCACCGTTCGGTTTTCATAATTCCATGACAATATATATTGTTTATACAGAAGAAGGTATTCTATGTCCATCCCAATGGCAAATAGAATCTCGTTGTCAAATTTCAGCAAGATCGGATTAGCCGATTAGTCCTGAAAACATAATAGAGTAAATTTCGCATTTATAGTAATAGGATAGATGTGCGGTAAGGGAGCGTCCATAAACCACGTAGCTCCATTAAGGCCTCCTGTGAACCCCACTTCCCCCCCCCCCCCACGTAGCCCTACGTGGATTTTCCTTCTTACCCCCCCCCCCCCCACGTAGCTTTTTTCCCCTTTTGATTCCAGAAGCCATCTCCTGATAGACTATTGTAAATTACATACGGAGATAATTAACTGAGGAAAATAAATATTCACATGTCATTATGTGTTCTGTTTCTCATTTTAACTGTAAAAAATGTTATGAAAGGAAAGATACGTGATCTGGCTCGCAAACCCCCCCCCGTCCCCAAACGTAGCTCAGCGTAGCCTTCCAGCCACCCCCCCCCCCTTGGACTGAGCCACGTAGTTTGTGCACTCTCCCTAAATAATGGATAGAAAACCCGTAACTGTCGAAAATGCCTTCTCCTGACCTACCAAACATAAAATTATGACGTTATGAAAAGTTTCACGGTTTTCAAGTTTCAGTCACGATTCTTAAAACAAATCACCAGTTGCATCTGGTTTAAGTTTACTATTTCTAGAAATGAAGAAATTAATGACAAAATTTCGTTAAATGTTCAAACTGGCGACCTTTCTCTCTAATCCCCGTCCTGCACCTATTAATTAATGATCTCTTAATTCGGCGTGAATGATCAGCCATATTAATTTCTTGAATGGCTGATTGGATGCGCGTTCGTAGCTCTTCAGTTGATGATATTGGTTTTTTTTATGACTTTACGCCTCGTCGAAGTCGAGGTCATTAGAGGCGGGAAAGGATTGGGGGCAAGGAACGGGAAGGAATTCGGCCATGGCCTTTTGAAGGAAACGTCCCGGTATTCGCCTGGAGTGATTTGGGGAAACCATGGAAAACCCAAATCTGGATGCCCGAACGCTAACCGTTTACCCACCACGCTCGTTCGATGATATTGCGCTTCTATAAATAATGTCTCTGAGTCATTCCCAAATTTAAAAAAATCCAAGGTATTTAAGTCAGGAGATCTCTGAGAGATCTCATCTGTGGACGCCGAGATCGCGTGACTAATTTTAGTATGTTTCTAACACGATATTATGTACGAATATTAAGGTCCTAGCAGAAACTTTTTAGGTAGACCTAGGAACAAAAATGGTTGAAACTGACAATATTGGTAACCACTCACGTATTTAATATTTTCATCCGTTGTTTTCATCGAAAAATATTGTTCACATTGAAGAACTCTAATCGTCTATACCCTACCATTGGATTATAATTTTTTTGACGCCTTTTGTTTTATTGAACCTCCTTGAATATAATTTTAAAAACAACAAATGTTTTACCAGCTGAATGGAAGACCGCCATCGCAAGTCCAGTGTTTAAAAATGGGAATGTTAATGATCCTCAAAATTATAGGCCGATTTCGGTAACCTCAACACTTTGCAGGACTTTAGTACACATCTATTCAAATGTCATGCGATTTTTGGATGAAGGTGAGCTTTTAAACCCTAATAAACATGGAATCAGAAAAGGCCGATATTGCGAAACACAACTTGCTCCTTTAATTCACGACTTGAGTCGTATTATAGATGAGCAATCCCAGGTTTAGTTCTATTAGACTTTAAAAAAACTTTCAACACTGTGCCTCAAACTAGGTTACTTAGGAAACTTTGCGGTTACGGCATAACTAGACAAATATGCGACTGGGTTGCTGACTTTCTGAAGGGCAGAACACGGTGTGTAGTTCTCGACGGTGAGTGTTCATCACTTACTGAAGTGAGGTCCGGGGTTCCTCAGGGAAGTGTGATAGGGCCTCTGTTTCTCATATACATTAATGATTTGTGCGACATAATAAGGGGGATGAAAAGATTATTTGCCGATAATGCTATTATTTATCGTGAAATCACAACCCAGGACGACTGCGCTTTTTTACAAGATGATATTATGAAAATAATTGCGTGGTGTAAAGTTTGGCAGTTGCAGTTAAACGCTAAAAAGTGCCAAGTCATGCGTGTAAGTAAAAAGGTGACACCATTTAGCTCTGAATATACAATTAATGGTACTGTCCTCAGAACGGTAGATTCCGCTAAATACCTAGGGGTAACAATTCCTAATAATTTGTCGTGGAATGAGCATATCGAGATTGTAATTGGGAAAGCAAATCGTATGCTTCGATTTCTAGGTAATAATTTAATACAATACACTCCGGAAGTTAAATTGATTGCATACAAGTCACTAGTGCGTCCTCACTTAAAATATTGTTGTTCTGTATGGGGTCCCCATCAAAATGGATTAATGGAGGCATTAGAGATGGTCCAAAGAAGAGCCGCCCGATTCGTGACAGGTATATATAGTTGGAGGGAAAGCGTAAGTGCGATGTTGAAGATGTTAGTTTGGGAAGACCTAGAGCACCGAAGGACCGAAACTAATTGAAAAATTCGACTGACGTATTTCGGAATGACAGTAAACAAATATTGCTATCAGCAACATTCATATCTCGAAATGACCGCGAAAATAAGAGAAATCAGGACCAGAACCGATTCATTTCTGTACTCCTTTTTTCCATGAAAGGATTTACTGGGCGAGTAAACATAAAATCCGATAGCAGCAGCTTTCGATAAAGCACTCCGGCCATCCTGATCTGTGTTTTCCATGGTTTTCCTGGATCATTCAGGCGAATACTGGGCTAGTTCCTCACAGTAGCGCATGGGCACCTCCTGCCATATCCTGTATATCCCTTCCAAACCATTACCATTCCCTATAGGTGCAATGCACTCTTCGCCACACACGTTTAATGAATCGCGGAGTAATAGTAATAGAAATACATATCGCGTTTAGATTTGAAATTTTACACTTGTTACACTTGTTCGTTTTAAGAGCTAGAGGATTGTGACCGATGACAAACAGCGAAGCAACAGCAATAGTATTCAGATTCCCATTGGTAGGGAAACATAAGTAGAAAATATTAACAGATAATCAACAATTAACAGGGAGTGAGATATACCTATTGATATTCAGTTATCATGTGGCAGAAATAATCATGGGAATGAAAGAAAAACGTCAGGCCTCAAGATAATGTTGCTTTAATTTTTAGGGCTTTAGAGCGCATTAACATCTACTGGAATCGCCAGTTACCCACATCGTGTGATTGGGTAGTCCACCAACAGCTTTATGGGTAAACGCCACGCGTCCTGCCGAGGGTTTGTCTGGGATACTATGAACTGGCATGCCCGGTAAGTCCCGACACCTCAAGCGACTATCCTACGCGGTTACCCTGTGGGACGGCCTTAGAGTGCTCAGACTCACCAGAGCAATAATGCTTGTCCTCTTAGCAAGGCTTACAGCGGTAGAAGCCACCACCGGGGTCACGTGATCTCCCTACCGCACATCTATGCCTATTGACAAGCATCCGTTGCCCAATACTTGGGATTGGGTAGCTAGCCGAGGCGCCGTGCTGTCTGCCGGGAGTTCTGATGCAACAAAATCTTCTCGGGTATCCAGCCGGATGGTGGTGGACTGACACACGGGAGTTCTGATATTAGGGCTGCATCTGCCCCGAAACCTCAAGCGAATGCTCCTCGCGCTTACTCGGAGGCCTCAAGTATAAGAACCACTGAAGTTTGATTTACTAATGGTATAATCCTAGCACATCTATTTCTACATTCTGAAATTCACAGAGATCTGTGGGTGGCTGAGGGAAACTTGCACCAAAACTGGAGACACAAGAAAAGCAACAGTTCATGTAGGCATTAGTATGGGGCTTTCTTTCTCTGATCTTATCTGCACGTCATTGTTACCCAAGTAGGTTGGTAGGAGAAATTTTTCACTGCATCAGTAAATGACGGAGATTTAACGCATATTACCTATTAAATGTACGTGGTAACTATGTCGTCAGACAGCAAAAATAATCCAGCCCAACCTCCGTATCAGTTCTGTTGCAGTTTTGTAAGGACTATAGTAACTGTTCACGAATAGTGCGACTCTTCGCTGCACCAAGAGTGGTGTCCCAGCGGAATGTTCGGTCGGGGCATCTACAGCCATACTCTGCAAATCACGAATATTGTGGGTGGCATAGGGCGTTTTGCACCAAAACTACCCTTTACTCTGTGAATTCCAATCCTGAATAGCACGAGGGAAAAAAGAATACATATAAGCATTTCTCTAATCTTATTTCTCCTGTCATTGCGACTTAAATAGGTTGGTGGACGAAGTATTACATTACACTCATAAATAAAAGCAGATATTCGCATGTTCGTCAATCAATTCAAACAAAATCTAGGCCGTGTGTCGGCAAGACAATCCTAGTCCTATCTACGTATCTATTCTGTGCCGCTTTCGTAAAGGCTGTGACAAACAGTCACGAATCGAACTGATCTTCTCTGCGCTTTCTCTGACGTGTTAATCAATCCCTTGCAAAAAAGATCCCAATTTCCACAACAGTAATACAAATGTAGACGCACGAGTGTTTTATACTCTTTCCTCTTTGTGCGAGAGTTACAATTCTTCAAAATACGACCCATTAGCAGGTCCCATTTTATATTTCTTTGTACTTTTACGCCTCAATAAGTCAGGTTATCAACCATGTAACCGAGATACTCACCTAATACGCGTAAATTTTTTTTTTTTGGTTGGTTATGTATATTTCATTATATTTTTCGTAATTAATCGTAAGTTGCTAGCACCATTGCAAAATAACATACAGATCGCGCTGAATTTCTATGCAATCGTCAGGGCACCTTACTTCCATACACATAACTGTATAAACAATCGGAAACTGCTATTAACGTTGTCTTCGAGATCATTTATAAAAATTAAGACAGAAAGTGGTTCTATTACTCTTCCTTGAGTAACATCTAGATTAGAAGTGACTTCCCCTTCAAAACGACATACTGCTACCAGCCAGATAGATTAAAAAACATTTATTCCACAACCTGAAGGTTGGCTGGATCTTCACAGAGGCATACTGAGCTAATGTGCCAGAGGTAGGATCTACAGTTTAACGTGGAATCCGAACCACGGAACGGCCTGGCGTACCTCATGATCAGACAACTCAAAAATCAGTAGCGGCACAGGGATTTCAACCCGGGATAAGATCATTTAATTTTGAAATCATGCACCTTAACCACTGAGCTATACATTCGAATCTTCGCTAAAAGGCGGTTGTGTGGTACACAGCTGAAAGCTTTCTAAAATAGCCAATAAAATGTCATTAACTTTTGAATCTGCATCAGTAATTTTGAATACGTCATCCGAAAATAGAACCAAATGTGTTTCACACGATCTGTTCTTCCGAAATCAGTATTGGTTCGGTATACGCAATTCGCTTTCGTCCATAAACTTCACCATGTTGGAACATATAACATACTCCAGAGCTCTACTTGTAACAGATGTTAGAGATACGTGTCGATAATTACTAGGATCATCCAGATTTCCTTTCTTGAAAAAATAGGAATTACCTGGGAAAGTTTCCAGTCGGAAGGTACTTTTTCTCTTCTGAGGATTTACAGTATACATCAGAAAAAATTATTTTATTTCCGTCGCGCATTCTGAAAATACTCCTACTGGGATACCATCGGGACCATCCTGTGCTGTCTACTCGTAACGAATCCATCTCTAATCCCCTTCTTTTCCTTATAGCTTTACGCCTTGTCGACATCGATGTCATTAGAGACATGAAAGGACTGAGGACAGGAAACGGGAAGGAATTCAGCCATTGCCTTTTTAAGGAACCGTCCCGGCATTCCTCCTGGGGTGTTTTTGCCCCCCCCCCCCTCCGCTCGGTCTCTAACTTCATACGATGTGGAAAATTATGTTTCCATTCGGGAGGATGCAGGTTCGAATCCCCGTCCAGATAACAAAGTTTCGGTTTTCGATGGTTTCTTCAAATCATTCCAGGTGAATGCCGTATGGTTTCTGCAAAAAAAAAAGGGTCGCAATTCTCTCCCACATCTAATGACCTTGCCGAGGCTTAAGACTAAGCAAGGACAAACGTTTTTCTGCACGTTCTCGATACTATTAATAAATCTTTCGTATCCCATATAGCATAACAATAATCTAGACTGGGATGCAATAGAGTTTTCTAAGCTATTTGCTTTACAGATACCTTACAATTCTACAAAATTTGACCTATGAATCGCAATCTAGGATTACATTTTCCAACGACTGATGTTATGTTCTGGAATGAGGATAAAAATAACCGAACTGCACAAACAAAATTTTTGAAGAGGAAATTGCAAATAAGCATGAACAGAAGGAAGACAAACAAATATTAATTTAAGACGACAATAATAAGAATGGACTAATTTTTTAATCTGGAAGTAGAATAATTGCAGGATTCTGTTACAGAAGCGACAGTCTAAGCAAGAACAATATCGACGGCAGAATGGCTTTAGGAAAAGTATCCTTCTTCAAAAGATCTGAAAGCATTTTCTTAAACTCAATCTATGGAGCACTTCGTTTGATGAAAGTGAAACTTATAGAGAGAAGGAAAACATGAATTTCAAGAGTAATGCTGTAGAAATATACTGAAAGGTATGCAGATCGGCAGTCTATTAAATGGTCGCGTTTCTGAATTATTTGTTGAACTAAGATTTCATGAAAAAAATTTCAAACATCGAGGATGTTTCTCGATTCGAGACGTACGACCCAAGTTAAAAGTTGACGTATTCAGGCGAAGAGAAGAACTATATAAACAGTCGGAAACTGGAGTATTAACCCCTTAACCTACGATTTAGATTCGAAGATGTTGGGCCGAAATTGTATACGAGCTCGCGCAGCGTTCGGGTCGTTCGCACGACTTTTGTAACACGCTAATCCGGGCAATCGTAAACATGATGGGCATCGCCCGTGGTAGAGCGGTCGCGGTTTGTAGATAGCACAGACAAGGCTCGTGATATATTTCTATTATATCTTCGTATCGTGAGCAGTTTCTAGTTCTTGATCGCATTCGCACGTCGAAATTTACGTTCATAAATACTAGAGAAGCAACCCCACAAGATGTTCTCTAGAAAAAGATTTTCTGATGAAAACAGTGAGAATTGTGCTATTAATTTTGCTAATGAAAGTGACAGTGACGAAATATGTAATTTTCGAAGAAAGTATAGGCGAATAATTATTGATGATACATCTGACAACGATCAACTACCAGAGTCCTGGCTTTGGAAAGAAATAAGAAATAGTTCAAAAATCTGGGACTATACGATGACTCCTGGCATAAGAGAGGCAGCCTTATGTCAATTAGGAGGAAGTAGAGGAGAATTTGATATATTTAATTTAATATTTGATGATATATTTTGGAACAATATTGTGACCGAAACGAATCAGTATGCAGATCAAATACGAGAAAATCCACATACAACACGAAAAATTGACGACACTTGGTTTCCTGTAGACTACCTAAATTAAAAGATATTTCGCATTGACCATAATAATGTTACAGGTAAAAAAACCAAGAATCCAAATGAATTGGTCGAAGAGGGCTGTTATCGAAACACCCATATTTAGAAAATCAATGCCTTTGAACAGATATCTACAAATGACAAGGTTCTTGCATTTTTTCAATCAAACAATAATCTGGTTGCCAATTCAGATAAATTGAACAAGATTAGACCTGTGATTAATTTTTTGAACCAAAAATTTAAAGAAATGTATATAATGAAAAAAGACATTTCTATTTATGAATCTCTTATGAAATTCAGGGGGCACCTATCTTATAAGCATTCAACCCATCCAAAAGGCAAGGTTTGGGTTAAATTTTATAAATTATGTGAGTCCGATTCCGGCTATTGTTATGAATTTAAAATATCTACCGGCCACGATAAAATAAACTGTGAAGATAGCGCTTCAGAAAGTGTTGTCAAAGAGCTTTCTGAGTCAGTGTTGCACAGGGGTCACACTTTGTACATAGACAATTGGTATTCTTCCCCAAAATTATTTATGACATTATCATATAAATATAAAACAAATGTAATTGGCACAGTACGTTCGAATAGGAAGAACATGCCAAAAGATTTGTTCAGTGTAAAATTAACAAGGGGCGAATACGCAATAAGAAGCTGCAACCGAATACTCGCTATAAAATGGAAAGACTAGCGAGATGTTTATATGCTGTCGACAAAACATGAAGCAGTCGAAATGACTTCACAAGGATCCAAGGGCACTCTAAAACCAAACTGTATTGCAGAGTATAACAAGAGAATGAATGGAATTGATCTCCAAGATCAAATATTAGCATGTTTTCCAGTGATGAGAAAATTCATGAAAAGATAAGAAATTTTTTTTTTATCTGTTTGATATTGGTCTTTTTAACTCTTACATCTTATGGAAAAACTCAATGATGGAAAGAAACAATGTTATGTCGACTATAAGATCAACAGAGCCGAATCTCTACTGAAGAAAATGACAAAACCGATTTATAGAGAACGAGGCGTATTATCTTCCGGAGATGCCCCAGACAGACTTTATGCGAAGGAATCGGCTCATTTTCCAAATCACATTTTGATCCAACACCCTCTATATTAAGACCGTCAAAACGTTGTACAGTTTGTTACAAAAATAAAAAACGTAAAGAAACAAGGTGGGAGTGTAAAAAGTGTAAAGTTTCGTTACATGTACCAGAATGCTTTGAAATATATCATACCGTTACAGATTACTAATTTTATATTTTGGAGTTTTGTATAAATAAACATTTTGTAATACTTGCGTCTACCACAATTATTGCATCAGACTGTAATTGCGTATCAAATATTCCACGTAATATTCACATCTGACCCGATCACCGTACGCGGGCTATGCCCGTAATATTTACTTCTAGCCCGATCATCGTAAGCGGGCTATGCCCGTAATAGTTACGTTTGGCCCAACCATCGTACGCGGGCTATGCCCGTAATATTTACGTTTGGCCCAACCATCGTACGCGGGCTATGCCCGTAATATTTACGTTTGGCCCAACCATCGTACGCGGGCTATGCCCGTCATTGTAGATTAAGGGGTTAACCGGACACGGTAGATAAGCCCAAGATTGCGTCATTCTATTCTAGTTTCCACGTTCCCAAGGTGGTGCCGCGTTCTAGTATTAATTGCCTTTTCTAGTGCAAAACTACGGTTAGACGTGCTTCTCAGTTCGCTCTAGAAGGCAGACACGCCGGCATTTAATACTATTGGGCGCCACTACTCTTCGAGCACTAAAACCATTTACCTCGGCAGATGAAGGTGTCGATTATACTGACAAAATAAGTTCTGCTTCGAGAAAGCAACTTTACAAGATTACGTTTCTCTGCACTATCGGATATTTATGCGACATTAGCCTCAGTGGCCATTCATTACTACTTCAACGACAAGAGAGTTCCAGTTTCCATTGCTCTGTCCCTTTATAAGATGACCTTCTGCAAGCAGTCTCGCTTCTAAATATCGTATGAAATCGTGTCATGGAGAGTCTAAAATGGTAGGTCAGCATGGAATGAAGATAAATGCGAAGAAGAAACAGCTTATTACACACACAGATAAAAAAATGAAGGTTGTTTATGATTATACTGTGGGGTCATAATTGCGTATTGGAGGCTACAAGTGTAAATATCTTGGCTTAACATTTTGACAATAAACTGTACTGGGCAAAGCACATTGGGTAGGAGGTAGAAAAAGGTTACAAAATACTTCATTTACTGGAGAGGGTGGTGAGAGGTTGTACCAGAGAATTTAGGAAATTCTGTTACAAAACTTTGGTCAGAACATTGGTTGAAAATGGTGGTGTAGGTTTGGACCCACATTTTGAGTATCAAATACAGGAGTTTGACAGCGAGCAAACAAGAGCAGCTAGATTTGTTTGTGGAAATCGCAGGATTCAGTCGGTAACCGATACCATAAAGGAGCTGAATTGGGAATCATTGGAATACAGGAGAAGATTGAAGAGAGTGCTGGGAATGTACAAGGTATATGTTGGCGACTGGGCTTGGAAGGATATTGGTCAAAGAATTAGAAACAGTGCATGGAAGGGAAGAAATGACCATAACCTCAAGCTGGTACCGAATTTTATACATGAGAGCGTGCGAAAATTTTCTTCTGTGGGTGAGGGTGTCAGGTATTACCAAGAAAAGTGAAGAATAATGTACCAAAAGCGCTGAAGGAATTTAAAATTCGTAAATTTCAAAAGTAGATAGGGAGGAATTTAACACTCAAATTATATAAGAGGATTAAAAAATTAAAAAGGAGTAATTAGATGACTAAGGGAATTGCCACCGGAGACTGAACTCCATCGCAGTTATATTTTTAATAATAATAATAGTAGTAATAATGTGCTTTGTTGGTTGGGAGATCTCAAAAGCCATTCGCGCCATCAGGTGACAAGGTTTCGATTTGTTGCGCAATCTGTAACTTTCCGAAATGCTGATAGTATTGTTAGCAGCAGTGAAGTCGTTAACACATTCGATGTAGCCGCAAGCATGTATGTGTTTGGTGGCAGTCCTTCCAAAATGACCCTCATTATCTTCGAAACTGCGGTGATTGGACAGAAGAAACCGGCGCTGTTGTCAACAGTTTGACGCCTAAGTTTTAATTTTGAATCGAAACTGGCATGCCCTTAAACATTAGTTCCATTTTGAATTTATCTTGAAGTCGTGATGCGGTATTATTCCTAACACACGATCCAAAACATGTTGACCGCACAGCGTCCACTGGACTATTTTTCAGAACATCGCCAGCAACTTTAATGAATCATATATTATTGTCGTTGCCTTCCCGACTTGACTTTTGTGGATATGTTACACATGCTAGTGTTTTCTCAGATACCACAAAAGAAATAGATTTTTATTATTGGCCTTCGGTCATTGCGACCATTTAGCCAGCTCCAATTTGTTTTTGTACAGAGTATTGTATCAGGCTCTAATCATGATATTGTGGACACTACAGTGAGGACAGCACAAGACGAACAACACTTAATTAAAACCACCCATGCCCGAGGCCGGACTCGAACCGGCGGCCCAGCGCGCTAGCCACTACACTGCCAGGGCCGGCTAAAGAAATAGATTGTCTACAACCTGCAATATGCGTGGACATATGATATTAAAACAATGAGATGTGTTGTAGTGTAATAGTAGTTTCTGATTCTGAAAATCAAATCACCTCTAAAAATGAATGGTTCGTTGTCTTTTTACCACACAAGTTTTGATTTATTTGCATTTCTTAACAGTTTAGTCTTAAATAAATCAACTGTAAACAGGTAGTGTCCAATATTTCGCAAGAAAAGGGAGCGAATCTAGTTCAAGATTACAGGAAAATCTTTCAGCAGAAATCTGAACAATACGCATATTAAAAGATACTAAAACACTGTCATTTAAATGAATTTAAACTAAGCTTCTAATATTATTTATCTTCTAACATACGCAAGGAAATCCGAATGAAATCATTGGTTGTGTTAGCGTTATCAACATGTCACTATTAGAAGTGTCAGGCACTCAAAATCTTGGTGTCTTTTCCCAAAAACGCTGCATGGAATTCTGCGCTTGCAAAAACACACAGCATGGTTCAGAGGAGAACATAACAATCGCTGAATTGTCTTATGACAGGTGATTAGCTTACGCAATGTAGTTTCACCGGTCGAGGGAACTACACCCTAAAGACAGGACGCCGGTAATTGTAAGACACAAGTTTAGTTAACATTTCAGCTTATTTTTATCGATAAATTATCTTAAAAGCGGTGTATCAATATCACTGATGTAATGGGAGAAGCAGGTACGCCGTTCAGTTTAGTATCATTTAAATTTATGTATGGTGTTTTTTTTTTTTTTGATTCTTAGAAAAAAAATCTATTGTAATACTATTTGTGTTTGAACTCTTATTCTGATGAAGATACATTGTTTTAAAAAACACAACACACAACATCGCACATGGTTCGCAACTGAGATATCATTCGGTTCAGATGCCGGTATTTCTCATTTGAATAACGCGATATTAGAGGAACAAACTATTGCTTAGATGTAAACATAGGAATGTGAAAGCTTGCGTGTTGTCATCATGACATGGCTCACCAGCTGACGGGGGTACGTGGAGTAATCCGATCTCCTCCGTCTCCGCCGTGCTGCCGGATCAGCTGCCCACGAGCTACTGAGCTTGGACGCGACCGCACGCCACGAGCCGATCAATAACGACCCTACCCGCCCGCCGTCGATGGTCGTTACGGTCCACTACAGTGCCCAGGTTACACCACAGTGGAAAGGTCAGGAGTCCGGCATCGACACTGACAGAATACGGTTCTTAATGGGCCTGTAGACAATCAAATGTTACGTGTTTGTCAAATTATTTGATAGTCTGCGACATGTATGGGGGGTTAAAAAAAGGAAACGGAATTATTTTTTAAAACCTATATATTTTCATTTTTTTTTACAAATGAACCTTATCACCTTCAAAATAATCTCCACCGGTGAAACATTATCTATAGTCATCTTTAGAAATGGCTGACAGCTCCTCCCTCTTTTTTGTTTTTGTTTTTTTAACCTCTTCAATTTTGTCAAATCGGTGTCCTTTCATGCCCCTTTTCATGCGTGGAAAGAAGAAAAAATTCTCACGGAGCCAGGTCATGCGAGTAAGGTGCGTGTGGCAGCGGAACAATGCCATTTTTAGCCAAAAAGTCTAACAGAGACAGCTGTGTGTGCTGGTGCATCGTCATGGTGGAAGAACCAGTCTCCTATCTGCCACAAATCGGGTCTATTTGACGAACACTATTACGTAATCTTATCCAAGATAACCCACTAATATCTGGCAGTTGATCAATTGTCTGTCGACGGTCTGAGAGCACAAGTTCTCGAATTTTTTCAACATTTTCGTCGATTCGGGCAATTGATGGACGTCCAGAACGAGGTTAGTGATCAATCGACATGTCGCCATTTTTATACCGAGTGAACCACTCGTATCCTTGAGTTTTTTCCCATTGCGTCATCTTTGGAAGATGTTTTCAATATTAAAACAGTTTCAGCAGCATTTTTACTGAGTAGAAAACAAAATTTCGCATCTGCACATTGTTCACTTAAACTTTCCATCATCAAAAGCGAAACAATAACAAAACAGCGTAATCAAAATCAATCACTGCAGATTAACAGAACAAGCCAGGTCAACACAGGCGGCACTGAACTGACAATGAGTTGCGCTAGAAACGCGTACTACATTAGCTCCGCCCACGGCAATGCTATTCCGGATATTTTTGGGTACGTAATAGGATCAAAACGGTAGAGGATTGAACAGCTGCAGGTTGACAGGATTTTTCGCTGGGTTAGTAAACATGGGATGAAGATAAATGCAAAGAGGAGTCAGCTTATTAGATACACAGATAAAAAACAAAAGGCTGTTTTTTTTAATGGCATTCGGCTATATAGGCCATACAGCCAGCTCTATATGATTATCATGACTCTTCCAGTGTATCAGTTTCTCCATTACATTGTTGATACTAAGTATGGACACATGGACACTAAGGACTAACACGACATTCACACACATACAACACTTAAACACCCATGCCCTCGGCCGGATTCGAACCTGCGACCTTCGTCACGCGGAGCCCATACGCTACCGAGGGTGGCGTTTTGAAGACTTGAAACGTAAATATCTTGGCTAACATTTGATAACAAGCTCAACTGAGCAGGACACATTGGACAGATAGTAGGCAAAGGTTTCAGAATCCTGCACTTGCTGGAGAGAGTGACGATGGAATGTATCAGAGAAGTAAAGGAATTGTGTTACAAAACTTTGGTTAGACCATTGCTTGTATACGGTGGTGTAGTGTGGGACTCACGTTTTGAGTATCAAATACAGGAGTTGGAGGGGGTGGAAAGGAGGGCTGCTAGATTTGTCTCTGGAAATTAACACAATCAGGAACCGATATGATAAAAGAACTGGAAACGGATTCATTGGAAGACAGGAAGAAGATGAAGATTATTATTATTATTATTTGCTTATGGCTTTGCGCCTCGTCGACGTTGAGGTCATTAGAGGCGGGAATGACTGATGAGGACCAAGAAGGAATCCGGCCATGACTTTTTGAATGAAGCATCCCGGCATTCACCAGGAGTGATTTGGGGAAACCATGGAAAATCTAAATGTGGATGCTCACACGGGGATTCGAACAGGCGTCTTCCAGAATGCGATACCAGAACGAGGGTGAAGAGAGTCATGGGAGTGTACAAAGCGTATGTTGGTGATGAGGCTTGGAAAGATATTGGTGTAAGAATTAGGAGTAATGCATGGAAGGTACGAGTAAAAGCTGACCATGATCATAAGCTGGCATTCGATTTCAGGCATAAAGGTGTGGGAAGATTTTCTTTCGCAGGGAAGGGGCTCATGGATTGGAATAAGTCATCAAGAGAAATGAAGAATAATTTACCAAAAACATTGAAAAAATAAATGTTGAAATTTGTAAAAGGCAGAAGCACGTGACTACAGTAAAGGGAAAGGTCGGTGTGTAGGGAAATTGCCACCGGAGCTTTAGTTCCATGGCAAATTGTTTGACGCGTTTGTCAAACAATCTACATGTTTGACGTAAATTTTTTTTGACGGTATGTTTCATTTATTGCTTCACAAGTTTCAATGATAATTTCATTCAGTGTACGATGTGAAATGCAGGCTTGGAATTTTAAATCTTCAAAATAGGCGTCTCTAGCAAGGTACTCAAATTTATTGATAACCTTTGAGTAGCTGGTATAGATTTGTGCATACTTTTTTCGATTAATAATATAAATTCTTCAAAAGTTTTATTGTCCATTCCCAGGAAGTTAGCGTAATCATCTGGTCCTGTGCGTAATTTCTCGTAACATATTTTCGTCTTAATTTCAACCTTTCTCTAGACCAACGTCTACGCCTTTCTCTTAAAACACATTGCTAGAGTCAACTCGAAAAATGCTTTATGTTTATTACTCACTACAGAACGCGTCACGACCCGAAACTAGAGGCAAGTATGACAAATTTGTTTGATATTTGGTTTAAGCGTTTGCGCTGTTGTTTGATGAAAACGTGAAGTTTGAGCAACAAATTTGTTAAATATATTTGATCGTCTACAGACCCCTTTATATTTCCCAAAAAATTGCAAATAAAGCTTAAAAACTCGTGCTCATTTTGCAGTAATGACGTCTACGCTATCAGACACATCAGGAAATCTTGTTGTACCCCATTTAACGATTTTAGCGCAGCTGTTACGGTGTTCAAGCAAGAATTACGTAAAGTTGTGCAAGTTCAAAAATCAGTGAATCAAGAGTTGCAAGCATTGTTTAAAGAAACTTAACAATGACATAAATTACCAAGAAGCGACAAAACTGTAAACCTTCCATATTTTACAAAAACGTTAATTTCCCGAGTATGGTAGTATTACAGCTTATTATTCGTAGACTGTGTTGGACAACGGCCGCTAGTTTCTATGCAAATACGTGTTTAAGGAACGAAAAAAATAAATTTGGATCTTAGATGAGCAGTTCACTTTTGGTCACTTACCAGATTATGCAACATAGGTCAGTGTACTTGTCTGTTAGCCACGAAATTCTTGCTGTCTAAATCGATTTCATTAATTTGAAAATGATATCGTTGTTGATTTCCGTGTGGCCGTCACCAGGTTGAACACGAATTTCAGTTTCCTGGTTCTACTCAGGAAGATCAGTCAAATCTCTTAGTATGTGGGTCGTGAAGTATTCGACTGGTTGTTGTGGCATTTCCTAACGGCTCTGGGTTTGGATCACTTTCCTTCGACTGCAGTCACGCTGATTTTCCTGCAGTCACTTGTTACATATGTGTGACGCTTAGTATTTTGAAGCGTTCACTCGTTCTCCTTGTCATCTACTATCGCTGTTGGTTGTAGGATTCTTCTAACGTAAATTTGCTTTCACATTTCGCGAACTTAGCAAACGTCGTTTCAGTTTCGAAAAAGTAAGTACATGAAAGGAAGTGCTACCCCACACTTATAAAACAAGTGTCAATCGATTGACAATATTTTTTGTTTTCGGTATGACATGAGACTTAAACATTTAATATTAATTTCTCGACATTAACCGAAAAATAGCCTTACATGGTCAGAATGTTGATGTTAAAATCAATTCGTTTAGGATCACCAATTAGGCCAAACTGTCGCGAATCCGAAAGTACGCCTCGCACTCCGGCGAAAATAATGCAGGAGACATTTTCAATAGCGCGCGACAGGAGAAAACAGTTATTCACCTACAGGTATGTCTACCAACATAATATTGCCAGATTTCTACGCGAAATTCTGAAACTGTACGAAATCTTCCCCACAAATCAATATTAAATGTTTACTGTTTCGCTCTGTCTTTCTTCAGAGTATTGATTGTGTTTGTTTCCAGGTTCTGGGAATCCCAATGACGGATTGAATTCAGCTAGGCATAGGAACTCGCCTCCACCCTGGCAATATTTCCGTTTAAGACACTCGTATGTGGTTTCGCGTGATTGCTCCTGGTATCTAATTTTCATTCACATATGATTTCTCTATTTAGATATCTCTTTTTGAAAAGAATAGCCCTACATTGTGCTGACTTTCCTTTAATATTGACTTCAGCTTCATACACATCACTAGGGTTCGGATCTTTATGGCCAAAAAAATAGAGAACTATGCAGGCAAATATGACCTTAAAAACGGGTAAATATGACCTAAAATTATAAAATATGACCAAACATTTAAATTTACTATACATCAAAACATGCACAATTACACATCATTTATTTTATCTAGCAGTGTCGCTTTCATGTAGACAGCACAATTTGCTTCCGTGCACTCACTGCACCATTAGGAAATTATATTTTAAATCGCTTTGTTGAAGTCACTTTAATTTCACATAATTTACAGATAAGAACTTTTTCAATTGTACTAAAATATTCCTCTCCAAAATCCCTTACGTAACTCTGTAACTTCTCCCTTTCAGAACATTTTGTTTTCGTTATGTCGATACTCACTGATCCACTGCAGATTTAACACTGTCAGGATTACTTTGAAAAGTATTTCACTGAGTCATTGATTGACACGGACCGACAAAGGCATGCTGCTGTTGCATTCTCGAGATTAAAAGGCGGGTAGTACATTAACGTTTAGAGACTGACAATAATACATAACTTTAATTTTTGGCGTGAATTCTGACCAATTCAGTGACAATAGTTTCGTTTTTCCTCCAATGAATAACAGGCGTACAGTTAATGAATAATTATCTTAATTTCTTCTCATCTATATCTAGCGAATTCCCGGTACTTTTAAAAATTACCAGATTTCTCCTCAAAATATGACCAAATGACTAGAAATATTATCGTAATATGACCAAAGCTAGGAAAATGGCCTAAATATGCATTTTTATGCTATATAAAATACATTCACATATGTTGAAACATAGAAACGTTGAATTAGTGTTTAATTCAGCTCAAAAAGAAGGCAGGAAAAAAATATGACTTGTCCTAAAGATACGAACCATACACATCACCATAACAACTCGACACTAATTTCTTATACATGAAATCGATATATCTTAACAATATCTGTCCATTGAAGCCACAAGAAGCGTTACAGATTCACCAAATCAGAAGTTATACTGTTTGTAGATTCATAACCTGGGGGGAGGGGGCACCCTATCCCAGAGGGACGCGAAGTCATGTCGAGGAAGGGGGGGGGGGGGGAGGGGACACGGGGAGTGAGGTAGATTCACCGCCCCGAGTGTTCTACACCGTCGCAAGTACTATGACTCCTTCGCCACCTCTTATAGTTGAAAACCGTTATTCTAACAATAAATACTTAGCCAGTTTCCTCATGTCATTGTTAGTGCTGAATATTTTCAATTTTTTTTTACTTACGGTTTTGCATCTCGTCATTAGAGGCGGGATGGAACTGGGGACAAGGAATTTGGCCTTTTGAAGGAAGCATCCTGGCTTTCGCATGGAGTGATTTGGAGAAACCATGGAAAACACACATCTGGATGCCCGGACGGGGATTCGAATTAGTACTGAAAAGTAGGCATTTGCCTTATTAATTATAAAATTATGGTAGGAGTTTGGGAAGAATTCTTTTGACGGAAGGGGGATGTGGTACAAAAACGTTGGGAAACCTAGTGTAGACGCTGCAAAATTAACGAAAAACTGATGAAATACGAGTCGAGTCTTGCAAAATTAGGGTGCAGTACTTTAATGAGCTCAGATACGAATTTGGTAGGTCACGCGACTGTCAGTTAGCTTTACTTGTTTTCAAGTTAGGTAGCGGACTCCAAAGCCGCGCCACTATGTAACTCACGCCTCTAGTGCAATCGCACAAATCCATTTAAAGAGCGTACCTATGCTTTTTTTTTTTTTTTTTTTTTTTTTTGTAACTGCTTTACGTCTTTTTAACATCGAGGTCTTTAGAGACGGGAAAGGATGGGGGGGCAAGGAATGGGAAGGAATTCGGCCATGGCCTTTTGAAGGAAGCATCCCGGCATTTGCCTGGAGTGATTTGGGGAAACCATGGAAAACCCAAATCTGGATGCCCGGACGGGGATTCGAACCGCCGTCCTCCCGAATGCGAGGCGAGAACGCTAACCGTTACACTGCCCCCCTCGGTGTACCTATCCTATACATTATGAAGCAATATACTCTTAACTAAGAGAATAGTCCATAAAATTGTATTAATACATCACTATATAACATCAAAATAAATCTTTTTTTGTTTGTTTGTTCGTAACTTACATATTATACTTAGACGATGGATAATCTATTTGTGAAAAGTCACGTATAAATAGGGTCTTCCTGCAGGGAACGTAATCGTAGGTAATTAATTGGTGAGATATTTCTCTCCTCACTCCCACCGACCGCAGGAACCCGAAATTCGGCAGCAGTGATCCGGCCAGTAATAGCGCAAAGAAACAGAAATCCACTCACCTTATGACTGTAGCGTTGATTCGCATGGTCAGGCGGCAATGTGACACCGGCTGTTATCTTCAGCAAGATGTAGCTTGAATACACTGAATCTGAGCTGTAAAATACTCTTCACACGTAATTTTATTTCTTATTATAATTCTCTCAAACTTGGCATAACTCGCCGACAATTAAAGAAGAAGCTTAATTCGCTTCAATGAACACGCACGCTATCCTAACCGTCGCGGACCGTGAGCGTAACAACAGTGACAATAACTTATGAGGAAAAGAAGATACACATACAGTATATAACTTCCTTGTGAAACAGGGCACGCAAATACCGCTCAGGCCGGTAGAATTCTGAATCACGCCAACTGTAATCCACCGCGATCCAAGATGCCCGCGGCCGACGGAAAGAGAAATAAAAAATCGCTCAACCAATACTCATGTCCATAAGTTAAGGGAAAGGTTAGTTCTAGATCGCAATACCACAACTTCTACTTTCCGCCTCGCTACAAATTGCAACGTAGCATCTCTGGAATACCGTGGAAGTATGTTCCGCTCGAAATGTGTGCGCTTAAATAATAAGTAAATATAGTTATTAGTTAGTTTTTATGGTACTAATATTAAAACTCTAAATTGTAATACATTTTACTGTTGTGAGTGTTAGTGAGTGTTTTTATTCATGCAAAAAAAAAAGAATTGTGATTTAGTGCTATAATCTCTTTTGTGTTTATTTTCTGAGATTGTTTACATTTTTTGACGCTAGGCTTAAGCTCGGATTCTTGTAATAGAGAGTAAATATCGTTTAAATTAGTTCTTGGTATTCATATTATTAGTAATATTTTCGATAGGTGGTGTTAAGTGCATTTAAGTACTGATTTGTAGATTACACAAATCTTTTCTCTCGCATTCTGTACTTTCTTTTTGTTAGTTGCTTGTAATCATGAATGAAAAGTGTGGTACTTCCTGTAGATTAGTGAAAACGGGATTTTTTTTGCGAAGGGTGTGAGAAATGGTTTCACTGTGGAGGATACTGTAGTGGCGTCGAATATGGGAGAATGGAGGAGGCTCTCCCATGCAGTGGCGTAGCTAGCGTGGGTGACACCCGGGGCGGATATCGATGGTGTCACCCCTCGAAAATTTAAATTCAAAATTAAGTAAAATAATATATCTTGTAAGTGTAAAATATCATATTAATAAAATATAATTAAATAAACATTTATTGTTATTAAAAATTATAGTTAATAAAATTGTAATATTAACTTCATTTAAAAAAAAACACAATAAACTAAAAACTCTTTTTAGCTTTAACAGCTGCAAACTCGTAAATCACATCTTCAAAATTATCAATTTTAGTTACTTCATGTTCAATAGTCAATATGGCAAGATTTTAGCCACGTGTTGTTCACCGGTGATCGAAAGTGGTTTTAGAGAGGCCTCTGAAGATCGGGTCTCAGTCCGACACTCGGCCGGCATTGGATTAGTTTATGTTTTGACGGTGTATCGGCCAGCCAGATGTGGAGAAGCGCATCGAGAGAGTTCGAAAATTTACCTTCCCTTACGACTAAATGTTGTTTTCATGTTATTATTTGCCTTAAAAAAAAGTATTTTTTTTTCATCCATGTTCATCAGATGTTCGTAAAATGTAGGAAAAGTCCTAGCATCTTCGCATTAAAAAAATCAGAGCTTTGCCAGAGTTGAAGACCAATTTTACGACCCACAAAAATTGCAGCCGAAATCCGCATTTGTAACCGAACCTCCCACACCCGAATAGCGCACCGTAACCAGGCGCAAGACTAATCTAGAAGTACTGAAAAATATGTATTCAAACACATATAAGTGGATTCGTGTCTTTTGATAACAAAAATATATGGTATAGAAAAATAATATGTTTATTTTATCATGTTTGAAAACTTATTTTTCATCACACCTATATTCGGACTGGTGACTCAAATGATTACTGCGTGCGATTTGATAACTGTAGGTCCGGGTTCAAATCCCGGTCTCGACTGTAATTTTTGCGGGCCTTAAAACTGACTTTTACCAATGGAAACGCTTTCATCTTTTAATGCGAAGGACACTCGGTGGTTTGAATTTCACTTTAATCTGTAGGTCTTCTTTTCAAGTTAGGTGACTACGATATAGGTGAACTGCGAGTTTCCAAATAAGAAACTCTGTGGCTAGAACATTGAGATAACATGAAATTATTATTTTTACTACACAAAATCTTTACGACTTATATTTAAATTAAAATATGTTATAATCTCGTTCTTCACTAACAAAAAGTATTGAGTGAATCTAAAAGAACTTCAGACAAAACAAACACGTCAAGTGCATTCGTACCAAAACTGTGCAAAATAAAGTACAGTACTCTATTATAAAGTAGGGTGTCAAACCTACCTGTTGTTCCCAACACTGATTCCCTGAAACAATCACTTGTAAACGTTAAAGGAGACTAAAGACCGGGTAGAAACACGGGCGAGCTATGGAAAAGTTTGGACGCGAGGGGGCGAGCCGTCACTCGGCCGGCTGTCGTTGCGGTTACAGTACAGGCCAGTATTGGCAAAGTGCAGTTCGACCTTTACACTTAGCAACTGATACACACACTGGCGCAAATTAAAATCCCAACACCCAGACGGTGTTGTGGTAAACAAATGAAATTTGTCCCCAAATATGCCCACATGAAGAGTTTAAATGATTTAACATTAAGAGTTTTACATGTAATAATGTGAGAATTACGGTGCTATATATTAAGTAAATTGCAATTTTTTATTTTTTTAGCGTATAAGTGGTGAACAGTGTGGTGTCACATGACACGTGGTTGCCCACAAGTTTTTGTTGTCTAAATATGCCAAGGCGAAGAGTGACAACTCTCTACACCCAAATGTCTAACAATGAGAGAGGTCGGAGAATTGACGTGTTTTGAAAGGGTGCATCATATCGAGAAATCTCCAGAACGATTTGCCGCAGTGCAATGTCAGTATACAGACTTGTTACACAGTGATGAAAAAAAAACTCTAATGCTCCTAGAGCAGGCACAGCTCCATACAGAAGGATAACAGCACGTGAAGACTGCCAAATGGTGTGGGTGGCTGTTGCTGGTAGATGGTTGACTGCAGGCCAGATCCAAGTAGTGGTTACACATAGTCACATCCCGCCTCCGCCCCTCCCCGGATGATTGTAAACTAATTGCTTGAAGCTGGGTTATACTCTCTGGCCCCTGTGCATTGTGTCCCATTAATCTAATTTCATTGCCATCATCATCTACCCTGGTATAATGCGAAACACAAATAGACATGTGAATGGCGTACATTTGTGTTTAGAGACGAGTCTCGATTCTGTCTGTGGCAAAGTGATAATCGACGACATGTTCGCAGGCGTAGTGGAGAAACGGCTTATCTGCTGTGATCTCAGAACCTCACGCAAGTGCCGTCACCGGTGTCATGTTTTGGTGGCAATCAGTTTCGATAGCATGAATGAGTCGGCTGTTGTTGAAGGCAATGACAGCCCATCACTGTGTGGACGGGGTACTGCATCTTATTGTGATACCCTACACGTTCAACATCCGAATCGTATTTTCCAACAAGACAGTGCCCGTCCTCATATTGCGGCCATCGTCACACAAGCTTTGCAAGGAGTTTCGATTACAATATGGACAGCACGGTTCCCAGATTTGTCCCAAATAGAGCATTTCTAGGATACCAGAAGTAGACACATTAGATCACATGGTCACCCAGCACAAACTGTGCAACAACTGACTGCAAAAGACATGCACGCGTAGTGAGACATACACCAAGAAGACATCCGAACACTTGTTGTGTCAATGCCGGCAAGGATCCACGAATGTATTGGTGCTCAAGTTGGGCGTCCTCGGGAGCTATATATAGGCGGCAGCAGTTCCAGCCGTATCAGTACTCTGAAGAAGGCCACAAAATGATGGCCGAAACGTCAGGTATCAACAAATTGACGCGGTTCAACCCGGACAACCAAGATTACATTGACAACGACCGCGGAAGTCTGCGCACCCAATTATTCAAGCTGATATCAAAAAGTTATGAAACAGGAGAAATTCAACTGATTTTAACAAAAATATCATCTTTACACTTCCAAAGAAAGCACAAGCCGACAAATGTGAGAATTATCGCACCATTAGTCTAACATCACACGGTTCAAAATTACTAACCAGAATAATATACAGAAGGATGGAAAGGGTAGTAGAAGAGATAGTAAGTGACGATCAGTTTGGGTTTAGGAAAAATCGCGGTACAAGGAAAGCAATTCTGTCTTTAAGGTTAATACTTGAAGGGCGGATCAAGAAAAACAAAGATACTTTTATGGCATTTGGTGATTTAGAAAAAGCTTTTGATAATGTTAGGTGGGACAAGATGCTCAAAATTTTAAAGAAGTCAGGTCTAAAGTATCGAGATAGAAGAATATTCTATAAACTATATAAGAATCAGGTCACTATAATGAAGTAGAGAATCACGAGAGACATGCATCGGTTAAAAATGGTGTCAGACAAGGTTGTAGTCTATCCCCGTTAATATTCAACTTGTATGTAGCAGAAGCAATGAAGAAAGTCAAAGAAAAATTTCCATGTGGCATAAGTTTTCAGGGAGAAAAAATCAGTATGCTACGATTTGCTGATGACATTGTCTTGTTAGCAGAGAGGGCTGAGGATATTGAGAAGTTATTGAATGGCATGATCTAAATACTGAAGGAAGATTTTGGACTGAATATAAATCAAAGTAAGACAAAAGTGATTAAATGTAGCAGAAATGATACCAATAGTAGCAGATTAAATATAAAAATAGGATCGGATGCTATAGAAGAAGTGAATGAGTTCTGTTACTTGGGAAGCAAAATTACAACCGATGGCCGAAGCAGGAAGGATGTTAAATGCAGAATAGCACTAGCTAAAAGAGCCTTCATGAAAAAGAGAAATCCTTTAGTTTCAAATATTGATCTAGGAATTAGAAAAAACTTTTTAAGACTCTATGTGTGGAGCACAGCACTTTATGGTAGCGAAACATGGACTTTAGGAATACCAGAAAGAAGGAATATTGAAGCATTTGAAATGTGGTGCTACAGAAGAATGCTGAAAATTAAGTGGACAGACAATCTAAGAAATGAACGAATTTTGGAAATGATGGGTGAGAAAAGAAGTTTGTGGAAGAAGCTTACAGAAAGAAGAGACATATAGGTCATATTTTGAGACATTCAGGATTGGTTAATTTGTTAGTGGAGGGAACAGTCGAAGGTAAGAACTGCAGAGGAAGACACAGATTAGAATATATGAAGCAGATAATTGAGGACGTGGGTTGTAGGGGATATGTAGAGATGAAGAGGTTAGCACAGGATAGGAAGGGATGGAGGATTGCATCAAACCAGTCGAAAGGCTGACAATAGCAAAAAAAAAAAAAAAAAAATTATGGATGTCCCCTTACTAATGTTACGATTTCGTTAGCAAGATAGGCGGTTCCGACTGTTTTAAACACTTGCCCTACAAAAACTGATTACCGACAGCCGATAACACTTGAACTCGTCCGGATTGACTTGAAACCTGACCGTATTGCTAGTTTAATGCAGTTTTCCGAATCATTTTATTTGCATAAATTCGAACATGATATGATTTCATGTCGACAAAAGGAAGGTAAGCAGATTGTATATCGGATAACACGAAATGTACTCAATTCGAATCTGTCAGATGATAAATTCAAAAATTACTAGAAAATACTTCGAGTCACTTGTGCATCTTAGCTAGAAAGCTAATAGAATTCTAAAAAAGCAAAACAATTTTGATGCCTAGACTACGCTTATTCCAGCATACGCTTGGTTGCTTTTTTTTTCATTTTCAAAGGAAAATCTAACATTTTTCTTGAAATAATTTCGAGAAATTTCAATTTAACTGCCTATTTACCATGATTTTAACAATTTTAGATATATCCTTTAATTTTAAAACTTCATCTCTTAATACAAGAAAACTTACATTATATCCACCGCCGCTCGTAACAAACCAAACAACTGTGACGGACGGCAAGCACAACGTGTTCCTGTGATTGTTGGAGCAACCGAGCGATGGTCTATTGTTTAAGCGTGCGGTTGTAGCCAATAATATTATTATACTCTACTGTACTGGATCGTATTTGAAAAAGCGATAGATCAACTTAAAAAGAAATATTCAGAACTTTAAAGGTAGACGTGTTTCGACACCAAAGGATAAAAGAAGTCTATCAAATATATATATATATTTTGTTTCACACTAATTTCGATTACTATTTTCGAAATGCGGGTGTCACCCCCAAACAGGTGACACCCGGGGCGGACCGCCCCCACCGCCCCCCCCTAGCTACGCCACTGCTCCCATGGTTCTGTATATACTGTTTCAAAAATAGGAAGATATTAGAACAGTAGGTAATGATTAAAGCCCTTGAGGCTGAATTAATAGATGCTAGACAGGAGTTGTATATGCTGCAGATAGAGGAAAACAGAGATCGTTTGGAACTGGCAACAGGGAAAAGAGCTTCTAATTCTTTTATTGTTGGGATGAAAAATAGGTTTGCCCTGTTGCCAGAGTTAGACTTGGATGAGCCAGCTGTAGGTGTTGGGAAAAAGCAGCAGACTTGTAGGAAAAGCTGTGAAGTCTGGTAGGCAAGGATTAGCGAAAAACAAGGTGTTGCTGCTAGGTAGTAGTCACGGAAGAGGTGCAGGAAAAATTAGGATCAGACTTCCAGGTCATGAGTTTCTTTAAACCTAGTGCTAGTCCTGCTCAGGTGGTAGAAGGTATAGGGTGTTTATGTAAGGATTTCACAGATCAGGATCATGTAGTGAAAGTGGGAGGAGCGAGAAATAGTCTGGGCAGGGATGATAGTTATAGTATGAGAGATGACCTGGAGAAAATAGTAAAAGCAACGTGCCACACTCGGGTCAGTATGATGTCAATCATGGGACGCTATGATCGGCCACATATAAACTCTGCTGTGAGGCCAGTGAATCTGGATTTGGAACGGCTTCTTACGTCTGCCGTCGGTTCTGGCATGGGTTTGATACCTGTAGATGCTATTGATAGCTGGAGTTATACTTGGCATTGCCTACACCTCAATAGTGGAGGGAAGGGGGTTCTTTCAGATCTGATAGCAGGACGTTTAACAAAGTGGATGAATTGCTAGTTCACATAAATCAATTAAATGATATCAATAGAACTGATGTTTTATGCTTGTCTCAGCATCATATAACTATAGGAATAGGTATGTCAGTAGTAACTGACTTTAATTTAGCTTCACATTATTGTAGAACGAACTTGGAGAAAGAAGGAGTTGTCACTTATGTTAGAAATGGTTATAGTTTTGAGGATATAAATCTTAGCAAGTATTGTCTTCATAAATATTTTGAAGCACGTGTTTAATGGATGCCCACTTGTCAGGTGCTGCGTGGGGACGAAGCCACGCTGGTACTGGCTCGGTACAAGTAACTGAAAAATTAAAGATTGTGGAGTGTGTGACTTCTTCTCATTGTTATTTTATGCGTTCTGTTGTATCTTTTTATAAGACTGTATACGTTAACTTCAAGGAAATTCGGATACTTAAAGATTGGGTACTACACTCTCTTAATGAAAAAGTAAAAATCGGCAAATTCCATCACATTTCAACATTTCTGCGGTGATTGATCAGTCATCAAAATATGCTATCCGCAGAAAAAAGAACAGCTGTAATGATCACGTTAGAATGATGTGTACGAATGTGAGAGGTATGTATTATCCTTGTTATCAGTTTCTCATCCATCAATAATTACGCGTATTTAAGTATGCATTTTTTGTATCTATAGATTGGGATGTGACTTCCAATTCAAATCAACCTGACGTAAATGCCTGTTGTCCTCCAAATGTAAAATGGAAACTTGAATTCCTTAAATGCAGGAGAGCAAATGTTACTAGAGACAAGATGGACGAAGTTTAATGCTACATAGATTATTTATCCTCTAACGATGACGATGAAGAAGTCATCTACATACCAGATGGATATCTAGAGGTATATTAGGTGTTTAAAATACTATAATACAAGCGCTGCACGCGAGCGGCTTTTCAGCAGAGATGGTTTCATCATTTCAGAAAAGAACAATCTTTGTCCTGTACATATGGTCGCTATATAAAGTCACGTATAAAAGAGATATCAGCTATGTCATTAAAGTGTGTTGAATGTCGTATATTGATATATTTCCTTACGAGACGTCACATATGTTTGAAGCCTCCGTAAAAATCAAAATGCTCTAAATGTGTATTCAGGGTATACTTTATGTTTGCCAGTAACTGTAGATAACTTATTTACGTTACTCTGTCTTTTGATTTCACGGTTTGTAATACTTTTGCTACGGTATATACTGGTATGTTTATCAAACATATACATGTTACACATTATATCTACGGCTGCTCAGTTGAGAGAACATACCCAAAATATTGATAGTAGTCATTGATATACTGCAGTTTCGAGAGTGCCTTGTCCCGTTTTCTCTGATCTTCACCCTTGCTGCACGGCACGCGCGAGGAAGACTCTGTACACTATTTATACAGTGCCGACCCTGCCTACATTTGTCCCCCGAGTCTTGGGAAGCTCCAGCGGTCACAACTCGCCCGAGTAGAGAGGACCGGTCATAGGAATAACCAAGCTAGATCAAGGATGAGTAGACGGCAATTTGCACGACACTATTAGGGAAGCAAGAGTGACATCGAGATGATGAAAAAGTTTTTCCACTGACTAGACTTCTAACGAAGAGGAAACTTAGAGGGATCTTGAAGTAGATGATTCACAACAACGACTCTGGCCAAGCTTGTGACTTGTGCTGTCGACTTTTGTTTATAAGAGACTTCTTGTCGCACGCAACAGCGAGAAAAGACAGCATATAACATGGAGGACGAGTCACGACCTCCCTGTTTTTCCAGAACTTGCACAACACTAGTACATTCAGGCAGCTGATCACTCTTGAGGGCAGGGGTTTTGACCAGGGCGCTAGGATTTTCGGGCCCCGGATAAGGATTCTTAGGGCCCCCCCACAGCAAAATTTTTTATTTTAAACTTTTAATTTTTAAAAAAAATTTAAGGCTAAAAATTAAATTACACCTTTTTAAGAAAGATTTTTAATGTTTGATTTCTATTTAGTTAGACACCTTGGTAGAGGGGCCCCCTTTGTGGGCACAGGCCCGAGGTACTTTTGTCTCACTTAACATCCCCTAGCGCTGGCCCTGGTTTTGGCAGTGTCACTGTTTTTGTTTTGTTTTTAAGAATATATATTAAATGAACAGAACATACCTCATACAAATGGCTAATCTTTCTCTTGTACCAATTACTTTTCTCCATTTCGTGGTGCAATTCGATATAGTTGATTTTAACAGATTGTGTAATTTGTCGAAGCATTCTCGAGACATACGAAAATATATATAAAATCTATCTTCATGTGACTCTAGTTCCCAGCAAAGGTGGTGGTATTCACCGAGGCATTCTCTCTTCTTATTGATGTCGTTTACCCAGAACCGATCTTTTTTTTCTGCTTAGTGCAAACAAAATAAGTAGTCTCTCCTCATCACTTGGCATGTTTTATAAGAATTTACTAGCCCGAGAAAACTTATTAAGAATGAAATAAAGAAGTACAGATCTCTTCGCGAGAGAGGGTGTCACTAGACTGGTATTTATCGCTATAGAGTTGTCGCGTCCTGTGTGACATACCAAAATCAGCTCTTTCAATCATAGAACAATGTGGCCTCTTGGAGTCATGAGTCAAAATAGGAATTCAACAGTCTTCTTCAGGGAAATTGCTGTTGATAATTCTGTGCCAGCTAACTCCATTATTCCTACAAATATAGTGGTCCCATCACTCTGGTCATATTCTGCATGGTCTCTGATTATCTCTTGGACTCCAACAACAACTCATGTTAGTGATAACATGATTGAAGTTGGTATATGTACATAACTGCAAAGAATCTGTTATGTATTTTCTATGATGTTGTGAACATTCCAAACCAACTAAAAGGGAGATGAACATTACCACTGACTAGATGGGTCAGTATAGAAAAGTGGCTCACTGCAGCTACTAAAACATTGGTAACAACCCCTTTATAGCAAGAATAGACACTACTGTTTTGTGGAGCTCAGGTGCCAAATAAAGGAAAGAGATAGAAGTACTAAGCAGGAAAAAATAAACAACCTTCTGAATCTGAAAACATTAAAATTGTTGTTCAGGTATCATAATTCCACATGGGTAAAGCTCATTAATTCTAAGCTCCTCAGCTGGCAACACTACTTCCTGAGCAACAGACCGCAGTGTATGATTTGCAACAAGCCACCTCAATCTATTATGTTCTTCAGCCACACCACTGGAAAGAGCTTCCTCATAATTGAGTACAGTAGAACTCCAATTATCCAAACTTTGACTATACGAATCGCTGAATATCCAAATCGCTTAAGGCAGTCACATTAGGATGTGCATGGAACAAGTTGACAGGCATACCAACTGAAGATGAGAAGGAAACGGAGAAAAAGAAAAAAAGAAGCTCAAGAAAAGAAATGGGAAGAGACAGGAGAAGATGGGGATAATGTATCACTTGAGGAATTAAGAAACATTCTTTTGAAAATTTCTGGATGTTCAGAAGTTAGTGCTGAAGGTACAGGATAGTGGGTGGTATGTGATTCATCAGACCCTGAGTATGAAATTCTGAATGATGATGAACTTATAGAAAGAGTGAGAGAAGAAATTGTCGAGGAAGAGGATGATCTTAACGTCGAAGTTAAAGCAGACACAGGACCATCAGTTAGTCAAGCATTTGTCCTCCTTTGTGAAACTCCCACAAATGGAATCTATACCCTCTATTGCCTGACCTAATATTTCACTAGGTTTAAAATACTTGTTACCTTGTAGCCTGTACCCATTTGATCCTGCAGAAGAGGGACTATACCTCTCCCATGGATACTACCTAACAGCAGAACCATATTCTTCCTACTTTTTCTTGTTCATTCCTATTCCGATAGGCCTGCTGCACCTTACTTGCTCCCACCTTACATACTCCTACATCTAGATGAGCCTCTTGCCCTCCTGACTCAAACCTTCTTTTCTATCAAAAGCTTAGGTCAAACCTTTTTTTCCCCACAAAATTATTATTTTGTATCTATTCCCTTTCATAAGTTTTTAACACTTGAGAATTTATTTTAAAATAGTTGAGTTTAGATTTTTTCATTTTTATTATTATTTTGTATCTCATCCACCTGCTTCCTTCCCCCCTTTTTACTACCCGCTATTGTATACAAGGTAGGGTCAAAAAGTTAATGGAATTATCATTTGCAGCTAAGTAGTTGTTTGCTAGATGTGAAGTTTTTGTTTGGGAGGTTGGTAACACTACTTAGGAAGGTACTGTGCCATGCAGCAGGCAGTTTTAGTTGGCTTCATGTGTGTGGTGTATGATATTTTAGACGTAGTTTCTTTCTTTCGTCAGATTTGAAACGTCCTCTTTAGAGCAATGTGGCAATATCAAATTCTGTGTGTTGCTGGAGAAATAACACACAGATATACTTGAGATGTTAAAGAAAGCACGCAGAAAGTATGCAATGAAGAAAATGGCACAAGAATTTTTGCAACGGTCACACAAAAATTGAAGATGATATTCCTACTGGGTGACCTTCAACTTCCATAACAGATGAAAATGTTGAATGCATTTGACAACTTATGTGTGCGGACAGGCAAACAACCATCAATATTACTGGCTCCAAAGTTGGTATCTCACATGGGAGTGTTCACAGCATCCTTCATAATGATTTGAACATACATCACATTTGCTTGCACATGATTCTGAAAATGTTTTCCCTTGAGCAAAAAGTGACCATGTGCAGGGACTTAATTGAAATGGTTGATGCAGATGACAGCTTCCTGCACAAAACTGTAACAGGTGATGAGATGTGGTTTTATCTTCATGACACTCAGATTGCCTCAATGGAAGTCAAAAACATCACCAAGAAAATAAAAATTTCACGTGACCAGAAGCCAGGGTAAAGTAATGTTGGATGTGTAGCAGTCTTGATTCATTGTGAATTCATTCCTGAAGGGAAAACAGTCAACAGTCAACGGCCATTCTGATCTGGGTTTTCCATGGTTTCCCTAGATCGCTCCAGGCGAATGCTGGGATGGTTCCTCACAATAGCCCATGGGCGCCACCTGCCATATCCCGTATATCCCTTCCAAACCATTACCTTTCCTGATAGGTGCAATGCACCGTCTGCCAAAC
Source organism: Vandiemenella viatica (assembly GCA_031002005.1). Classification (NCBI taxonomy): domain Eukaryota; kingdom Metazoa; phylum Arthropoda; class Insecta; order Orthoptera; family Morabidae; genus Vandiemenella; species Vandiemenella viatica. Next base: position 52,127,817 of record CM061921.1, read on the forward strand.
ATTTTTAATGAATCGTGGAGTAATAGTAATAGTAACAAAGAATTGTAAATAGAAATCTTAGAATGGTTACAAGATGAAATTTGACAAAAATGACCTGAACAATGGGCAGGGAATTATTGGTTTTTATTTCATGACAAAGCCCCATCACATCGATCCATAATGGTGAAACAGTATCTTCCAAAACATTGTTACTAGTCTGGAACACCCTCCATATTCTCCCGATCTTGCACCTCTGGATTTTTACCTGTTTCCACGGCTGAAAATGACATTAAAGGGATGACATTTTGCTGATTTGTCAGAAGTGATTGAAAATGCGGCAAAGCAGCTGAAAGAACTTTCAAAAAAAGGCTTTCAGTAGTGTTTCCAACAACTATATGAATGGTGGAATAAGTGTGTAGAAGCAGGAGGGGAGTAAAAATATTGTACATACTTTCAATAAATTTTTGTTAACCAATATTGGGAACTTTTTGAGCCTACTTCATATGTACAGCATAGTACCACCGCTACTCTTGTTACCACTTTTTATAGAACACTTAAGAGGCAGAAGTGAAAACTGGTGTGCCACAAAGTACCGTATTGCTGTTTATTATTCTGAAATGTCTTTGTTGCTAGTTTATAGTCAATACCTATGTTATTTGCAAATGATATAGTGTTATATAATAGGATTAAAATGGGACAGTGTGTCTAATTGGGTAGGTGAACATGGAATAAAGATAAATGCCATAAAGAGTCTGTTTATTAGGAACACAGAAAAATAAAGGTTTTGTATGTTTATAGGGTGATGGAGTATTTTCTTGTTTGAGACCAAGTGTAAATATTTTGTCATATTATTTGATAACATACTCATTTTGGTAGGATGAATTGTGCAGGTGGTGGGGAGAGGTATTGAAGTCCTGCATTTATTGCAGAGAATGATGATGAGCTATACCAGTGAAATGTGCTAATGAGGATACAAGAAAAATGATCTGATTGTTGCCTGAGTATGGTAGAATTGTATATAAACTACATTATGTGTAAGTTTATGAAATACAGGAGTTGTGGGGAGTGCGAAGGAGGGTAGCTAGATTTTTTTTGGTGGAAACTGCAGTAAAATACAATCATAAATGAAAAGGATTTCCAAAGGAAGACACTGGAAGGCACAGGACAGGAGAAGAAAGTGTTAGGAGTATGGAAGACATATATTATTGGTGATGAAGCCTGGATGGTTATTGATAAAAGAATTAGAAGCAATATGTGTAAGGTAAAAGATGAAAATGGCATTAATCTAGCATGTAGTTTCTGGTATAAAGGAGTGGAAAAATGTTTAACTGCATTGAAATGAATTTAATTGCGATGGAGCATATGCTCCAGTAACAGTTTCCTATTCATCTAAATACATTTTTCTTCTGCTTCTTCTTATTATTATTATCATTATCGTATATACTTTCAGTGTTAAAATCCTCCCCGTCTACTTTTTACAATTTTTAAATTTGTTAATAATTTTTGGTAAAATATTCATCACTTCCCTTGGCAACTTATTCCAATCATTGACACTCCCCTACAAGAGAAAATTTTTCCTCTCCATTATGCATAAAATCAAGTGCCAGCTTGAGCCCACAGTCATCTTTTCCCTTCCTTGCACTACTCCTAATTATTCTACAAAGGCCTACCAAGATGGAATAAATTACTAAGGGATTATGCTGGACAATTTACCTCAAACACTTAAGAGTAAAAAAGGGCAAAAGGTGAAAATTCTTTGCTCTGTATTGATGGAATATGTTTTTTTAGTTAAAAAATACATAGTTTCCTTAAGTTAAAAACACTTTGTCAAATGTTTCTCCTGCCCTAAAGCATTTTTCTGTAAGGTTTAACAATATAAATCTATAACTACTACTATCCCTTAATTTGAATTAAATGTTTTGAAGTCACAAATAGATCTGGAAATAAGTAGAAGGCAGAGGGGCCCAAGTACGGTGAATAGAATGGATGTTCCAACAATTCTTATTTCACATCCCTCAGTTTTCAATTCCTAAAGCACCTTCCTAAACAGGTGGATTGTGCTAATAAAAGAACATATTTCTCTACTGTAATGCATGTCACAAATTTATTCATCGAATTGACTCAGAAGATTGCTTATTATTTGCCAGTTATTATTTTACTCTTTTCAGAACAATTTATAGAACTAATCCATTTTGCATCCTAGAAAATATTGGCCTTGTCCTTTCTGACAAGATGCACAACCACCAGATTTCAACCTCTGTTGTGGTATATATTTCATTACCGCGTTAAAATGGTGGTCCCAGCTCTCATCCATAGCGACGTATTGGTGCATAAGATTGGCAGGATATTTTTCAAATGGTCCAAACATTGTTGATAAATTAATTTTTGTGTTTGTTTCATGTCAGCATTTAACAAATATAACATTGTCTTCCACAAAACTTGCTCAAATTTAATTGTTGTTGAAAAATGTATTGTACTTTTTCTGATAGCCATCTGGCTTCAGTTATGTCATTCATCATTAATTGTAGATTGTTCAGTAGTGTACCTTATCAGTGTTTTCAGCTGTTTTGGAGTTTCTGCTTGTCTTTCACATGGATCATCTTCAAGAGTTGTATATTTAAATTCAGATGGTCACTGTTGGAAATGTGGGATTAGTCTCTTTAAAAAGCTTCACTGAGTGTAGGTGAATTTCTGTTGGTAATAAACTGTCCAAAATGAAGAATTTTATGACAGCATATTCCAGTTTGTCAACTTTAGTAAGACACACTCATTAAATCTAATTCAAAAAGCCATATAAAGATGTGTGTTATTGTGGCAACATAAAATATAAAGCAACCAGATGCATTGATAGCAATGCCATCTCCATGCCAAGCCAGGAACTTTTCACCTTATTCTCATATACATGAAATGCAATAGTGGGTATTGCCAGGAAAATGCCACTGGGGCATGTCCTCTATTGCAATTAAATCAATAACAACAAAACAAGTTAATTTTTTTGTATTGTTCCTACTCATCAGTCACATTTGTCTCTCAGAATTAAATGGTCTATTTATTTTCACGTCTCTGCATTTTGTTGCTGCAGACCACCTGGTTAGTCACTCTTATCCTAGTTCATTCCCCCTCCCCCACTCTTTTCTTCATTTAAGAGAAATCAGTATTCTTGTTATTCTATATAATTTTTATGGCCTTAGCGCTATAACTCAGTGGTTTGTTTCTGTGTTCCAATTTACTCTCTTACTATCCCACATCATACAGAGTTAAAACTCAATAATGATAACTAGAAGGAAAATCCTTAGGCCAGTGACAATAAGGCAGGATCGGAAAATGAACCCAACACTAAACATAGAGAAAGGTGACTAGATATCAACAAACAGAAAAAGCGGCAATATTTAAGTGTTGAAATGCTGAAATATTATTTTGTTAATGGTAGTTGAGGCCTAGCCACCTCCACCTATTATAGCTGTTGTTTTTCTTTTCCTGTCCTTTGTTATTTGCAAAATTGAATCCCATTCAGAATATGAAATTTTACTCATCAAGGATATATAAATAAATAATCAGTTGTCACTGTGGGCAGCCGGATAGTGCAAAATTTTAATATATGTATTGAAAATGACAAAACAAAATCTTCATACAGAGTGTCTCAGTTATCTGATGAATAGGGCCCAGATTTTTAAAAAAAGCATATGCGCATAAGCAAATGCATATTTTGAGGATTAGTGCATTTTCTAAGGATATGTGCATATTTCAGCATTTATTTCATCTCATAATTGAATATCCAGTACTTCTGAAGAAACTAAAAAGCCTAATGTATCTGTATGTTGTACATCCTTGGGCATCGCAATAAGTCTGTCAAATTCTTGGAGTAAACAGGATTTTCTTATACTGGCATTCACATGTAGAGAACTTTCTACGTGATCAAAACTCACAGAGTGACATGTTTGCTGTAAATAGTAAATTTGTATGGCGGTGGCCTTCTCTACTGCCCTGAGAAGTAACATTCATAGGGGGGGGGGGGGGGGGGGGGCAAAATCAAATAATAGCTCTACACTGCCTCGGGCGGCCAATTCTTGTTTGAAGAGATGGCAATTACAAGTATGTGCTCCCGCTGGGAATATTTGTAATCCACCAGTGTGTTTGTTCTTTGACAACTACCGGGAAGGTCAGCGGTTTTCTTTTCCCCGAATATTCCCCTAATTGTGGCATGAACCAGTTTTCCTAGGAATAGATTCATGGCTTCCAGACCTCAGGGTTCTGTACTTTTAAAGGCATGTGTACATTACTTTCCAAAAGCAATAGCCTCTCAAAGTTTGTGTCCACAAGAGTGTTTGTGTGCTAAGAATAGTTTTGTTTAATCTGACTGCAAAATGCCTAGAGAAAAATGCACAATATCATTTTCAATTAAGCAGTGGATTTCAGGCAACAGCGACTATTCTAGTGATGGTGAAGTTGTGTACTGTCAAATATGTGAGAAGTTTATAAAATGCAAGAAAAAATTTCAACTTGAACAGCATTCTAAAACAGCTTTACATCTCAGGTCAAAAGAAAAGAGTAGGAACATGCAACAGCTACTTTTAACTCAGGTATCAGGGTCTGAAATTAATACATTCTCTGCTGACCTTTGTAAGGTTTTGTATGCAGCAACATCCCGCTGCACAAATTGAATAATCCAGATCTACGAGCATTTCTTCAAAAGTATTGTGTTAATCAAAGGATACCGGATGAATCCACCATTAGGAAAAATTATTTGCTTTCTCTATATGCTTCTGTCTTGGATTCAATTTGGTCTGACATAGGAGGGAACTGTGTCTGGATACCGATTCATGTGGCCAATACGTAGTGAACTTTATAGTGGGCAAATTATGTCAAGAAGAACCCGGAAAACCTCATTTACTTTCAACCAAAAGTTAGAGAAAACCAACCACAGTACAATTGCAAGATTTGTAAATGATTCCCTGTGACTTCTGTTGCCTACTGAATTGGAGAGTGATTGTTACAAGGTGCGTGTTTTAATCACAGACGTAGCTACATATATGTTAAAAGCTGGTCAGTCGCTTCGAGTATTTTTCTCAAATCTTATCCATGTTACATGTTTGGCGCATGGATTACATCACATTGCAGAAGAGATATGTTCTCTATTTCCTTCAGTTAACAAAGTAATTTCAAATGGCAAAAAAGGGTTCCTAAAAGCACCAGCTCGTGTACAGTTTTATAAGGATCGTCTGCCTGAGATTCTTCTTCCACCGGAGCCTGTTCTCACTAGATGGGGAACTTGGTTGTCAGCAGTGCTGTTCTACCAGAAGAACTTCCATCAAGTGAAAGATGTACTCACAAGTATTGATGATGATGAGCGTTCTGTGTGTGTTCGTGAAGCAAAGTGCGCATTTGATTGTGATACTGTATATCGAGATATCAATTTCATCCATGTACACTATTCGTCACTTTCTAAGACTGTTAAGTGTCTAGAAACTAGCAGTGCACCCCTTCACGAGTCTATTCAGTTGCTTCACAAAACAATTTCTTCTTTAAATGCTGTCCCTGGTGAAATTGGTGAAAAAGTTAAAAGTAAATTCAGCAGGGTGTTGAACTCAAATCCAGGACTGAAAAAGATTCAATCAATTAACAAGTATTTAAGTGGAATCACACAATCTTTGCCAGATGAATGTTCAGAACAGTCAATACCATTGTACAAGTACTGCCCAATAACATCTGCTGATGTGGAACGATCATTTTCGGTTTTTATACTAATTTTGTCTGACAATATAAAATCTTTGACCCCTGTAAACATTGAAAAACTCTTGGTGACATATTGTGATTCATCATTTTGTAAGGAGTGAAACATGTATATCAGTGAGTTGACACAAAATAAATCATTTGATAACTGTATATTCTTTAATTGTTCGTGCATGTTCTTTAATTGTTAGCGCATATTCTTTAATTGTTATTGCAAATTTTAGGACTTTTTTGTGCATAAGTGTTTTAAGTGCATATATATCTGGGCCTTACTGATGAATAGGACATTAATCATTATATTTTTTAGAAAATATTTGCACTTTCACGAATCACACTGGCACTTCCTCCTTCCAGAGACTTGTGCTTATTTCCTGAAAGCATATTCACTGAACAGACGACCGGCTTGCTAGACTTGTAGTGTTATGGGAAAGTGGATCTGTTGTTATATGTCTGCGAAATGTGTAACTATGTTTTGTATGCGGTAAATGTATTTTTGTTTGTGTAATGCGTATTTTATGAGGCGGAGATTGGAGACCATTCCAGCATTTGCCTTGATGATTGCCAAAAGATGTTTAAAAACAGCAATCAGGATGACCTGTATATGGGATACGGGACTCAGACCTGGCTCCATTGCACCTCCCCGATCAAGTGCCTTAATGCATACAGCCACATTAGTTAGTGAATTGTATATAATACAAGACAAATTAACAGTTAGAGAAAATCAAATGCCACAATTTTAGAGGTACTGGCAAGATTGAAAATGACGAATACTGAATAGAAGGTCATGAGTATCTGATGCATTTATTATGCATTAGCATTAACTTTGCTTTTTAAGACAAATAACTGACTTCATTTGATGATTATTTTAAAAAATGTTTTCTAAAATGAAATAGTTTCAGTCTTTGAGCAAATGTCTTTTCGGTTCCTCTGAGCCAAATACTTCGAAGTATTTACATTTTCAGAATTATAGTTACAAAGTAGATAACAGGAATAAGGAAAAGGCTGAAGAATAACAGGCAATATCTTTTAAAAAAGAAAAGTATTATTAAATGTTTTTTTTTACAAAACATTTATGAGTAGGTGTTAGGTCCCATGGCAGAATATTATATACATATTTTCATTGGGATATTTTAAATATGTGCTGTTATATGCTACATATAGTAGTGCAATTTTTTTCTTCTCTATACACTTACTTCTTTCTTTTATTCCCTCTCTCATTCCATTCAAAGCATAGCAGATTTTAGTGGTTTGAAATATATGATGCCAGGCAATGAACATGAATATTTACAGTCAAAATAAAAATTCATTTCTTAATAAGCCCAACCTACTAAGATTATTCCTGCTTTTATATATATGTGTAAATACTTTTTTTATAATTGAATGTTATTGGAGAATGAGTACTGGAACCAGTATTCTCTTTTAAATTTTAAATGAAATGCATATATTTACCAACTTCATTAGGAGCTCCTGAATGAAATCTTCTTTGTATCTAATCAATAACCCACATTTGCTCTTTATGACCATTAAGACTCAATAATCAAATTGCAGTGTTTAGGAATCTGATGGGTTTATTTACACTTTTATTGTTGTACATAATCTTGGTCAGTAATAATATGAATCACAGCAAACTGATAGATGGTTGTTCTTTATTAACAGAATTTGTTAATTTTTTGCCTTATATTCAATTCTAAATATAAACAAGTTGATTCTTTATTCTTTTACAAATACAATTGTGAAGTCATAAATTCATTCAGAAAAAGTTAATTTCATCAAACCTTCAATACTCAGTACTATTCTTATTTCAAACATTTCTGACAGTTTTGTGTGTTTGATGCAAGTGATAAATAATTGTGCGAAAGATCACACTTTTCTTATTTTAAAAACTGCACATCTGCTGTGTATAGCATTTTTTTACATATATTTCAGCATAAACAGGCTGCTGATGGCATCACAGAACATTAGTTGAAATCAAAATTGTATTTTTTATTTTATTTTTTTACATTTAAAATTTTGGATTAGTAGCTTAGCACACAACACATCACCATAAGCAAGATCAGTATGATAGGCAAGCAAGAGCATGAGGTATGCCAGTTAAATCTTTATTGATTCACCTTGAAGTAAGTTATTGGCCAAAACACTTTTTTTATTTACATTTATATGTAAATATATATATATATATTTACAGTGTTTAATGTTCCCTCAACAATAACAGCGCCACACTAAGACGTATTGTACATTTTTCAGGATATATATTTAAAACAAATACTGCATTACTATGAATTTGTAATATTTTGAGGTAATATGCTGAGTATATTTATTTTGATGCATGGACATGCCGATCATTGCAGTTTCCTTTCATAAGATTAACATATTTAGTGGACAGTAAAAAGGATAAGTGTACTATAAATGGGAAAGAACGATAATTTAAGAATATCAGCATGGAAGCATGTTACAGTAATTAACCTCTTATCATAGGTGCTAATTTCAGTTATCAGGAATTTCACGCTTATTCCATAGACATTTCTCTCTGAAAGCAGCTCAGTAACCAATAACTTTTGTAAATTGATTGTAGCTAAGAGCAAGTGTAATCAAACAAGTTTACAAGTTACCACATGAGTGGCATATACGATAGGTCATAAACATTTTTAAATATATTATTTTCTTAGAGACATTTGAACAAACCTGGGATTGAGTTAATTTCAAATAAATTTCTGTTAGGTACCAGGTGTCCAGATATTACATATCAGACAGAAACAGCTGTTTTTATGTTATATGCTTATTTTTATCACACTTGTATGGCACATAATTTGTTATTTAAAATAATCTGTAATATTTTATTTGAGCAATTGATTTGATACATACACAGTATTTCAACTGCAGTGGTTCAGTAGCATTTCCCTCTAAATGATGATGATTACCACTAGCAATACCTTCAAACTTTAAAGTGAATAATATTCAGCATTTGAATTACTGGGAAATATTATGGCGTTAATGTCAGGGGAAGACAGATAGAAAGAGAGAGAGAGAAAGAAAGAACTAAATGCTAGTGTACAGTGATTCCTCAGACTAGAGAATGATAGCAATATATTTGGATATCATGAATAACCATCAAGAAAACTCTGCAAGTACATTAAGCTAATTAGAGAACATCCTGGTCAGATAATGCAATATTCTGTTAAAATATTATCTTTTTTGTTAGATAGTAATTATATATGAAAGACCTGATAGAGAGACTATGCTAAATAGTATGAAAATGTTTTTCTTTTTTTGCTATATGCTTTCATAACAGTTAATTAATTGCTTGGGAGATATCTACTAGCTGATATTTTATATTACTTTCTCATACATTTTTTTTAGTGATAAATCTATTGTGCACATGTGCAATTAAAAATAAAACAAAATAAACACCAGGATTTTTTAAAAATATATGCTGTCAAAAGTTTGGAAAAATAAAACTTTTCATAAAAACTGTTAATGTTTCAAAAATATGTTGATGGACTCATGTTGAAACTCAATTTACCTAACCATGAGATGAAAACGTATTTAATTCAGTAATAGTGACCGTGAAATATTTTGTTAGGCGATGATAATAATGGAGGATACTGAAAGTAAAGTCGCCAGACACCACAAAGAAAGGCAAGAGGGCCATGATGAACACTATTTACAATGTTTTGGTAAAAATGTTAGTGGGGTCATATGGCAAGGGGATCAGATGTGTATCCATGTCTAAAGTTTTGCCAAAATATTTTAAAGTGTGATCATATTTTTGTGTTGTTTTTATTTACTCTCCTGCTATGACCTGTGGTAAGCGATGGGTTTACTTCCCCTACCCTTCCTTATTATTAAAACATATTTAAGTTATTCTTGCAGAGAAATAGTTGACCAGTTCTATTTAAGTTTGTAACTTAAGGAAGCATCATTCTCTGAGCATTATACACATAAATTCAAATATTATTTCAGACATTTTGATGGCGCATCAATTTATTCTATATTGGGCACAAAAAAAAAGATCTTTTTACATACTCTGTATGTTGCAAACATCATGGTATATGTGTAGATGAGACTGAGTGTAGGAACAACCCATTGGTCCACAATTATTATAAAAAGAAATTTTGTTGTTGGGAATACCATTCTATATGATAAATTAAATATGTAAGAAACTGACTATGTAAGAAAAATTCAAATTCCACACACACACAAACAAACAAACAAACACACACACACAGTATGTGCCGATTTCGTGTAGCAAAAATGTGTTTACTCAGAAATGATATGAACAGTTCAATGCATTCTAATAGTAATTCAGTCTCATATAAGTCAGCTGCTGGTTTCATTGTAGTGAATACCATTTAAGCTATAATACTAGTCTAAATTGAAAATAAAATTGCTCTCATATACTAAATTCTAATATTCTTCCTAACTTTCCTGTGATTAAGGTATGGTCATATGATGTGGGGAATTACCTATCGAATTTTACTTTTCTAAAAGTATTGTCATGAATGTGGTGAAGTGTTTTCCTAATTCTAAGGATTTTCCATCGCATGTGTTTTGTTCACTTCATGGTTACTGGCCATGGAAACTTGACTGAATCATCATTTGAGCATTAACACTTTTTCTTTTAGTGCACTACAAGGCATTAACGTGGTTGAATTAAGACTGAAAACAGCTGACGTATCAAAAATGATATGGTATAATTGTTAACATAAAAGGAAATTTCATCTTTGTTTATTTTAACTTTGGAATAAGAAATAATAATGTCATTTTAAATGCTGTCTTTAACCTTGAGGTATGAATTCATTTAAATGAAACCATAATTCATTCACAAATAAGATACAAGTTACAAATAAAATGCTTTTAAAGTAGTATTGGAAGTATCATTCTTTATGTCAAATTTTCAGATGAGATATAATGAATTACTATCATCTTAAGGAAGTAGTGGAATGTATGCAACATCTACTTGTATATTCTGATTACAGTGAAAAATATTCATAATTTTCATTCCTTAAAAAACATATTGTCACATATATTTCATCTGCCTCTAGATTGTTCATACATATACATATATGTTGCTAATGTCAACAGATTTCTGCTTGGAGTTGAGGTACTATGAGATAAAATGGCACTACTTCAGGATGAATGTTGGGATGACAGGATAAATAATTCATTTGCATCATTCAGCAATATAGTACTCTTCACGGCAGGCAGCTGCTGAATGGTGGAAATACATGATGTACTAACCATTTGGTATGTACAGTAATATATGAAAATGATTTAATCTACATTATTTTGTGCCACTTATTTATAACCACAATCACAGCCTTAGAAAATGTTGTCATCAAATATAGAACAACTCTCATAGAAACTGTTTGTTATCTGTTCTCACAACAGATATTAATCAGACTTTCTCATACAGAATAACAGACCTTTATAGAATATACATTATTTACAACAGATTGTTCAGGTGTACATATGTATAAAATTGGCAGAGATATTGGTTTAGACTGCCATTGTTTTATGAAAAATCTTATCTACTACCAAAAACCTCAGCTATCTGTCTTTATTGACGTAATGAACAGAGAGGTGATTCTTTTGTAGTATCTTCATGGGATGATGCTGTATCCACATGGGCTTCATTTGAAGCACACGAGTAAACCGATCCAGAAGATGCCCGGACTTGATGACGAGACTGTGATCCGTAGTGACTACTGTTACTTCTGTATCGTCGTGGGAAAACTTCACTATGACCCATTTCATAGCGACTAAATTCACGGAAAAGCGCATCTGATTTCTTATCAACACTATAGTCTCTATGGGTATTTTGTATGGCTTGGCACCTCCCTGAAATTTCTTCTTCGTAGTGTGCAGCACCAGCTGCTATGTAATATTCTCCAAATTCTCTATGCCTTCTAGAACGAGACCTGTAATGTTTTTCCCATGCCAGACTAACTGCTCCGGGAAGTGACTGCAGACTAGCAAACCCTTCATCTTGTTCACTGCTGTCAGTATCAAGTGTTCTTATATTATACTGTGATAGTTCATCTTGGTTACGATTAGATGAAGGTGGAAAATGAATACTTGTATCAATATCAGTTTGTAGTGGCACTGAGTCTACATTGTCACTGAACAAATTACCACTTCCATGTTGCAAATAAAAGTTTACATTTTGACTGTATTTATACTCAAGTTCAAGACTTTCTGCTGATGAAAGTTCATCACAAAGAGTTAAAGGTATAGCTTCTGTCTCAAGAGTCTCCTCTTGTAGTAGCTTGTCAAAAGCTGAAACAGAAGCATTTGGATTTTCTAAACTGCGATATCCACAATCTTCTCGAAATTCATGTGCTTTACTTCCCCTACTGCATTCTGCAATAGCTCCTGTATAATCAATCCCACAGGAATTCTGTAACAAGATTTTGCATGATTTATTTCCAAGAAATGTAATTTCCTAATAATGCTCATGCATAAAATAGAATACAAAATAGCAGTAAAGTTGAATGACTCACCTGTCTAATGAAGGCCTTGGTGGGGGAAATACTTCTTTCAGCATTCCTGCCCAAATTTTGTTTCAAACCCATTTTACCTAAAAACAAATAACATCAGTATATACTGTTATAATTTTTATATAAATACAGAAACTAGATTTTACTTTATAACTTACAACAAGCTTGATTTGGCTGACCATAGGATTGATTCCAGTGTCTCAATCGATTCTTTCCTCTTGAGACGGGGATGCACGGTTCACAAGCAGCATTAAAATTGAACACATTTTCGGTTTCTGGAAACAAGCATTGCATTGGTTAAACAAATGTTTCTAACATAGTGACAAGAGCTATAAAATTGTCACCATGTTTTTATTTATACACAGGAAATGTTATCATAGCAATGAGGTTTGAGATTTTTTCAAATATTTCTCTTCATATAAAACTCACTGATTTAGCTCCTTACGGTTCTGAATGCAATTACCATTTAATTAATGTCTGTATTTAGTTAATTTACTTACTTACATTTTCTTACAATTTCTTTAATATATGACATGTTGGTTAAACTACATATTCAACTTTTTTGAGCACTGAAATTTATTGAATTCACTTTAAGAGTTTGGTGGTTGGTGATAATTGAACCTGTCTTACACAAATAAGTTGTATTACAGTATATGTCCCAGACTGAGGGGGCCTAGTGAATGTTACCCTAGCTCTACACTGTCACAAGTTGGTGAGCATTCATCACTGAATGAAGTGAGGTCCGGGGTTTCCAAAGGGAGTGTGATAGGGTCCCTGTTGTTTCTTATGTTCATTAATGATTTGTGCAATGTAATGAGGGGAAAAATGCAATGATGTTATTATTTATCATGAAATAAACATCCAGAATGACTGTGCTTTGTTACAAGACAATATTTTTAAAATAGTCATGTGGTGCAAAGACTAGCAGCTGGAGTTAAATGCTAAAAAATTTCCAAGTGATACATATAAGTAAAAAGGTGACACCATTTAGCTCTAAATATACAATTAATGGCCCTGTTGTTAGAATGCTAAATACCTCAGAGTAACATTTCGTAATAATTTGTTGTGGAATGATGAATATAGTGAGAAGGTAAGGGAAAACAAATCACAAGCTCCAATTTCTAGGTTGTATTTTAAAACAGTATACTCAGGAAGTTAAATCGATTGCATACAAATCACTGGTGTGTTCTCACTTAGACTATTGTTGTTCTATATGGGGCTCCCATCAAAAGGGATTAATTGAGTCATTGGAGAAGGTCCAAAGAAGAGCCGCCGGATTCATGACCGGTTTTTATTGCTGGAAGTTAAGTGTAAGTGTGATGTTGATGGAGTTAGGTTGGGAAGATCTGGAACACATAAGGCACTGTTCTTGGCAAAAGCTGATTGAAAAATGATTGGTTGCCTATTTCAGGGTGACAACAAACACATATTACTATCAGCAACATTCATATCTAGGAATGACCGAGAAAGTACAATAAGAGAAATTAGGGCCAGAACCAATTCATTTCTACACTTATTTTTTCCATGAGCGATCAGGGAGTGGAATAGGAAGGAAGTATTGCGCAAGATAGGAGTAGGTCTCAATAAACTGCTCCAGCCATCATGATCTGGATTTTTCATGGTTTTCCCTGATACCTCTAGGTAAATGCCAGGATGGTTCCTCAAAGTAGCCCATGGTGGCCTCCTGCAATATGCCATATATCCCTTCATATGCACAAATAATTACACATTGGGGTAGATGCCGTGCACCCTCTGCCACCCACTTTTAGTGAATTGCGGAGTTATAATAATAGTAATTGTAAGTACTACATCTCCTCTGCTGCCTCTTAGAGTAGTAAACCTTTATTCTAACATTAAATACTTAGTGTGTTTCCTCTGAGATGTCATTGTTAGTACTATAATAATAATAATTCTGTGTGGTTGTAATGGCCTGTTGACAGGGTTTCTATTGGTTACACATTCCACCCCTGTCATAGCCATCTTAACCTAACCTGGCAATCATACCAGGTACAGGAGACCTACAGTTTAATGTGGAATCCAAACCACAGAAGCATTCTGGTGTACTTCACATTACACGGCAAGCTGTACCAGGGGTGACAATCGGGTTAAGGGCCTATAAAAATCCCCATTGAGACAGGGATTAGAACTGGGGACCTTTCAATCTCCAGTCAGATACCTTAACCACTCAGCCACCAGACCATTCATTGTTAGTACTGGTTAGTACTGAAAAGTAGGTAATCAACCTAACCTATTAATAATGAAGTTGTGGAGGGAGGGGGAAATTATTCTTTTGACAGATGGGGGCTTGGTACAAAAAACTTTGGAAACTCCTATGTTATAGTGAATTATTGTACTAAATTCAGAAACCATCAGAAGATCCTGCTATCATAACAAAATGCACCCAAGCATCAGCATGCCAAAATATTTTAAATTTGTATTTATTTTCCACTATTTGACTATAGACCAGTGTTTCCCAACCTTTTTTGGGTCATGTCCCACTTTCAATATTTTTTTGCCCCCCATATCTAATTTTTAATTAAAACATATTTTGCTAACATCAAACGAAACTATACCTAATAATTATTTACAGCACTGTTTTAAGAATTTGCTTTTTTGCTATATTTTGTATCTATATCTAGCATTGTATTTAAATAAACCGAAGAGAAAGCGGTAAAGTCGTATCAAGTCAATTTCTAAATTGCCCCCCTGAAAAAACCAAATTGCCCCCCTGTGGGGCGTGGGCCCCACACTGCTATAGACATTTACTGCACGGCTAGCACTAAACAAAAAAAGCATCAAACCAATTTTTAACTTCTTTTAGTCACAGATCTTCCACTGTGATCTAGGTCTGTCATGAAATATCGTAAGTATAGCCTTTTGATTCAGATTCAAGATAAGATTAGGTACGTTTACTTTGTTCCCATGTGGGAAAATATAAGGAATTTGGAACTGTATAAATAATTATTACCAAACAAATACTGTCACCAACAACTGATTACGCTGTAGTTAGTTAAGATCCCTTAACTATAATCAATTTACAAACTATACTGCTTTCCAGAATTAAATCAACAAATCGCTATTTCTCCAACCTGTGTCTAATTCACGATATAATCATACAAACTGTCAACAAATGTCCGTACAATCGTGTTTTGCATAGAAGATAACATTCCAGTCATTATATAACCATACCAACGATGACATCAGGGCACCTTTCAAATGGGGTAGTGTCTGCAGCGTAGTCCCATATCCACAATCGCTATGTACACATTCACAGACGGTGCAGTTTGGCACAGAGAAGACGCCTACCAGACTCTCTGTGGTCGAGGGCCATAGGAAGAATGGAAGCAGGACAGTCTCAAATTGATGTGGCCCGATGGCTAAATGTGAATTGTTCTGTTGTTTCTCGGATGTGGCAACAGTTTATAGAGACCGAAACTGTATCCCAAAGACCAGAGCAAGGCTGACCGCGTGTGACATAAGAAAGAGAAGACCATTATTTGCCTGTAAGGGCACAACGGTACCACCTTAGTACTGCATGACAACTGGTACCTTGCCTTGCAGCATCCACTGGAATAGCTGTATCGTGGCAAACAGTGTACAGAAGGCTTTGGCAGAGTGGCTTTTACTGTCGGAGATCTGCTGTACGTGTAGCCCTCATGTGTCTTCACAGAAGGGAATGTCTAGAGTGGAGTCCCCAACATGAGAACTGGATGGTCTAACAGTGGGCCAATGATCTTTTCACACATGAGGCCCCCATTGGTGTGGAGAGTTATTCTCGACGGATTAGCATCTGGAGGAAACATGGAACACATTTTAGGGACACAAACATTGTGAAAAGAGACCGATATCGAGGAGGATCCCTAATGGTGTGAGCTGGGATTATGTTGACCACTCGAATGCCTCTTTATGATATTGTGTGGGTGAATCAGCAAGGTTTAACTGCTGTCAGGTATCGTGGTGAGATCTTGGGACCTCATGTGCAGTTGTTACAAGGTGCTGTGGGCCCAGACTTTATATTGATGGACGATAATGCTCGTCTTCCTAGAACACGGGTGGTTGATGTTTTCTTGGAAACAGAAGATATTGCATGCATGGTGCAGCCTACTCACTCTCCCAATTTGAATACCATAGAACATGTCTGGGATGCACTTGGGAGACGAGTTGCATCACGTCAGCAACCACCAACCACTCTCCAAGACTTGCGAGTAGTTCTGCAGGAAGAATGGGAGAATGGGTGCTATTGCCTCAATATGATATTGATGACATCATTCACTGCATGCCCCACCATGTCAGGCCTGTATTGCTTGCAGAGATGATCATGCCCCATACTGAGTGCATTAACCAGTTGTTGGAATGTGTGTGCAAATCCGTTGGAAAAAACCAAGAAAATTTTTGTCTGCCATTATGCATGTTGCAGTTGTTTAAGTTCTGTATTCTTTAAATTATTTCTACTTTATTATCACATGTTTATACTATACTGTGGCAAAATAAACGCAACCTAGCAAAATTTTTGTTTGTTGCTTTAATTTTGGACACCAGTGTACAAATATATGCCTGTTTATATTTATTATTCTGTTACTTAGATCCCTGCTGAGGAAGTTCTTCTGGGATGTGGAACTTGTCATGGTTAATATATGTAGAAGACAAATAAGAATTATAGAGGAAAACTATTATATGTTGAAATCAAATAAAATGTAAACATTAAAATTTACAACAAATTTTTTTAAAAGTTACATATAAAAGTTAAATCTTTTGAATGAATTTATGGATGGAGTAGAAGTAGTTAAAAATAGGTTAATCTTGCAGTTTTCCTTCAAATATATCTTTATCATCAACTAACTGTTTTATACATTTAGAAAGTTCATTAGAAAGACATCTCCCAGAATAATTAACTCCTATTTATAGTAAATACAATGATATTTCTTTGAAAGTTGTTATTGTATTTTGTATTGAAATTTTGTACCTGGGAATTTGATAAAAATTAGTAAAAATGTTCCATGAAAGAATATATATGGTATACTAAGAGGTCATTGTGAGGATATTCAGCTATTCAAAGAGTTGTCTGCAAAAGATTCTCTGTTTTATTTACTATTCACGTCATTCATTCTGAGCTATGAAAAAATTTTCACATCATTCATTCTGAGCTATGAAAAAATTTTAAGGCCATATGACATGAATGAATTAAAATAACAGGAGTATGCCTGTTGCATCAGTTCTAGATATGCTGTTAGAGAAATTGTTCTTATTATATAGAGGCTGTGTAAAATGCTATGATGTTTTTTCCCCTATTATGAAGAAGTAGCTTCACTGAATTTAGAATAAAAATAGGAGACATTTTGCATTCAGCTTTCCATGTATAAATTAAATCATTTACGTGTGATTTCATGTATACCATAGTTTTCCATTTTTTAAAATATTAACTCAAGGTCAATACAGCAAAATTCTTTTGCATGATCACAAAAAAATCCTGCTGAACACATTTTAGTAATAAGTTTATTAAATGTGCTATATAAGAAAGAATATATAGCCATGTACGTAGATGTATCTTTATGGAATCCAAGTAGTAAGAATATTACTGTGTGAAACATGTTATATTTTTCTATGATACATTATTTCGTCAAAATCTTTTAGAATCCTTGAAGTCAATAAATGGTTCATTAGTTATGTATACAGGTAACTTTCACTTTTTTAAATAATAGTAACTGTATATTTTAGTCTATTTGGAAATACACCTTGCAATAAGGATTAATGTGGGTAAGTATGTGACTTATACTAACTCAGCATCCATTTGGTAATTTCAATTGTTTCATGAGTTTATTTGTTTCTGAGAATGTTCTTGGTAACAAATCCATTCCCACCAATCTATTCAGGAGAATAGTCTGAAGAAACCTCAAGGCATTATTTGGGGATTCTTTTTCTATTTCTAATTTTTCTGCAACTGAATCAAAATGCTTGTTAAATATTCTACAAATTTTCCCTACTTCACTATGCACAAATCCATCAAGTTTAATTTCTGTCTTTTGAGTAAAATTTTCCAGGTTTATATTTGATCATATTCCATATATTTTTCATTTTATTACTTGAACTCTTTATTTTCTCTGATACTTATATGTTATATTTACATTTGTTTGGATTTTAAAACAAAGTTTGTAGTGATCTTTCAGTAATACGAAAGTGTTAGAAAGTAATTAAATTGTATTAACAGGCTGTGAAGTGCACACTTGTCATCAGTTTTAACTTTTTCTAGAATATATGAATCCCATGCAATTGCTACTTTGTTCAATTCCACAATGAAGTTGTTTCTTCTTTTCACCATATGAATGGTTTTCAATAGCTTTCCAACTTCCCCTCCCTCACTTCTCCAGTATTTTTCAGCTACCAAATTCCAGGACACTAATCAATAGGATAAAATCAGTTAATGCTAATTAGGGGTGTTTTATACCTGGAGACTGAACTGGTGATGACATATACAAATTAATTTGCTGTTGAAGTCCATTAGGACTACTCAATGAAGGTGTCCTTCTGTTAGGCTCTGCAAGTTCTTCATCCTCCTCTAGAGTTGCTCGGAGTTCCCATAGTCTCCTGTACTGCCGCTGTTTTTACAAATAGTAAAATAAGTATTTATTATTCAACATCATTCTCGAATATGAGAACTATTTTATAAAATTAAGAAACTTAAAAAATAAATGTGAAATTGATTGTATTTTAACTTGAATCATTTATAAGACTGTCATATTTTTTTTATTCCATGAAGTAAAACTTTTTAGGTAACAGAAATATCACTGCATCAAAATTCTTAATAATGTAATTATGTTCATTATTATAAAAGGTTTAGCAATTTTTGCAGCCATCATAATGTTATCACTTACTTTGCAAATTTACACTGATACTAGAGACTCAGCAAGGATTTGGTTGATTTTTTTTTTTTTTTTACTATAGCTTTATACTGCAACGTTGAGCTGAGGTCTTTAGAGGCAGAAAGCAATGAATGGGAAGGAATCTAGCCATAGCCTTTTGAAGGAATAACTCCAGCATTAGCCATGAATGAAATCGTGGAAAACAGAAATCTGGATGGCTGGACGGTTATTCGAACCCACATCCTCTCAAATGTGCAGCCTCAGATGAAATGTTAGAAGGAAAAGGAGAATAGACTGGACGCAGCATAAATCTCACAAAGTACAGAATGTAATACTGAATTTAAGTGTGGTTGTTCTTACATTTTTTTATTAACATTTAGTATATCAAAAAACCATGATGATCCCGGATATTGTCATAAAAATGCACACACTCTGTTAAAAGATCAACAAATATACAAGCTTTCTTATTCCAAACTGATTTCAGTAAATCATGTTCACAAATAAAATATAATATTTGGCCCTACGAAAGCTGTCAGCATCATGAGTGCAATGTTAGTAAATCTTGAATCATAAATGCACACAAATGAAAAATTTTCAGGAATGTGTAATGATATTCTCTTGCCTGCAGGTGGGTGCATATTGGTCATTAGCTTGGACTGTTGCTGACAAAGTTAATGAATGTTGTGTTAATACTGAAATCTGGTACTGAAGATCCATGGTTTCTTGAAAATTGGCTGCCAAGCTATTAAATTAATCCTGTAATAGCTAACAGGTAGTAAGTTGCACAAATTAAAAGTCACTTTGGATGAAAACAATATATTCTGAAAATGTTTCTTAGTGTGAACTGATATCAGTAGCAAACTAAAGGAAGGCATCGGATATATGCAGCCATTGATGAAGATAGCAGGTCACTGCGACAAACTCATTCAAAATCACATTTCAAAAATATTTCACAACTTTCCTCCATAATTAAGTGAAAGTATAAGAACAAATTCTTTCAACTAATGGTAAATTTAATGAAGTTTACTACTAACTGATGAATGTTAAATCTGAAGTTACTACTTGATGAAAAAAATTTATAAGTCCCAAAATCTATCCTCCCCACCAAATTCTATCATCTGCATGGTGATAATTTTTCTTATGGAGACATGACTGACATCTGACCACGATGGAAGACATTAAAACTGGTGCCGGGGACAAGATTGCCGACCTTTTTTTAGGTAAATTATGTGTGAAACATTTTCCTGCCTTCCAAGTTGCTCCTGTCTGTCTGAAAACAAGGAGATGCTACCAAAGTGAAACATTAATATTTAACAAATGATAATGCACCAGCTTATGCTTTGTAAATTTGAGTGACAAGGTTCGATCAATTGCCCTTCACATCAGTCTTTTGTATTTTACCCATTAATTGTAACTCCCAGTGACTTAACCTTTTTCAAGAACTGAAGAAATGGCTTATAGACAAAGATTAGTTTCAAATAAAGAGATTATCATTGAAAAAAAGTATTTTTCACAGATGATGTTAAAAATATTTAAAGATATAGGTGACTACAATGATAAAAAAAAGTATCAAGATTTTTCGTTTTTTTCCATGTTGAGAAGCTTTAGCCTGTATATAAAAAATTTATGGGCATAACCATTCTGAAGATTGAGGAGGATGCCATTACTTATAATAGCTGATGAAATGGTGTATACATTAAGCATTGGTACAGAAGTAAATCTTTTACCATTTGTTCAGGCTCTACAACTCACCTGTGCAAGGTCATTAGTACCAGGAGAGGGTTGGCAACAATTGATAGCAATGTATTCACACATAGGTTTTTGGAGGAACCATTCACACATTATACTGAAGTGATTTTGGAAAATCAGGAAAAGCTGAAATTGAGATCGCCTGACCAGGAATCAAACTCATGTCTTCCAAACTCCAGGCCTGAGGATTAACCCACCTGGCTTGGCAACTTTTTCATGAAGCCTGTTATCATTTAGGATGATATTTACATGGCTGCAATGTGGTATGTGGGCATGTAAACACACTATTCACACTAAGTAGTTTCTTGTACATGATGCATCTGCTTTATTACCATAAGTATTTCTGCTATCTTAAATGATCACTAATCCATCTGTATCATATTATAACCTGCCAATCATTCTTTCCTTAATATGTAACCAATCTTCAGGAATATGTGTGTTCAGCAATTTTCAAATTAGGTTCGAAGTGATTTTTTATTATTAATATATAAAAAATACTAAAATTGTTATGTCTTTTTTATATGTTATTCTTATTCCTATTTCCACTAAATGTAATTCATTTTGACAAAGTTAAAGGCATCTAAATGAGGGAAAAGTGGTCCTACCTTAGGATCATATCTGTTGTGTCCATTTACCAGGTTGTCTGTATGAAGTTTGCTATCCAACAACTATGAAAACTGTTATTTTCAGGCTCATTTATAAAAAATGTTAGTTGTATATAATAGTTTCATTTTTTCCATAAAGTATAATATCTAAACTACAATATAGTAACCATAATTGACTTTAATATTCCTGTAAACATTAATTTGCGCCTTCCTATGAAAAGGTGTTGTAGTGAAACGTAAATTGATTAACAGAAATTGAGCCAAATACTCCTCAGAGAAGTATGATCAGATATATTAAAAAATAAAAAATTGTATTTAGTTTTTTCATCACAATTATTATTTCTTCTTTCATCTCTATCTTTATTGTCCCACTCACTGGGCAATGCCACTTTCATTCATAAGAGGTCTTGTAAAATCCCTTCACTAAGATCAATGCTACTTGGAAATATATATTTTAAATGGGTAAGAGTTGGCCTATGTCTGTGATATTTGCAAGATGTTTTTTTATTACAATTATTTTTTTTTAAAGAAATTTGTAGTTTTTTTTGGTGGAAATGAAAGGACAATTACAGCATTTGCTTCAATGATTACAGGAAATCACATAAAAATACCATGATCAGAATGGCTAGAATGTGATGTTTGGATTTTGAACTTGTGTTCATCTTTCTTCCTTATGTGCAGTAACGTGCTATTTGAATGTGTGCGTAAACTTGCTTGTTTTGTTCATTTACTTTGCTACACCTAAGAATTCTTCACATGTTGTCTTCCATTAACAACTTGAATTATACATGCCATCACCTTTGGTGGGACATCAAAAGCTGGTGGTTTTCCAATAAGAGCTAGGTATCTATTCTTACAGAAACAGTTAGTTTCCTGTGATATTTATGTGCTTGTCTCCACATTACAGAAATAGATTAATTGCAATACAATGAAGTTTGAGAACATGATAACACTTCCACAGCTTGAGAATTACATTAGTCCTTGGCACATTGTTTCCAAGTTTATTTGCTTCTTTGTAATAAATACCAACGATAAAGTTGAGGTTTGAAGTAATGGATTGTTCTACAGAGTTCTAAGACCTAAGAAGTACATTTTTTTTCTCTAAAATTAATGTATTATTTTGTAATACATTTATTCCAATAATAGTTGTGCATACATTGTTCTAATTTGATTCTTTATGCAAACAATACTTTTTAAATACAAGACTCTTAATTATTGTATATTCTGAGCAGAATTTATTTTCAGGTGGACTGGGTTTTATTTGTAAAGCCAGATTATGTTGGATAACAACTCACCCTCATTGCTTCCTTTTCTTCTTTAGTCTGAGTCGATTCCTCATCTGTACTAGGATCCAGTAAATGTAAGTCATGATTCTGTAATAAACAATTAGAACTCCTACATCAGCAGGAATAGCATACTCGTATAAATATCTACTCATCTAGATATTCTAAAAGAATTGTAAATAAGATTTTGCTACAAAAGTAGTAAGTTTAGAATAAACGAAAAGCTATTCTTCTTACCTCATCGCCACAGCGAGAGTCATTGTAACAAATTCTAATGCCTGGTTCCCTCTCTTCATACTCTCTTGATAATCTTGCATGCTCCCTGCTCCAGAAATCAAGTCTCGACTCAAGTTTTGTCCATTCTGTACTTGACACTCTGGATAGGGATGGTGTTTCATCCTGGCTATCATCTGCATCTTCATTTTCTTCAACCATTCTGTGAGGTGAGTCAGATCTCCTTAAAGTAAGTAATTAGTTTATTTTTTTACTTTTAATTATCCTTGGAACTAAACTAATTGAGTATGAGAACAAAATATTGAAGTTCAGCTTAAAATTTTATGTTACTTATATATTAACATTTATATTTAGACTGGAAAATAATGTGTTACCAAGATATCTAAATAAACTGGTACAAAAAACAGTGATACACATAATTATGGGACTAGACAGATCAACTATTTTCGTATGATAGATAAACAGAGTGTTAAGTTTTAAAAGCCTGTGTTCGATGAAGGACTAGTTATCTACTATAATTTTCCACAAGAAATAAAATAATCTGTTTGTTGGAAGGCTATTACTGAAATGTGATTAAGCAAAAATTATGATATTGAAGTTGTTCTCTCTATTAAAAATATAGTGAATTTATAAACTTGTTAAATGTATAAGCCAGAGGTTAATTTGAAATAAATAAATAATGATAACATTAATAAGTGCATAGTCACATTAAAAACACAGTGACCGTCGTATAGCAGCATCAGAAATTCTGAATGAGAAAGGGAATACAACATTAATATTACGGAGAAATATCATGAATAAATAGTGTAGCAAGAAATTTATTAATGTCTCTGGCCAAAACCCTGAAAAGCACATCTCTCTTGAAGTCAAATAATTAAGTTTCTTTATTGCATTCTAGGATGAGGAGAGGCTTGGAAAATAAGCTATGAACAATGTCTTGAGATTATAGTGCTTGTGATAAAATTGCTCATTGCATTTTCCTGTACAAATTATTGGCTCTCTGAGGTGAGTTAAAATGAGCATTCAGAGAGCAACAGTAGCACATCATAATCCATAAATCCCTATTGATTTCAATACCATGAGCTAAGAACATAAGTCAATCTTTTAAAGCAAGTTAATATTCACGTGCAAGAACATTGTGGTGTACAGCAATGGGGATATTGACAGTCAATGTACTTTGTCTTCTATCATATACACTGGTGCGCAAAACTTTGGGGCAAGTTAGACAAAGTAACATACATATTAACTACTTGATGGAAATGAATGAAAGTTTGTAAGTGTGTTGCCAGAGGTCTCGCACATTTGCACAGAAAGCTGGATGTCATATAGCATGTGGTCAGCACAATTTTAGTGCCAAATGTGTCTCGCCCTGCAATGGCATATGAAGGAATGGGACAAGGCAAGGTAGGTCAATCAGCAAGCTGTCACAGTGCATTGTGGCGGTGTTCTTCATTACAACACAGCCTGGAGACGATATCTGGATGACTTCAAAAGGGGAAGAATGGCCAGGAAACTGGAAGAAGGACGAAGTGTGATGAGTTTAGCACAGAAGTTTGGTATTGCTCACAGCATTGTTTCATGTGCATGGGGAGCATTCCAAATCACAGGCATTGTTGCTCAAATGAGAAGATATGGTCAATCACAATCAACTATAGCAGCAGATGGGTGCTTCATTGTGTAACAGGCATGAAGGGACCCACGTCAAACAGCGGATGCAATTGTAACCACATTTAACAGGACTGCAAAGCATGCAATCTCCCACTGCACAGTGGCATGGTGACAGTACAGGGTTGGTCTGTTTGCTTGAAGACCATTACATTGTGTTCCATTGACACCTGCATATCGGCAAAACCATTTGCGATGGTGCCAATAACATCAGGACTGGACAGATGAGGAAGAGGGTCATGTGATCTTCTCAGAAGAGATCAGAATCAGTCTGAATAGTGATTCTGGATGCATCTGGCTAGAGGTAGGAACATGCAACACTCTCAGGAAAATTGTCGAATACAAGCGTTTTGGTGGTCCAGTTGTGATGGTGTAGGGAACATAATGTTACATGGGTATACAGACTACCAAGTCTTTTAATGTGGTATACTCACCAGTGAATGTTATTGTGACATTGTTCTCCTTCCCCATGTGTGCCTTTTCAGAGGTGCATTCAGCGCTGACTTTATTTTTATGGATGACAATGTGCAACCACATGAAAGAGCGGAGGTGAAGGGGCTCGAATGGACTGGCCTGCCCATTCTCCTGACTTAAATTCCATCAAGCACATGTTGACTGCTTTGGGAAGATGTATTGCAGCACATCTGCATACACCAATGACCATCCAGCAGTTGTCAACCACGCTGCTGGAGGAATGGAATGACCTACTCAAGACCTACACGAGACCTTGTGGCCAGCATGGAAGCATGTTGCAGAGCATGTATCACTGTCTGTACCCCATTTTAGTAATGTCCAGGGGACCATCACTAGACACCTTGACTTAAATGTAACTTATTGTATCTAAATAAAAGTGTTATTTCTCAGTGTCTTATCAAGTACTTCTTTCAGTGGCCTACTGCACCATACTGTAGCCACTCTTTCTATGCATGGTTCAAGTTTCATTGACCTATGTTGCATGGCAGTGGCACAGCATGCGAATGTTACTTTCATTGTTAAGTTTTGCACACCAGTGTGCAATTTCCTTGCCTTCAATGAATCAAATATTTTCTTTCAAAAAACAAATAGGTAAAAATAAACCTTTGTTATGAGCTGACCTTCATAACCAAGTAAAAGTCTAGTAAATACATTGTTATTTACCTTCGTATCATATCGTCACCCCTTGGGAACAGTGGGACTTGATTTTTCTGAGCTCCTGATAAGATATAGCTGTCAGCCATTGGTTTTGGAGACTCAGTCATCACCATTAGTGAGCTTTGTTTTTCTGCTTGGGAATCACACTGAAATAACAGAAACTACTGTAATGAAAATTTAAAAAAAAAAAATGGTTCTATTGATTGAATGTTGTTACAGATATAGAAAGTTTAATTTTATTTTGTGCAGATTTAGGTGCTGAGATACATAGTTGACTCGCTGTGTTCCACATAACCAGGGATTAATTCCTCATAATGTGGAAGAGTATTCTATGATGTTGAATGTGTGTAATGGCTTTACAGGCCCACTCACCCTGCTGCATAATGAGTACCAAGAAGGAAGCTCCTCGGGGTAGTAAAGAATACTTAGAGTCTTTATATCCATCTCAGTTCCTCCCTAGTGCCCAAGGTAAATGGGAATACAGAGCTATACCTCTGCAAATCCCTAGTGAATGGTCATTTCGGGCGTGATTATAGTATTTATCTGTTATTTTATTTTTTTACATATAAATAGTTCATTCCATGTAATGTATACTTTGATGAACTGTTAATTTATATTTGTATTATAACATATACCTTTCACCAAAATTATAAATAAAGAACTTAAAATACTATGCATACATCAGACAAACTTAAATTTGTATGAAAGATCTATATGGAACTTATGGTTACTGGAAAGTTTGTAACTGATTATTATCACTATCCATGTGAAACTATTGGTTTAATTAGTGTTTTCAATTTTAATTTGTGGTAAGAATTAGCACAAAAATATTATGGCTTACTTTAAAACATAAATTGTTCAAAGTTACTCCTTCAAATGTAGTTACAAAATTCTAAATGCAGTGGATAATAGAACAGCATTGTACTACTAGATCACTTGCTGAGTACTGAATGTTAATACTCTTTACTCATGCACATTTGTAAGTATACAAAAGGTCATGCAATATTAAAAAATCAATGCAATTTCTTTTTTTTTTTTACTAGCCAACTGGAAAAGTCAAATCACTGAATGATCAGAAAACATGGCATGCAAAGCCTCCTGAATGCCTGTGATGAATTAATTGATGAAATGGTTATTATCAGTACTTTAATTACTTCATCTTACAGACAGTAAATAAAAACAATAAATGTAAAACAGAAAAATAGGCAGGTTCCTGAATAATGCATTTCAGAATAGTAAATAATCACTAACTAAATAGCTTTTAGTTTATAGTATTATTCAGCTCATGGGGCAATTGCCAAATCTATTTCTGAAATAGCTTACACTATGGAGAGTGTTTTAAATTTGAATATTCATCATATTTCACTACTACAGATTCCGAAGAAAAACTATGATAATTCTCTGTATAGTAACAAATGTAATTGATGTTCATGGCAGATTTAGATATCTACTATTATTCATTTTCATTGTAAGAATATGGAAGAAGTCTATGACAAGAAATAACTCATCTTCTTTTGCCTCAGTAGATGTTAAAGATTTTTTTTAAAAAAGGTTTCCATTTCTGTACTGTGACATTCTATGTTGGTTGATCAGTTCTTTAAAATATGTTCTCAGTTATGTTCAGTATCTGATAAAATTGGTGGTGGTTTAGTATAGGACCCACATCTTGGCTATCAAATACAGGAATTGGTGGGGGTGCAGAGAGATTTGTCTTTGTCTTTGGAAATTACCACAAAACACAATCAGTAACTAATATGATAAAGGAGCTAGAGTGGGATTCATTGGAAGATAGAAGGAGGGTGAAGAGAGTCATGGGAGTGTACATAGCATATATTGGTGATGAGGCATGGAAATATATTGGTGGGAGAATTAAGAGAGATGCATGGAAGGGTAAAGATGACCTTGACCACAAGCTGGCACTTGATTTCAGGCATAAGGATGTGGGAAAATTTTCTTTTGTAAGGAAGGGTACCAAGGATTGGATAAATTACCAAGAGAAATGATGAATAATTTACCAAAAACACTGAAAGAGGGCAAAATTAGGTGGGAAGAGGAAAGGAGAAATATGGGTGTGTAAGTAGATTGTCACTGGAGTGTGGGCTCCATTGCAATCATATCAAATTAAATTAAATTAAATACTTTAATCTAAAATGTGTACTTACAGGTGCTTAATAATTCATGTCTTACAGTTATAATGATACATTTCACCCATTTCCAGTTCTCATACAAAGTGTGAATGAAATAGATTACTTAGTCCAATACATTCACATTTCCATCTTGGACCTTATTTAAAATGAAAAGTCATGCTGAAGTATCATTCACATCAAAAATCAAGTTAATATAATTATACTTTGTGTCATACAATGTTGAAGTCAACCATTAAGCGTTCAGTAATATGGTGATTCATTACTGGCCCATATTTTTTTATTCGTTTTCCATTTTAAATAGATATTACTTTTATTTCTTGACATAATGAAATCTTTTATGAGAATATTCATTAAATTAACTTCCTAGAGGTTTTATACTATATCACTATTAGTGTCTTAAGTCATACAAGTTGTTCAATATGACTGACTGGTATCATGAAATGTTTACTCATGAAGAACATAATATCTGTAAATACTCTTTCTAGTTTGTTCAAGATTGATAGAATAGCTGGGAAAAAACACTAAATCATACAACAAGAATAAATGTATCAGGACATTTACAGTGTGAGAGCACTTTCAGACAATTGTGCACAAGAATTTGAAAGAAGATAGAGTGGATATGAACAGGTAGAAATATTATGTAAATGGTTTTGTGAGACCATCAGGAACTGTCACACAGTGATGGTACATAAAATACAGACATGTTGAAGATATGGTGCCCTTCCCAAAATATTATTGAGGTTTTATCTGGAGACCTGAGTGCCAAAAAACTGGAAATGCACCACAGAACTACTGGTTTATAGATAAGATTAGGCAAGTGGTGTTGAGAACTATAGACCAATTGACTGAGAGCTGGATATCTAATTACAACAGGAAATCCAGTTTGTGAATCAGCAATATGGGAGCGTCCATAAACCACATAGCTCCATTTTGGCCTCCTGTAAACCCCCCTCCTCCCACGTAGCTTGACATGGCTTTTCTCTGTAACCCCCCCCCTTTCCCGTTTAGCACTTAACTTTTGTCCCTATTGATTCCAGAAAACATTTTGTACTGTTTTCTCTTGCTAAACTATTGTAAATTACATACGGAGATAATTAAATGACAAAAATAAATATTTACACCCTCTTGTGTATCTCATTTTAGCTGTGACAAATAATATGAATTAAAAGCTACTTGGCTTGGCTCGGCTCGGAAATTCCCCCCCCCCCTCCCACGTAGCCCAGCGTAGCTCTCTAACCAACCCCTCCCCTCCTAACCTGAGGCACATAGTTTATGGACACTCCCTATGTGGTTGGGAGAGATTATTCTTGCAACTTGTAAGTAGTTTGTTGAATGCAAGATCTTTAATACTAAACAGACAGGAGAAGCCAAGCTGATAGTGTATCACTGGATCTATCCAACATATTTGCGATAGTTCACTGTAGAATGATGTCAAAACTATTGGAGCAAATCAGAATCTGCATCGACGGAACCTTAAGAACATGGAAAAACAGTTTAAAAAGACACAGAAGTGTTGAGTGTTACAGGGTATTGTACTGGGACCATTACTTTTTGTTATTCTAATGAATTATTCGATTGTTAGGCTACAATAAGAAGTTAGGTTTCTAGCAGATAACATAATGTTATGTTATAGGATTAATGCAAAAGAGGATTATAAACTGCTGTAGAGGGATCTGTATAGGATACTTAGATGAAGAGTTTAAGACTGGAATAAAAGTAAATGTCAAAAACAGTTGGCTTGTTAGGGAAATAGATAGAAAAAGTAAAGACAAGTATTACTGTAATGAAATTGCTGCTGAGAGGCATAAAATGTTAACAACTGGGGATATGATTTGGTACAAAGTATAGTTGGACAGGAAACATTATGGAAGTGGTAATAAGTAGATTTGAAGTCATGCAACAGTAAAAGATGGTAATGTGTTCTATTGAACAGAGATAATATAGGTTTCTTCAGGTGTGGATATATTTGCACTCAAAACACTTTCTTCTATGTATTGATCAAGCTTTTTAATGCCATACCAATGAGAATAAGATTATTTCCAAATAAAATGTTCAGGAATGTAATAAAAAAACTACTTATTGATAGCTGTTTATATAACATGGAAGATTCTTATGAACTAGCAGCTAATATTATGTAAATTTGGATCATTTATAAGTCATTGATGTATTAATTTTTTACTGTCTTTGTAATGCTACAGATGTTCTCTGTAGTTTATACAATAAATACAATACAATATGATGTTCAGGATTTAGGGTTATTAGCATTTGGTAATGTGGGAGTGTGTGAGTGAATTAACAATTCTGGGCTATGAAACTTCAACAGGCCCTCAGTTGAGTTTGATTGGATGGTAAATGAAGCTCATGATTGATATCAAATACAGGGTTTGGATGGTTGCAAACAAAGGATGTGTAAATTAGATCAGAACACATTTCCTTGCTGAGTTGGGAATAATTAGAAAGAAGGAAGCAGGTAAAGAATGTTGCTGATATACAGAAAGTATATGTTGGCAGTTAGGGCTGGATACATATGGCATGAAGAATTAGAATTACTATGTGGATAGAAAAAGTGGATAATACTCACAAATTATCGCTTAACTTTAGGAATAAGGGAGTGGAGAAGTTTTCACTTCCAGAATAAGTCAGCAAAGGAGGTGCTGTATGTTAAACCCCAAACAGTAGACAAATTTAAAAAATGCACATTAAACTTATGCATAAGTGCAATGAAATTGACACTGATTCATGGGCTTAATCAATGTTAATGACAATGGCAGTGATGATAATGCAGTGGTAACAGATACGGCAAATTATGATGGCTGTAGAATCATTTACAATGTTAGAGTATTTTGTTTGAAATAAAAGTCTTTATGAAATATTGGCGGTACCATGACATGTGATTTAGTTTAGAGAAGTTATAAAGCAAAAACACACTCTAAAATTTCTTTGAATTATCTTCCATATCCTTGGTTGCGATGTTTTACTTCCTTCGACATTGTACTGTCTTTGATATGAATGCATGTTATATATTTTCGATTTTATAGCTAGTAAATTTTTTTGTTTTTGCTACTTGAAATGATTAAATTCAAATGTAGTACAGTATTTCTTCAGTCAGCTATGTTAATTAGGAAATAAGGTTTCCTGGTGTATTATTAAAACAACAATCCATCTGTTTTACACTTAATAGGATATAAAATTTTATGCCTAGATATATACTTACCATCTCCACAAAAGTGAAATGAAGCATTTTTTTCATCAAGTCATTGTGTTTTATTAATGAATTAAATAGGAGAGAAATTAATATATATTAGGAGTAACAAATAGGTTTCCTAGATGAGGATGAAAAGAATCACTAGTTCAAAACAACACTTATAGTAATTATACATGAGGTGAGCCATTCTTCATATTCTATATTAAGATTCTATAGTAAATTATCGAATAGCAACTGAAATAAACTCTCTAGAAATGGTTAAATACAATCTAAGACTTTACTGGCTATTAACGAAAAACTAAACAGCAATAGGAAGCATAAGAGGTTATAATTTTGTAATGAGCCCCATAATTACCAAATTAATGTTGACCATATTAGGTTATAAACCTGTGTGACTTATTATTCAGCATGCTAGCCAAACTCACCTGTTCAGAAGAAGGAGTGGGATTAAGCACATCCCCACCACCCTCTCCATCCTGTCTCTCTAAATGTACACTAGGTTTCACGTCATCGCTGGACCTGCCAAGACAAACTTGTTTTAATATATTGCTTCTTTAAAACAATCTGTACAGTTAACATTGTCAGAAAGGGATGAAAATTTCACATTTTAAACCAAAACGGAATATTCAACCAGTGTACTTCATATTTTGCAGAATAATTGAGAAACAAGTTTCCTGTGTAACAAAATATACATAAAATATCAGGCCAGTGTGTATCAATGGTTAAGAAGTTTGTGTGGTCTGGCAATGTGCTCTCAGAGCTTCAATTTGCAGTGCATTCCACCTCTGACATGGCTAGACCAATAGTCTAACAAGCAATCCGAACCACAGAATGTCCTGGGGTATCTCATTTCCTCAAGGAGAGCTCAAAATTCGCGACTCCAATAAAATTTAAACCTGGGAACTAAATTTTGAGTGCAAGTGCCTTAACCACTGAGCAATGAGAGTGCTTATGTGGCTGATAATGTGACATGTAAAAATTTTAGTGTTCGGAATTTTACTGATTAGCTGATTTACTTCACCAAAAAATAATAATAATAATAAAGCAAAGAACAAATAAACAGGAAAGTAATTTGTGATGAATATAGAGGAAGTTCTTGGCTAACATAGAAGGAGCTTCTAGAGGCGGGGGGGATCCAGGATTTTGGTTCTCCTCAGGCCTCAAATCTGTAGAGCTAAAAAAAAAAAAGTCTCCAAAATTACAATGTCGGAGATGGACCTAGATACTTTTTGGGGGAGGGGGGCTTGAGCCCCCTAGCCCCCCCTCCTGGATCTGCCCCAGTCTAGAGGTATACAAAAATGCAGTCACAGAAAAATGGATTTGGAGTCTTTCATAAGCCTGCAGTATTTAGTGGTCATACCAAGAAATTTGCTATTAGAAGCTTGATTATGTATTTCAAATATCAGCCGTTTAAACATAAACTTTGAATGACTAAAATTAAGCAGATTTCTCAGAATGTGATTGTAACAACCTGGTGGCAGGGTTTTTATTGGCTTTGCATTCAGCCCCTATCGTAGCCACCTTAACCTAACCTAGTAATCCTACACCACTTTCTATTGGCTTTCATCCTAGTGACCATTAATGTCACATCACAGTACATCAGTATTCATCACTGCCATGTATTATGTTCCAAAGAACATTTCTTAGGTCAGCACCCTCCCTTAAGCATTCCCAGCGCAGCTTTCCTGATGCACTAACTTATTCTAAAGAGTCAAAGAGCCACTTTTTCTTTAATGATTGAATCTACAGCAGTGCCATGAGCACCCATATTACTCCATAATTATATAAAATCCACTTAATAACTTTCTTGAACAGTCATTGCAAGATAATGTTCCTTTGAAACCCATCACTTGTCCCAGGTTTATATATAATATTTTCACAGTTTGGACACTTGTGGGTGAAGCCATCTTACTATCTTTCCCTCTCCAACAGCACATCAGCCCAAACCAACTAGTTTCCAATAGTATCTCAACAGTTACCAACCATTTCACAGCAAATGCGTTTTCACTTGTAGCTGGATATACTCGGCAGTCTTCTGACCAGCTTTCACTCACCCAGTAAATGAACAATATCTCTCTAGCCATTGCTCCCCCTGTCACTACACAGAGTACTAACATTCTTTCCTCCTCCCCTTCCACACATCCAAGGCGATGTTGCTGCAGTGTTCTGAGTTAAATATAAAATTTGGAAAAAACTGCATTCTTTGTCTTATATATTTATTAATTTATAGAGAACAGGAATTTTTACATCTGCATCTAACTTCACTAAATTTGTTTGTTTTTCTTAATTTGAACTTGTCACATCTCTTTCTAGCAAGTCAACAGACTCAAATAGCTTCAGTTCATTCTGGAATGCTATTTACACCATGCTCAAGGTCAGTAGAGCCAATTAAGCCATAAAACCATAGTTGAAAAATCTACAGGAGACTAGCACCTCCTTCCACCAAAACACCATGCAAATAAAAAGTAAAGAAAATGACAGGAATTAACATTGGATGTAGTCTTCTCGGGAGAATTAACATTAATTGGAATCCAACCAAAACAAGATGTCTGTTCAAAATGTACCGACCTTACTTTAAATGGATGGATTTTTTCGGAGAGTATGTTGAGCCCACCAGTTAGCCTGAATGTGGGTGTAGTGAACTGAAGTAGGATTTCATTATGGAAATGCCACATAAAGGAAACTCACTCTCAAATCGTGTTTACTGAAATATTTCTAATAGCCAGCTGTTGTTAAACGTTTCAGTAACTGATGAATTAAAACCATTTTCATGTCCAAACTCTGTGTCAGAATGTGATCTTCTGCTGTTCTTAAAAGCCTGATGTCACTTCAGTCTGCATTCTGTCTGCCTTCACCAACTAACGTTTCTTGACCGCATTTTCCTCATTGATTGTCTCCAAGAGCCTTTTTGTTTAGGGTTGGTTCTCTCACACTTAAATGTCATTTTTTGTACTGTGCTGTAGGCACCATATCTTCATGAATGCCCTTTGGTGATACTTTTTTGTACACAAATATGAGGTACGATAAAATACGAAAGATAATTTTTAAAGATGAGAAGGATACTCCAGTGCTTGTTATATGGCAACAATGCATAGTGGGTAGGCATATGAGAGCATTGGCATGTTGATCTTCTGAAAATCTCCCACAGGTGTGTACCAAGAATGTTGAATGTAAATCATATGAAATTTTTGGACAACTAGCATCAGGAGGAGAGCAATTTTTGGTGCGCATTCTCACTTTTGATGAATCATGGGTACATCACCATACTCCGGAAACAAAGAGGTCAGGTATGGCAAGGAGTGAAAAAGGTAAATAATCATGGGTAAAAGCGAAAACCTGTTTATCTGCTCTGTTGGCAAGATATTCATGATCATCTACTAGGGTGCTAAAGGTGTTGTATAAGTCAATTTTCTGCTCAAAAATGGAAACGTCAACGATGGATGCTACTGAGAATTCTTGGGTGGTCCAAAAGGAGGAAGATTCCGAACGGCGGTCCTCGGCCTTACTCTACTGCTGTGCAGAACTGCACTGCACAACTTTGGATCCTCTACCCTAGAGCCAGATTCGTTACCATGTTACTACCATTTGTTTGAAAGCGCCAAAAGATTTAGGTGGAAATTTTTTTCATGTACACATCCCCAACACACACACATACATACACACACACACACACACACACACACACAAATATTAATAAACAAGAAGAAGGAATTTAAAAAAATGATAGTTACTAAATTCTTTCCCCTCCCTCCAGTTGAGATTAAACGTATGTCTCATCCGCTTTCAGCAACTGTGACAAAATAAAGGTTGATTCCAAGAGTTTTACATTTTGTATGCCTTTCTGTATAACTTGTCGCATGTTTTTTCAACGCTCGATTCTGTGATAGAACGGCGTACAAACTTTTTTTGGGTGTAGTATTTTTATTTTGCTTCAATCTTCATATTTAAGAACAATTTCTTGTTAGATTAAAACTTTTATTGTTATGTTAAAACTGATAATAATGAGCCGTGATGTGTGAATCTGATATTCCTCCTCAGCCTAATTTCGATAACCTTTACAATATAAATCTTTACTTTGGTAGAAATTAAACTTTGACGATGCATGTTAACATAGTTTCATCCCTAAGAGACGGAATCCCAATAAAAGAAATAAACGAATGAATTTATTTTTTTAACCAAGTAAGTTTGCAACCTTAATGCATGGTGAAACGTGAACGGAAATAAAGAAATAAAAACAGTTGAATTGGCATTCTTTATTAACAGTTAATTACCTAAGCAACTGTGGAAAAATTGCCTATAACAAAATTGCATTAATGTTTGTGAATTTTATTGCAAAGTTGAAGAACAAGTAAATAATTTCTTATTTGCGTTTTTCACTTGTCATATACGGACATTATTATTAATTGCGATGGAGGAAACACTTAGGTGGCAATTACCCCAGTCATCTAATTACCCCTTTTATATATATAAATTTTCTTTTATAATTAGAATGTTAAATTCCTCACCCATTTACTATTCTCATTTACAAATTTTAATTTTAAATTCCTTAAGCGTTTTTGGAAAATTATTTATCACTATACTTGGTAATTTGTTCCAATCCCTGACACCCTTACCAACAAAAGAAAATTTTTCCACTCCCATATGCATAATACAATTACACTAGTGTAATGAAACACATCTCTAAATATGAGGGTAGTTCTGAAGAAACTCTGCTATAGTCTAGGAGACTTTTATAAAACAATCAAATTCGTAAAGATTATATCTGTCCACTAGTAAATTCCAAATTCCACCAATAAGTTCGCATTGTGACAGCCCGTATCAAATGTGAAGAACAGGAAGAGGCCCTTGAATTTTGCCGTCCGGGGGAAAATTGTAGAGCTAGGGAAAAAAGTAAATAAATAAAAGGCCGCCCATCTAGCCTAGGTGCGGGGCCCCCCTAGGAAGCGCGAGGCCCCTTAGAAGGCGCGAGGCCCGTAGCATTTGCTACCTCCTGCAACGTGTTTAATCCGGTACTGGCCTTCACACCCACAGACAAGGACGTATCCAGGATCAGAACTAGGGGGGGGGGGAGGGGCAACATCAGAATTAGTGGGGGGCAACTCATATTTTTTTCGAGGAAGTGGGGTGGGGGGCTGAAACATGACGATTTCTTGCAATATAAAACTCAAACCTATTGAGGAAACTATATTTATTATTGATTAACATAGTAATCCAAGGACCTACCATGCAGTTAATCAAGATCATAACTCAGTTACAGTTTTTTATGTAAACATTAATCGTTTCGGATTCTCAGAAAAATTTTCAATAACTTTATTTGTCAATGTCTCACGGTGTACTTTCACGAAATTTCGATGTTCACTCATCAGGCATAATCCAGTCAATCTTTCCTCTCCCATAGTACTCTTGAGCCAGTTCTTCTCTCGTAAAAGCTTACTGAAGGCAACTTGTCTTTGCTTCTAGGGTGGGGGGGGGGAGGGCAGCAGCCCCCCCTGCCCCTTGCTGGATACGCCCATGCCCATAGAACTGTACGGCTATCACTATCCACATAACTTGTGAGTAACGGATTAGTTCTGTGTCCTCAACCTTAAATTACCAGTTGTTGACATTTTGTACGACCCTTTGTATATAATTTAAAAGTGACTAAAACATTGTATACATGATCAATTTTGCTTCTTTTTAATTATAAAATTTAAATATGTTTAAAATGTGTTCTCTTGTCATACCTTACTTCATTTAAATAAACAAACCTTATCGCTTAGATTCAGCGCTTATTTTATGGATTTAAGTTTGTTGACTACACAACAATGTAAAAAACAATTTTAGTTGAAAATTCAAATTAATTGCCATCATCTTGAATTCTTTCAAATTTTTAGTCATATTGATTGAATATTAAAAAGGGGAGGGGGAATATTGTAAACGAATTTGGGAGCTAAATATTTCGCGGAACACACAACTAAAAAATACAAAAGCAACAATGACTGCATTATGCAATATCTGTTCGTTCCACACCCGATAGAGTACGCGAAAAAAAAAATATCATCCTTCCGTTACATATCCCGAAAGTTACGCTAATATTTTTTTAGAATTTGTCTATAGATCTGTTTTACAATCAAACAGACACCATCCAGTGTGGTTTTAATTTTATCACAAATGATGAAACGGTGGTGGATGTGAACTTACAGACAGACGAACACGAAATTGTAAGGGTCTTTTTTTCCGTTTTGACCATGGATCCTTAAAAGTGAAAATAAATAAATAAATCAGGAAACAATTTTGACGGGTTAGTACCTTCAACCATTACTTTCAAAGGTATATCCAGTTTGAATTTTATCCAATGCAAATACTCTACGTATGTGCTTTTAATTGTATGAAAGCTAGTCGCTTTGCTATTCACAGTTTAGGGATCACAAATTAACTCTGAAAAACATATCGTTAGAAAATGAATGTTCCAGCTACATTTCTTTCATTCAGCAGTAAATTAAAGAAGGAATTCTGATTATTTTCCTCATTTTGAAATAAGCTTAACAGCGAAAATTTAAACTCGGATTTAACATGATTTTACGGTTTCTCGACTGGTTTAATGCACTGTTCCCGGTTTTTATATTTGGAGCTAATCCGTTCTCCTTAAACCTATTAAAATCCACGTATTCATTTTGGCATATTCTAATCTTTGTCTTCCTTTGCAGTTTTTTCCCTTTACCTGTTTCTTCTCCCAGACAATCCCGCTTTTCTCTAAATGTGTATTACCAAGCCGTCTCTTCTGTTGAAAGATTTTTCATCAAACAAACTTCCTCACTCAGCATTTACACAACGCGTTCAATTTGTATTTCATCCGTAAACTTAAGTTTTATCATCTTTCAATAACATTACATTTCAGATTTCATTGTTTAAGGTGTTCTCGATATCCAAGCTCCAGTTCCATATAAGGCGCCGTGCTCCATACATATAGTTTTAGAAACTTATTTCCAAGTCTTTCCTCAATGTCTTACGGTTAGCACTCTGGCCTCACATTCCGGAGGACGGCAGTTCGAATTTCCGATTGGGCATCCAGATTTGGCTTTTCCATGGTTTCCCCAAATCACTCCAGGCGAATGCCGGGATGCTTCCTTCAAAAGATCATGGCCGAATTCCTTCCCGTTCCTTGTCCCCAGTCCCATTCCGCCTCTAATGACCTCGACGTCGACGAGGCGTAAAACCATAAGAAAAAAAATTTCAATGTCTTACAGTAAATAATTTCTCCTTTGGTAAATATGTCTATTTATTAGTGCTATACCGCTCTTGAAATCCTCATTGCTTAGGCAAAACGACATATGCAACGATGATTTACTACTACATGTAAACAAAATATTCAGAATCACGTGCAATCATGTCATTTTGTTCACTATGTTTATAAACATGGATAACGCAGTGTAAATTTGTTGATGGGGAAAACGTACAGGATACGTGCAGTTTGAAAGCTGTAAGCAAATTTATACAGCTATGAACAGACTGGTATATAATGTTCACCATTTGATTCACCGAACAAGGAGGAGCAAAGCCTCTATGGAATTACAGTTTAGGGGATTAGATTTCGCTTTTCCAAGGGTGCCGGAAGTAGACGGAAGCGATTACATTTACCGCTTTCCTAATCCTCATGGTTCCTAAATGTGTTAACTTTGTTGAATTCCATGTCTCCAGTATGTTACAAACCTATGACTGCGGACATTTCCTGCTAGACATGAATTATAAAGACGTAATCCTCCTCACATTCACCGCTTATCATATATTCCGATTACTTTCCCTTTCAAACCGATTTGTCTCTAAAGACCTCGCTGTTAAGAGACGTTAAGCAGTTAAAAAAAAAAAAAGATTTGTTAAAGAAATCTGGGAACTTTGTCTTCTCATGTAATCATAAATTGTACTTCATTTGCTTACGACGCTATCGTTGCAGAAAGACCAATAGACAAACGGGGAAGGTCGAGTAGCCCCGGACACTTAAATTAATTGCAAATAAAAATACAATAAACAAATTTTCTTTATTTATTTTAATATTAAATTAAACCTTGAACTTCTCCAATTATATTAAATAAAAATTAGTAAACATAACATTTTTAACGAATTAAATCAAAAATATTTTGGCATTTATTTTTTTACTACATAAAACTTGGCGGGTAGCCCTAGACATAGTAATCAACTATGGCACAATCGCTTTTTGGCCTTACAAAAATCGCATTAATAATGGATATCTGAAGAATCTATACAAACACAATCTTCATGAACCCAGTCTTTCCATTCATAGCACTGAATCTGATCTTCTTCAAAAGTTTCTCCACATATCATGTATTCGGTCTCTTTTCCGCGATTTTCTTCGGGAAGACTTTGAATTTTTTCTTTTCCGCCGACATCTTATTAGCGCCTTTAACTTTTGTTGTTGTTGTTGTTGCTTTAGGGCGCGTCGACAGCGGGGTCATTAGCCCTTTAACTTTTTGGTTTCTCGCTTCGCCCATTTTATTTCCATTACTTTTCTGCCCGTCCTCTACACTTTTTTTTATATATGCTGAAGATACTAAAATCTCCCTCTTTAGAGTTTTTCGAGCCAACTTTACTAAGGATTTTTTTTGAAGCATCAAGCAATCATGAGAGCCTTTCGTGCTGGTTGAAGGTCCTGGTTCAGTTGAAGGCAATATACGACTAGTGGTGGACATTGGTGACCAAGATTGTGCTGCTGAAGACTGATTGGTATTCTTTCTTTTTTTTTTTTTTTTTTTGAAGCAACTTCTTGCACAACGTCTGTCATCAATGATGGTAAAAAATCACTGTCAGTAAAGATGTCAGGGTTGAATGGATAAATTTCTCTGCATTTAAACCCATTCTGTACTACGTCAAGCCTATCTGCTCTACTACAGGCTTCTTTCACTGGTGTAGCAATTTTATACGAGTAGTCAGTGATTCTAGTTGAAGGATTTGATTTGATCCATGCTGAACTTGCATGTGCAAATGAAACCTTAAAAAGTTTTAAAACGTACTGTTCAAAGGCCGTAACTTATGAGTTGTATGCGGTGGTGTGCTCAGAATACACAGACGGAAAAAAAAATCCCAACACCAAGAAAAAATTATTGTAGAGTAATGAAATTTGGACAATGCATTTGTCAAGTTAACATGTTTAATTGATTAAATTTTCAAGATCACAGGTTAATTTAAGCTCAAGAAAATGCATTTCAAATGTGAAATACTGTTAAATTAATAGCCGGTGTAACCTCCAGAATTTTGAATGCAAGCCTGCAAACGTGAATGCATTGTATCATACAGGTTTCGAATGTCACTTTGTGGTATGGAGTTCCATGCTTGTTGTACTTGTGCTGTCAATACTGGGACGGTCAGTGCTGGCTGTGGATGATGCTGGAGTTGTCGTCCAATGATATCCCATACGTGTTCAATTGGAGACAGATCTGGTGATCTCGCAGGCCAAGGTAACATGTCGACACTCTGTAGAGCACGTTGCGAGACAACAGCGGTATGAGGGCGAGCGTTATCCTGTTGAAAAACTCCCCCTTGAATGCTGTTC
Organism: Vandiemenella viatica; assembly: GCA_031002005.1. Taxonomy (NCBI): domain Eukaryota; kingdom Metazoa; phylum Arthropoda; class Insecta; order Orthoptera; family Morabidae; genus Vandiemenella; species Vandiemenella viatica. Next base: position 52,168,443 of record CM061921.1, read on the forward strand.
ATGAATGGCAGCACTACAGGTTGAATTACCAGACTGACGTACAAATTTGCAGTCAGTGTGTTTGGTATAACCACAAGAGTGCTCCTGCTGTCATAGGAAATTGCTCCCCAGACCATGACTCCAGGTGTAGGTCCAGTGTGTCTAGGCCGCAGACAGTTTGGTTGCAGGCGTTCCCCTGGCCTCCTTCTGACCAACACTGGAGATCTGTTGTGTTTTCTGATGAAAGCAGGTTCTGCCTTGGTGCCAGTGATGGCCGAGTGTTGGTCAGAAGGAGGCCAGGGGAACGCCTGCAACCAAACTGTCTGCGGCCTAGACACACTGGACCTACACTTGGAGTCATGGTCTGGGGAGCAATTTCCTATGACAGCAGGAGCACTCTTGTGGTTATACCAAACACACTGACTGCAAATTTGTACGTCAGTCTGGTAATTCAACCTGTAGTGCTGCCATTCATGAACAGCATTCAAGGGGGAGTTTTTTCAACAGGATAACGCTCGCCCTCATACCGCTGTTGTCTCGCAACGTGCTCTACAGAGTGTCGACATGTTACCTTGGCCTGCGAGATCACCAGATCTGTCTCCAATTGAACACGTATGGGATATCATTGGACGACAACTCCAGCATCATCCACAGCCAGCACTGACCGTCCCAGTATTGACAGCACAAGTACAACAAGCATGGAACTCCATACCACAAAGTGACATTCGAAACCTGTATGATACAATGCATTCACGTTTGCAGGCTTGCATTCAAAATTCTGGAGGTTACACCGGCTATTAATTTAACAGTATTTCACATTTGAAATGCATTTTCTTGAGCTTAAATTAACCTGTGATCTTGAAAATTTAATCAATTAAACATGTTAACTTGACAAATGCATTGTCCAAATTTCATTACTCTACAATAATTTTTTCTTGGTGTTGGGATTTTTTTTTCCGTCTGTGTATGATGTTTACGTGCATATCCTATTACTGCCAGCTCTACCATGGCTATCCAAAATTAAGATTTTTTCTGATAGATGACCACGCTGTTTAAAATTCTGCAATCATTGCAAGAACACTGTTCATCTGCAAGCTCTCATGTGGAAAAATAAATACTTTCTTGTATCCGCGGTTACCCGATCTTTATCATGCAGCAGTTTTAGACACAACTCTTAAATTGTACAAGAAATGTTACAAATGCTAGTACAAAGTTTAAGTAAATCGAATTTCCTACAACTTAAAACAATAGACAAATACGTACACTTACTTATTATATTTGATAGTCTCCAACGAAGTTTGGCTGGAGCAACGAAAATTTCTGCAGGGAACAAAACACAAAGTAACGTATAACTCACTTAGCGCCCACAACGCAACTTTGTTGCCTTTGTTTTTACACTACAGACCGCACATTCACAACAAACTTTTACCCACGCAGCGTTGCTGGTATCTTAGAAATTTAAATGTCCGGGGCTGCCCAACCTTAATGGCACACTCTGCTCCGGCATTAAAATCACAAACATACAATTTGTTATTAACTAGATTTAAAAAAAAAAACCGTAGGCTATTTTATGACACTTTTGAATTAAGATTCGCTGCTAATACGGTAGAAAATTTTTTTTGTATCATAGACAACATTAAGTTGAATAACGCTAAGGTGAATGAAGTTAATAGGATTTTCATTCAATCTGATACAGATGACTTTCTAACCACGCTTTCATTTGGTTAGGTTGATATAGTTTAGTATTAGCTACTTTACCAGATTCGTGCTATAACGCTGATTATAATTCTAACATGTCTGCCAAATTTGATATCACTGTTTCAAGAGGTATTTGTTTTACAGTTACAGATTATGGAAAATTATAATGCCAAAAGGTCTTTGATAGCAGCATAACGGATTTCTCTTCGGAAGTTCTGGCGATGGCAACAGTACATGCAGATATTTGTAAATCTCCTGCAAGTAAAATAATAATAATATCTGTGATTTCGTCTGTAGGTTGTAGTTTTATTTTTGATTTACGATTGCCAGTTTATCAAATTAGATGGGAAAATCTGCTTAGTGCACAACATGATGACCGATGATGTCGTTTGCCATAATTTTGGCTGAATACTACCATTACTTATAACATGCGGAGGTTCTAATTTTTACCGCAGTTTGGTGACCTGTTCCTCTATCTACGAGATACAAATAAATTGTTCTTTGGAGATGGAGAAGTGCGAATAAACTGAATCTTCTTACGAACCTTCGTTTTCTCGAGCCAACCAACATGATCACTGCCGTAATATTCACAAGTACAAGCACTCAGTGTCTCTTATTTCAGAGAAGTGCCATTGGATTGTTAATGATATATGAAAGATAATATCGAAATTCCATAATGCATACCAGTAAAAGTGATTTAATTCTGATACATGAGATTTCGTGCATTACGTCTACAACAGGGCTGCGATTTCTTTTAAAACGAATAAATATGCGTAAAGCATCACTTGCATTCCTGGTTCAGGTTTTTGCCAAGAATTCAGGTTATTTGTACATATAATGCATATTGGTTTTCGTGATGTAGCACCAAATTTTTCCGATGCCATCAAATCAATTCATCCTGTCTGTTTGTTGACAGACCTTCAATTCCCTTGTTTTTTATTGAACCCTGTACTGTTCGTGATATCTGAACCCCTACTTATCATACGGGGATATAGATTCAGTGCATTTTGTTTTAATGTATCGTAAATCATCTTTTGGACTTATCCTGACCACTTGAATGTCGTCGACGTCTTGGTTAATAGAGCCGGGTTACATTGTTGGTGGAAGTGCGTTGCCTGGCTCAATTAAACATATAAATGACATGGATCTGAGTGGCTGAAAAAGGATTCTGTGTCCAGCTTTTCCTGACTATAAGATCACGTCTCTGCAGCATTTCACATGCTCAATGTTAACCACTACAGTCCAAAAGCGCAGACTGCAGTTGTCAAACTAATTTCTTGTGTTTCGTGAACTCAGTGGTTTCAATAAAGACTCTTCTGACCACTAAATGTATTTTTTGGTACATCTTTAAAAATTTTGTTAATTATTTATCTGGCGATAAAACTTAAAGTTTCGCTTCAGTTAAATCTGTGAATCTGTTAATGGAACTGCTGTTCTGTAATGTCTAAGCTTTTTTGATCGAGTCCCTCTATTGGTGTAGTTTTGACTGAATATTTTTAACGTTTGAGTATAAGAAATGGAGCAATCATTTGGCCATGTGGTCGCACCAAGAAAAGTTACGAATTTATTGTGAAGAAAAATCCCTAGATGCTCCTAAAAACCATTATAAAACATTATACTACAGTTTTGCCAGTCCATTTTAAGCCCAGTATGATAAATTATTGGCAATAGTAATGAACATAAGCTTCTTACCGTTATGTCTGAGCTTTGGTTGCTATTACCAGTTGACTGTTTTATGACCATAACCTAGTAACTTTGTGCAGTTAATATATGTTTAGTTGCCCTGGAAAATGTTAGAACCGTGGTCAAACAGTGCCATGTTTCCTATTAATACCTCTAGGAGTTTTTTAATGAGATGAAAGTTTTGTCCAGTTATACCACAAATGCAAAGTTTCTTCATAACCTCTAGTTAGTATGAATCTATGTCGATAGTTACCAAAGGTCCAGAACCACTGCTTCCACTTATAATAGACTACATTACTTTGATAGTTTCTCATTCGCTACTGTACTACATTGATAAGCGAGATTGCGTTAGCGTTGGTTGAACTCATTCGCTTGAGAATGAACAGTGCTTTTTATATTCATAATTACGTATAGTCTTCTCACTCAAGATAAATGACTAGATGGTTGGATTTAATTCCTTAAGTTTTCACTGCTGACTCGATTTTACTGATGGTTACTGATAGATTTTAATTTTTATTGTTCGCCTTTTAAGTTTTCAAAGTTACTATTTCAAGAACATAATGCAATGAAACGGGAAATCGTAAAGCAGCCGAACTGTGCAATATACCTCGTTCTATCTTTGAAGACAATATGACTCATAAAATTGAAAAGAAACTTGAAATCAGTTGGATATGAATTTGGAGCATTTAAGACATTGCATCTCTTCAGAACAGAAGCTGGTTTCATTTCAGTCATGTGTTACCCTTCTGCTCTTCCTTCGTTTTTAAAACAGTTTTTCTCGAAGATCCTGTCTCAAAGCTTGTGATATACACACCAAGTAATATGATAAGCATTAGGATAAGCTTACACACTATTTGAGAACAGACGCTAAGAATCATTTTCTCAGTTTGATATCAATGACCAAAACAGCAAGCTCAAGTCAGAGTTGGATTTTTAATTTAAGAATATCACAGGCATGGCATATCCAATAGTGTGAAATCCATTACGATGCAAAAAAAAAACGCTCTTTTTCGTGTGGATTTTTGTAAATAGACTGGACGTATCATAAACTCATTATTTTTATTCACAGAAATCACTCAAAATTTCTAGCCGAAAAGTTGATAAGCTTTAATAATAAGTTGTAGGATTTGATACAATTTAACCTTTGACCTCTTTGTTACAGGTTGAGTATGGTATGTGGAACTAAATTGTTCATCCGTTTACGTAATTATTCTATCCATATTAGTCGTTAACGAAATGTGTAGCACGTACAGTGCCGGAGATTACTAGCGAAATAACACAATACTAATCTATTTAGAAATATGTAATGTCAGGCCAAATTTTAACGACCGTTCTTGCTACTTCACAAAACAAATATTATAACTAATATCTAAAACTCGAAGACTGGTCCAGTAAAGCAGCTTTCCAGTCAATTTTGGCACGTACAGGAGTTTGTTTACGTCCCATTTCGATACTTTACGAAATTTATGTTGACTTAAATTTCTTGTTTTGTGCCATATATTAGGTTAAAAACTTCTATATCTTTGTTGTTGGATATGAATCTGCAGGAAATATCAAATGGTTTGCACTGAGAATGTACACACGTAAGTACGGTGAACATAGCTAGCAATTAACATGGGGATACACTATCTCATTTTTAGACAACGCCCGTTATAAGCAGTTCGTTGTTACAAACAAGTAACTATTAGAAATATTATTTAAAAATGCTGATGAGATATTCGCATTCGAAAAATATCGAATGTCCGATGTTTATACTAAATTTGAAAGATTGTTCACTAATTTTACAGAAAACTCGAAAACTAGTTGCATAACCAAGACGTTAGAAGTGATTTTGTCAGTATATCATATTTTCCATGATGGCATTTAAGAATTCCATTACAAAACTGTTATCACGAATCGTGAATATTTTAACGTTCTAAATAACGCGGTGGCATTTCTGAGATTAAAAACTGTAGCCTCGGCTGTAACTGTGATATTGAACGAAACTTTAAAGCTGCTTCGAGTACCACGTTAACTTTACACTTTAAAACCGTATGCGCTGTTTGGCGTTCATTCATCTACGACCGACATGGTTGTGCTCATTAAGGGGCAACCGCCATGCGCCAATATATCTGCAATGTCTCCGCAAAGGCCATATCACCACAACGGCTTCACAAGGAGTTTCCATCTGTTACAGATAATAAATCAATGACTTTACTTCCCCCTCAATGTACACCACACAGCATCTCATAGTACAGAGACCAGCTGGCTATTTCTTACAAATAATTTTAAGTTCTGAGTTTTTTTTTTTTTTTTATAGGTTTCAGTGCTCATTATGGCAAGTATTATGCTGCTGAAAATGTCATTCACGAACATTGTGTAAACTTAGTGGCTCGCGGAACAATAAACTTATATATATATATATGTGTGTGTCTGTGTATTTTAATGTGTGCTATGGCAGCAAACTAAAACAAAAGCCGCAATTTCAGTTAATATTTATTGGTTTCCACTACTGCAAAAGTTGAAGCAATATTATTTTGCCAAAGCAAACGCAATGGAGATACAATTGTAGTTACAAAGCCGATATGAGGATAAGTAAGAAAAACAAGTAGCGCGATATTTTACTCACCCTTGGTCAGAGAAATGCTTGGAAGGCGATGGCGCGGTTGTTTTCGTGGGGTAGACAACTTGGCTCCATGCTTTCCACACATCGAACTGTCCGAGGCAGGTGCACTGCCATAGCTGGCAGCAGAACCACATGTCGTGCTGCTAGCCCCACCACGGGGCTTGCTCAACTGAATGAAGCTCGGCCGGCGTGACGTCACCGCCCAATCAATGTTTCTGCCCACGCTGGCGCAATGTTTCTTGGGACTGGGCCAATTTCTGTGCGCTTACACGCGCCACCCACACCGCACAAATAATTCGCCCCACACACGTTTTACGTTAATTCTTAACGTATTTTGTGACTGCAAAAATAAAATTGAGGCGCAGTGGCGATACTTATTCGTTTCGAAAACAAAATAAAGAGGAACTTGGTGGTACGTTAATACCTGAAAATTGTACTGTCTACATTTTTTTTCTTTTTTGTTTCAATGTCTATCATTTCTTTCTGAATTTACTCAAAATTATTAACACTCTCTGTTTTAAAACGCGAAAGAGTTACGTTTCCGGAAAACTAGAATGAAAGAAAAACTAAAGCATTTGAAATAGTGTACTCTAAAACGCTGTTATATTTAGTTGCCAGATAAAGTATGAAATGGACACGTTGTGGAAGTTGAGATAAAAAAAAAGGAGCTATGACCGAGCATGGTGAGTAAGCGGTAAGGTTTTGTTCTCGCATTCGGGAGGACGCGGGTTCGAATTCCCGTCCGGCCCTCTAAATATGTTTTTTCATTGTTTTCCATTCAAAAGGTCATGCTCGAATTCATTTCCGTTCCTTGCTCCCCGTTCTTACCCGCGCTAATGACCTCGACGTCAACGAGGAGTAAGCCAAAAAAAAAAAAAATTAAAAGAAATATAATAACACATGGAGGAAGACATTTGATAAAAGAAGAGGTAGGATAGAGAGTCATTCCTTAAGACATGGGAACTGTTTAATTTTTCCGGATAGAGAATAACTGCAGCGTAAGTCTAAAGATAAACACAAAATTTAAGATATCTGAAGCAACTACCTGTCGACGTAGGTTCTAATGGTTGTCCAGAGATGAAAAGATTAGCTCAGTTTTGGAAGAGAATGATAATTGTGTCTTGCTAACCGAGAGATTTAAAGTAACCTGAGAAATTTATATCAAGTTTCCACCAAGTTTAGGTCAAGTAACTGAAAAGATGTGAAGACTGTCTTAGTTTACTATTTTTAATCAAATAGTGTTACAATAGTGTCACCAAGATATGGAAGATAATAACTGACAGGAAGAAGAATTTGACAACTGCAGAAATTTCTGAATACACTGAAATGAAACCTTTCTTTTTACGATATACTGAAATTTTTCTCAGAGCTGTCTCATATTTCTAAGATGTAAAACGTGATAGCGGTGAAATTGAACGTCGGTTCTAACATCGTGTGTAGAACAATTCATACTTCAGCGACATCATTCTACTAGTTTTGGAACCAATCGTAAATAACGTAGAAATCGTAGATACTTTCTTCTGAAAGATAGTACCCGTGAAATACGGTTCAGCAGGATGTTTTAAAACAAAATTTTGTTCAATGCAGTATTTGGAGGACTATTTCATGTTTACGACGGTTTCATCCATTAATATCTTTTTGTTTATTAATAGTTGCAGATTTTACTGGCATCGGATGGAATTCCGCTTCTCATGGATAAGATGACGGTATTCCTATGCCGAATTTTCTGTCACCCTAATTTACTGTAGAAGACATAAGGAAGAAGTTTTCGTTGCTTGCAGATTGATAACGGTAATAATATCCTTGGACGAAACCTAACTCTTAGCAGAGCCGAACATCACAATCATCAGTTCTATAAGAACAGCTACAGTATACTCTGTAGTCCACAAGATTTATTCCATCAAAAGTATTCTCTGCCTATGAGAGAATAAAGATTACATATAGCCATCACAACAGCGCCTAAGTTCCCTGGTCTTATTTATTTTGTCATTACGACTCAATTACGATGACGGAGTATTCCAATGCAAGTTACCCAGAAATACAGGTTAAAACTAAGTCGCGTGTTTTGTAGACAATCAAGTCTGGCATGCGGTAACATAATGAGCGGCTCTTCTCTGCATTTTCCTTTTTTTTTTATGGCATTCGGTCGGTTAGCCATACAGCCAGCTTGCATCATTTTGATCATGTTATCACTGCGTTTAATACTTTTATTTTTCCAATTGTTAGATTGTCATTTAAGTGAACAGATGACAAACATAACACTTAATGCAACACCCATTCCCGGCGCCGTGCTCGAACCGCTGACCTTTCGGCACCTGGGCCACCACTCATACACCCACGCTACTTTTCGCGATGTTATTAATCAATCCCTGGCCTGACGGATTCGGTATAACAGAACAGATTTCTAGATGAGACGTTATCTCCTTTGTATAAAAGTTACAATTTTTCAAAATTTGACCGATCAATCACAGTCACTGGATTGGCCCTACATACGATTGAGGTTATGTGCTGAATCTGATTGCTTAGCGGGCTCCTCCATAATGAGATGTTAATTCAGGATACAGAAGAATTTTGTAAGCTCATCTCCTTTCAGAATTAATTTAATTAATGTCCTCTGTCGGATATTCATTTCACAATTTTCTATTGTACGTAACGGCATTTGGATTTTTCAGCCATGTATGAATCCGCAATCATTTCTCTTTCTTACAGTAAGTTCTTATATTGTTTTACAGCCATGATTATAGAACTGACTAGAATGGGCAACACATGAGGAACACAACACTTAATCACAATACAAAACACTAAAAAAATAGTAAAGCACAAAATTATGGCACTAGAAACAAAAATGATCTTCACAAGGATTACAGATCATTTAATCAAAAATGAGTCAGATATTTAGTGATATATATCTTCAATAAGCTCCCAAAGCATCTTAAATGTTTAGCAGATGTTAAGATTAAATTCAGGAAAAGATTGAAATTTTTTTTTAATTGGCTACTCCTTCTACCCCATCGAAGAATTTATTTCTAAGGAATCTACAAAATAATTGCTAGTAGTTTGTACAAATTTAGTTGTTGCAATAGTGTCTATATTAGGCTGTCACTGCATGTCTTTTGGTGTATTTAACTATTTTGTTATGCAATAGTTTATTTGTAAATTGTCAACTTTCCACTTACAACAGAGCGAGTGTCTTTTACTGGGATCCATGTAAAATGAATGTATAGTTCTGTATATCGTATTGTATACTGTAAAACCATACCCCTACTGCCGCAATGTCCTTGAAAAACTGTCGTTTTGCGCTCTTTCCAACCATCTAAATATTCCACTTTTTAACTCCAGGCACGAATGTACAGTCATGCGATCCATAACTTTATCTAAACCTATCAACTTACACTGTATGGCGTAAGACCACGTGTCATTGCGCAATGTTTGGAAGGCCAGCGGTAAATTCTGAGGTTGTTCTTTCAAAAAAGGCAATGGTTGACTTCCCTCCCGTTTTTTGACAGATGCCTTTTCCCGGTTGCAATATCATCACAGTACATAACCCATAAATTGCTAACTCTTAAAAAAAAAGAGTATATGAAACAACAAATTCTTCCAGTGATATATTTTTTTTTTTTTGTCTCTCCACCCCAAAGCCTTGAACATATACACTATTCATTCCACGTGCAATTTTGGAATTAATTTGATCTTGACAGTTGTCCGTATATAACTCTGAATTCTCCAAGTTTTTGTGCAAGTGCCTCCACCTGTTTTTCAGAACTATATGAACTGAGCAGATCGAAATATTCAAACTGCATGCCATACCTAGCATCCAAGCGTAGGTGCTCACTGCCAGAGTCTGTTACCCGTCCCTGGGAGATGAATTGATGTGCTTTGCACTTCGTTTCCCAAAGTGACTGTGTTCGTGTTACTTTAAATGGATGACCGTGATAATTTGCGTGTTCATTGTAATGTGTTGTAAAAGGTGAGAGAAGGTAGAGGGTGAATCCCGGTTCCGGCACATTTATGCCTACTATTCCGAAAGAGACGTATAGGCCGTCTAGTTTTACGTACCCAGCACCATCAACAGTGTCGCATACCCTCACTCCATACGCACTGTGGAGTGGTTTTGGATTTAACCCAGCACTTAAGTAGCGATCTGGCGATCAAGAATCGTGCACCACCACCCGTCTCTTCTGCGGCCAAATTTCGATGGTGAAAATTTCTTGCACCTCCGTAGCTCGGTGCCACTATTCGAGTGTTAGACGCCGTAACCATCAGGGTGGGCCTTGGAATATTACAACAGCAGATCATCTTTTATGCTCGACGTTCCTGAATTCCGTTTCCCTCCAGCCATAACCAATCGTAGAGCAGTATCTTTCTTCATCATAACAAACAACTGACGCTGACTGCTGTAGGGTAGACGCTTATCAGTGTTTTCCAGTAATGAAACGTAAACAATTCATAAGCTGGCTTCCCTCGGCCCGTGCATTTGCAGGACGCGCCGGTCTAGCTATGAACAGTTAACCTTGGGAAGGAACCCGCCTCTGCTGGCAGGGATGGCGCACCTCTATCCGTCGCCCAGTCGGTAAACATCAAACGTCCGGTTAGCTGAAATTAGCTGAAACGTCACTAGGCAACGTGGTGGGGAGGTGGCTGCGAGGTGGCGAGGGCTAGCCTGTGGCGCGTGCTCATTCGTACAATCGGGCTGCATGGCGCGGCCTACAAAACCACGGGCCGTGGGAAACCACCACTAACCAAAACACTTAGGCTGGTTAGCAGCACGCCTTGCTCTTCTGAGTTCCTAATACGGATCTCACTGCACCAGTCCTTCCTCTGTGATTATTTCTCTCTCATTTCCCTTTCAGTCACTCTCGTCCTCAACCCATTACGCCGACGTACGTGTCCGATTAGCTGTTCTCTTAATCTCATTGATAGTTTTAAGGATTATTCAGGTCTTACCAAAAAAACTACATTTTTTACTTACAGCTTAACTTCAACGTTATTGTAAAATACCGGGGCTCAAAAGCTAGCATTTAATTCTTTATGTCGAACCTGGTACTTGAGCGGTAAGGTGGTGCCTGTCTTGTCCTGAGTTCTATTTCCTGGCCGGCCATCCCGAATTCGGTTTACCGTGGATTTTAGTAGTCAATCGAAGCGAACACTGCGTTGGATCCAGTTCCGCTTCACTGGACCTTTAATATTGATATAAGCCAGTGGTTCCCAAAGGGGGCGTTACCGCCCACCGGTGGACTTTGAAGAGGTCATAGGGTCGTTACTGCTCCACGGCAAATTTAGGGGGTGTTGAGGACAAACCACCACCATTATTGCCAGCTTTAAGGGATGCATGAAAGAAATTTTTAATTGCAATCCCGTGATAATACATTTCTAAGGGATGATTTAGCGTAGTAGGCAATTTATTAACTAAGATTTTTTTTACTTATGGCTTTACGCTTCGTCAACGTCGAGGTCATTAGAGGCGGGATGGGGTTGGGTACAAGGAACGGGTAGGGATTCAGCCATGGCCTTTTGAAGGAAGCATCCTGGCATTCGCCTGGAGTGATTTGAGGAAACCATGGAAAACCCAAATCTGGATGCCCGGAAGGGGATTCGGACCGGCCTCCTCCCGGATGCGAGGCCAGAACGTTAACCATTCCTCCATCACGCCCGGTTTAGCTAAGAAAAGAAAGATTGTCAGTAGTGGAACGCAATGATTTAAGATGACAAATAAGGCATCAAATATTGAAAAATTAGTGTCATTACACACTCCAATTAACAATATTTTTTTTCTAAATACATATTTGTTAATCAAATTGTGAACAGTACACCAATATTGTTAGTATCTTTTCATCGAGTGGAAGCGCCATTGAATAACTGTTGAAATAAGTGGGTTATGAGCCAAAAAGTTTGGAGCTCTAAAGGCTACATTATTTGTTACGAGAAGAAAAGTCAATGCTAATTTTAAAAAAAAAAAGAAAAAAAAAAAAAAAAAAAGAAGGGAGTGGCGAATAATTTCTTTTCAAAAAAGCGGTGAGTAATTTTTTTCGAAAATGGGGCGGTAAGCCAAGAAAGGTTGGAAACCAATGATCTAGACTAAGGGAATGAAGTTATGGTTGTCATCACTCTCTGAATAATATAAACTTTTCAATTTTGAAACTCATCTCGGAGGTGGAAAGTGGGTATCGTAACAGCATTCGTATTGAACTTTACGGCGAGCACTGAAACAATATGACCAGGGTAGACGGAAACAGTGGTGGTATTTGAATACGCAGAATGGCTGTGCTGTAATGACGTCGGTCACACTGCTGGTTGTAACCTGTAGCGTCAGTTCAGACCTCTGACATCTCTGCCCACGCAACTGCGGATACTCCCACACAGTCGTCGCGCCAGACGCTAAGGTCACATCCCCGTTATGACTTCTCTTTTACAGGCAGTAAAATCCAAAAAACGTAATAGCTATCGTGCTGAAGTTTCCATTCTATAAAATCTTTAAACTGTTTCTTTACGTGTATGACTCATGACAGCTCATCAGTTATTTTATAACAAAGTACAACCCATTACAGTAACCTTTGTTTTAAGAAGAATCTTACATCGCCGAGTACATGAGAGAAAAGTATTCATGACCTACACGTAATATCTTTTCCACTTTCCTTTATCCCTTTGTATACGACTCCAGTCAGTAATTTCGAAGCATGAGTTGTTAGAGCCATTGCACAATCATTTTCATATTTCTTCGAGCGTGTAAAGAAAAAAACTTTTATTAAAATCCGTTGGACTATTTCGTATTTCGCAGATTTGAGGTACTGGTCAGAATAATCTCAATCCCATCTTCTCCCAGAGAGTTTAATGGTTCTGTAGCAATCGTATCAATTCCCACAACCTTATTGGAATTTAAATCTTTAAGACTATGAAATTTTTTCTTAAAACAAGATCTCCTGCATTGGCAATATCATCCCATATTTCTAGCAGACTCTTGGCTAGGCCATCCTCACCCTATTTTCTGTTTGTATTATTTCCGCTGGATAGCAGTTTCTTCTGAGGTTAAAAGAGTTTCCTGCTAACACCTTCAATATTATTTAACTTTCCTTCACCTCTCCAAAATTCTGTTTTATTCTCTTATATTACTTTGTATATTTTTTTGTCTGAGTTTTCTCCTTATCTTATTTATGATATTTCTGTACTAGTGTCTTCCTGCTTCATCTTGCACATTGTATTCCCATCAATAAATTCAAAAATCTATTTTGTTTTCGGCGAACTTCTTTCTTCCATTCTTTCTCTGCTGGCTTTGGTTATCTCCTTCTTCAGTGTATTCTGTTCATCTTGGATTGAGTTTCTTTAGCAGTTATTTGTTAGATATCCATTCACTGTCTCTAAAAAAATTTCCTACTTGTGAGACACTTTTAGATTGAATGCAATGTTGTTGCAGGCCATGTTTCCACAGTTGCTTAATTAATTACCAGTTGAATGATAACGCCAATGCAACTGTTCAGTTTATTTATTGCTGCGTCGTACGCGTTTCACCTCTCATCGAGGCATCATCAGCGACGAATCTGCGTTACAGTTTTTATATACAGTTTTATCCTATTATTACGTAATTATGAGCATGGGATATTTGTATAGCTAATAGTTACTTACTATTTACCTTTGTTAGTATGGTATGCAGCTGCGCATATCCGTTTCCTTACACAAAGCATGTTTTGCCTGTATCATATTTACACGATTATGCGTTCTCATCATTCGTCTGTTGGGCCAGCTGGTTTGTTTGTGTCTTGTCTCTGGTGAGCTTTTGCGTCCTTCGGTTGTCTGCTGTGGCCATCTTGTTAGTATATGACATGTCTCGTGCTGATAGCGCGAGTTTTGAAAAGTGCGTGTATGCATGATGATCTTGTTAGTGTGTTTTGTATTTATGTATTATGTATATACGTGTGGGTTTTATTTTTTAATACAGTTTGTGTTTATTTTGTTTTGTCTGTCGAGTTTGTGTATATTAGATGGAGTAACGTTTTACTTGTGAGGTTTACTTGGTCGTTTAGTATGTGTTTTCCTTCATTTTTTGCTCTTTGAATATATAAGTTTTCCTGTATAGTGAGTACTAAACTGCCGCTAGATAATGCTGGAAGGAGCACAATCTGGATCTTACATGAGCAGATTTATTGTTGGTTTCTTAACATTAGTGCATTTATTACGTGTCTGTAATACGAGAATTATCGTACCTGTGGTGAAGTCTTTAGGAAAGCTCTTCTGGTGAACGTAAGCTCAATGCAAATATTGCCAACTGTTGCGGCCAAGATTAAATTAGGATACCGTAAAATTGAAGAAGAAAAATGTTTTTCTTGATGGCAATGTTGACTACACCCCTTGCCAATACCTGAACCCAAGCGTCACACCTCATTCTTGTGACTTTCAAGCTAATGCTTTCAAAGTATTCAACGATTTGCAAGATAAAGTATTCGGCTCAATGGATATAAAATGAGACCTGAAGCCATGGCATTGATGTTTTCATTATGACCATCGACCATGTTACTTCCACGTGCACGGATCATCCCCAACATGCTGCCTCTCAATTAAGTACTCTTGTCACTCATTCTTACCACACATAAATTAAACTTATTTCCATTCCAAACCTATAACCGGCAAAAATTTTAAATGCGTTACATACATCATTTGTGATTCGTTAACAACAGTAAAATAAGTTTCAAATATGTCTTAAGGTCAGGGACACTGGTCAAAGTCCCTGTGCGTCATTTCCATTATAACATTGGCGTTACCTACCCCGTTTGAGGTAATTCACTGTATTTAGCTCAAAATCGATATTTAAACGCAATAAACGTATAGTTCGGGCATGCAATTTAGCTCAGAAGGTGCGGTCTGGTGGCTCAGTGGTTAAGGTGTTATACTGGGAATCGAAAGGTCCCCGGTTCGAATCCCTGTCTCGACGTGAATTTTCGTAGGCCCTTAATCCGACGTTCACCTCTGTCACAGCTTGCTGTCTAATGTGAAGTACGCCAGAACACTTCCGTGACTCGGATTCCTCGTTAAACTGTAGGTCCCCTGTACCGGGTAGGACTACCGGGTTAGGATAACGTGGCTGCGACAACGACGAAATGCGCAGCCAATAGAAACCTTGTCACCAGGTCATTACGACAACACGGAATTATTATTATTACAGCTCTGAAGAACTTTGGTTCGACGCCTGGTTAGAGGTAAGCAACAAAATCGGTATATTTTCCATCGCCTTGGTTTGACCCTCCCGGTGGATTAAAAGGAACATATACTAAATATTTGGATTGACGTCAGATACAAAGCAGTACGCTGGACTAAATACATCATCTCTCACAAACAATGTATCAGTATGTTAATTAGTCCATCTCTCTTGCTCAAAGACGAAGGAATATACAATGATGGGCCAAAAGTTATGCGATACCTCCTAACATCTTTTGGGGCCACCTTTTTCCGGACGTGACATTGACTCAAGTCGACGGATGTCACTTTAACAAATGTTCAGCCATGCGTCCTCTACAGCCATCCATAACTACGATAGTGTTGCCGGTGCAGGACGTTGTGGATGAACTGGGTCATATCCCAGATGGGTTCGGTTGGATTCATGTCTGGGGAACTAGGTGGCCAAATCAATGGCTGGAATTGTTCAGAATGTTCCTCAAACCAGTCTTGAACGATATTGGCCCGGTTATACGGCGCTCTGTCGTTCTGGACAAGTGCATCATTGTTTTGGAACATGAAGGCCACGAATAGCTGCAAATGGTCTGCGAGTAGTTGAACGTAAATATTTAGAGTCAATTGTCGGTTCAGTTTAATAATTGGTTCCGGTCCATACCTTGTAACCACACATTTCTGGTTGGAACATTGAGATACTTATCTGTGAACTTAATTAGTTCTTTCTTGTAACCTCCTCTCCTTTATTTATTGCGACGTTCTCGTCTTGCTTCTAGAAATCTTCTTTCTTCTCCTAACGTATAAGGAACGTTTAAAAAGAAACTAGCCGGAGTCTGGAATGTGCAAACCGGTGACAGAATGGTAATATTGTTGCGTCAGTAACAAAGAGGGTTTTCGACAAGAACGCGCAACTCCGCATGCCCGCCGCATGAGGGTCACGAGTGCAAGTCACGTGACTACAAAGCTAGCAGAAACATGCGTCAGTCATCCAGCGCTCATTCGCATTGTAAGCAGTGAAATGGAGGCGTCAAAAGAAGAGCAAAGAGGTGTTTTTCGTTTTCTAACAGCGGAAGGAGTAAGGGGAACGAACAATCATCGAAGAATGTCACAAGTGTACGGTGAACACTGCATGTCACTTGCAAGGGCCAAGATGTGGCACAAGTGCTTCACGGAAGGACGGGTGTCGTTAACCGATGATACACGGTCTGGAATACCACACCGCATTACCGATGACATCGTCCAGCTGGTTGATGGACTCGTTACTCAGGACCGCAGAGTTACAGTGAAAGCCGTAGCCACCGGGGTCGGATTGAGCGTCGGAAGTGTTCACACCATCACGACAGAAAGACTGAACTGGCCACAAAGTGTGCGCCCAATGGGTGCCCCACAGTCTTCAACCACAACAGGAAGCACGTAGAATGGCCCACTGTCTTGATCATCAGTAGCGCTATGCCAGTGAAGAGAATGAGTTCCCGGCACGAGTGGTGGCTGCAGATGAGTCTTGGTGTCATCACTTCGAACCAGAATCGAAGCGACAAAGTCTCCAGTGGAAGCATCGAGGGTCACCATCACTAACAAAATTCAAGGCCATCCACACAAGTCCAGGAGAGGTTATGCTGACATTCTTCTTTGACCTAGACTGCCCCTTCTGATAGACTTCCTGCAGCACGGGACAACAATTACTACTCTCTGCTCTGAGGGACAAACGATTCACCTCGGACGACGGTATGTGCGGAACTGGTTCACATCGCAGCCCCAGGAATTTTACGAGACAACCATTCACCGCCTTGTATAGCAGTAGATCAATTTCCACAACAGCAAGGGCCAATACATCTGAAAAACAGGTACCGGTTTCTGTTCCTAGACCAACGGCTCGTTACTTTTTGAACCAGCCATAAACTTTCCCCTTACTACCCTGGTTATAAAAATTTGGGCCCGTCTCCGAAATTGCACACGTGGGAAGATACTGAATTGTGGAGGGAATTGAGTTAAATTAAATTTATTTTTTATATTCGTAGCACGCTCTAAGCTATTCAATTCGTTGTGCATGTAAATTACAGTAAGACGCTCTTTATCTACAGAAAAAGGCTATTCAGCAATGTCAGATTAGGTTCAACAGCAATTAACAATTTAAAAGTACCTCACAATTATCACCTTCAAAGTTCTACACAAATTTGTACTATCACCAGAACGTTTAACTTTAACATTGAATCCATTCATTTCGTCGAGAGACTAAGAGAGCGAGTGATTTGAGAGAGAATAATTATTACAGCTTACTTCATCTTAATCCGACGCACTGCTACATCGTTCGCCTTGTAACTGAGTTGCCGAAGTCGAAAATCAGACTGAAGCCACTGGAACGACTGAAACCATTCAGCAACTGAGGGCCCCCCTGTATACGGGCTTTTTCCTGGGATGCTTTCCGCCTCACAGTCTAGACTCGAAGACGGAAACAGGTGAGTTGTGCCTAGACCAATATAGCTACCTTCCACGGACTCTCAAAAGACCCGTCAACATTATGTTCCTAAATCTTATCTTACTTACCCAACTCTACATTTTACTCCCTTTATTACAATATTCGCCATTTCATTTCTACCTCTAAATTAAATCTATACTTATTGTTCCTAAATCTTCGCATTTTTTTTTTTTTGTACTTATGGTTTTACGTCTTGTCGATGTCGAGGTCATTAGAGGCAGGAAGGGACTGGTGACAAGGAACGGGAAGGAATTCGGCCATGGTCTTTTTTGAAGGAAGCATCCCGGCATTCGTCTGGAGTTATTTGGGGAAACCATAGAAAACCTAAATCTGGATGTCCAGAGGGGGATTCGAACCGGCGTCCTCCCGAATGCTAAACCAGAGGGTTATAAGCTCACCCACCACGCTCGGTTTGCATTTATTAATGCGTTAGATAATACCACTAGTGTAGTATTGTCACATTACAGTTCTTATCTAATTCCATATCCAGCCGTAACAACTCCTTCCTGAGCGTTCCAGCTGTTGTCGATGCCCGTCTCATGCGTGCAACCTGTGGTTCCACGCCGACAACAGGTTCAGCTGCGCCTTGCGGTGATCTAATGAATTCTGAGACATATTTTGAGAAAGTGAATGTGGGCCTTGACAAATGTTTTAATTAATTTTCCCCACTCCACCCTAGGCGGGAGGGGAGTAGCTAAAACCCAATCATGTTGTTCCTGATGCGGTCACTAACCTAGCTTGCAAGATTTTTGACGCTTTATAACTATCGGTTTTCTGATCGGCGGTCATGAACTCTTGCCGTTGTTTAATTATGTATGCTCGCATGTCCTCGATTCGGAGTTAGGAAAGTCTTACGCCCCACTACATATGGAACAATCTCCCGTCTGCCGGAGTTAACCTATTCCACGTCACTGATGCTTTACATAACGAAAATTTCTTACTGTCAACAATACAAAATCAGCTGTCAAATGAAGGTAAGGATCTTTTCTATGACGACTAACGTAGACGCTTTTAGATCTATACAACAAATTAAAACGTTATTTTCACTTAATTTGATATAGAAATGCATAGTGCAGTGAAACTGGGTGGTTATCTAGTTTAAAAAGTTCAAGAATAATTTCAGAGAAGACGCAGTTAAAGAAAACATATGTAATAGTTTTTGTTTTTAAAATACCACACTTTTTTTTCTTATTGCTTTACGCCTCGTCAACGGATAAGGTCATTAGAGGCGGGATGGCACTGGGGACAAGGAACGGAAAGGAATTCGGCCATGGCCTTTTTGAAGGAAGCATTCCGGAATTCGCCTGGAGTGATTTGTGGAAACCATGGAAAACCTAAATATGGATGCCCGGACGGGGATTCGAACCCGGCGTCCTCCCGAATGCGAGGCCAGAACGTTAACCGTTCACCCACCACGCTCGGTTTAAAATACAAACGGGTATAATCATTCTAACGCAGTTGCACGGTATTTAGATTTCACTTAATGTTAACCGTGATGGTGTCTGGTCTGGCGTTTCTGGTCCGAGTCCTGATGGTGGAACTTGACTGGCAGGGTAGAGGAGGTGATGACGTATGGTTCCTAATCAATGGATTGTGTACCAAATTGCTGGGATAAATTGTACACTTCTCTGCAGTGTGTATAGAGTGAGGGCATACGACACTTTGGATGGTGATTCATCTATCTTATGTAGACGTATTCCCTGGTGTCTTCCGGAGGTGCAGTACTGAATGGGCCGGCATTCGGTCAACCCTCTCAACCACAATACTTTACACTGGACATACTCACCATAAAAGTCATCGAAACATACTCGTACAGTCAGATATATGAACACTTTGAGACAACAGAAACCATTCCATAATTGCGTAGACTACGTAGGGGAAGTACGGGTAGCCCCGATACTTAAAATTAATTGCAAATAAAAATAAACACATTTTCTGTCCTTATTTTAATCTTAATATTAAACGGGGAACTTTCTGCAATCATATTAATTAGAAGTTAGTAATCATAGCATTTTTTCAACGAATTAAATTGAAAACATTTTCGCCTTAATTTTTTGACAATACAAAAGTTGTCGGATAGCCCCGGACTCAATAATAAATGGTGTCCTAATCGTTTTTGGCCTTACAAAAATCACAATAATAATGGATATCTGTAATCTTCATGAGGCCCTATCTTTGCTCAATAGCACTGAATACACTCTTTTTCCACAATCTCTGCACTTACGATACATTCGGATCTGTTTTACTTGATTTGCTAACTTTGAATACTTTTCTTTGTACTCAACGTCTTCATAGCACCTTTACCTTTTTATTTTTTCGCTTTGCTCTTTTTGCTGTCTTTACTTTTTTTCCTGTCCTCTTCAAAGTTTTATTTGTCGAAGATGTTAAAATCTCGCCCTTTTGGATTTTTCGAGCCCGCAGTTATCATGCTTCTATTTGACGCATCATATTCAATAATCTCCAACAAATTTTGACAGGAGCGACGAAAAACTTTCTACCACGAACAAAACACACACTAGTGTGAAACTCACTGGGCGCCCAAGCTACAGCTCAGATGCATTTGTTTTTACACTACAGGGTGCATATTTACAATGAAGTTTTACCGACGCAGTGTGGTTGGTTTGTTAGAACTTTAAATGTCCAGGGCTACCCACCTTTCCCCTACTATCTTGGGTCTCCGGGTGGACCAAGATGGTAAAATTGGAACAGTGGTAACGTAAACACCCTCCCTACTAACCGCCAACACAAAGTTACCGCCTATGGCACACGTTTTAAATTATAGAAGACGTACATTTGCAACGTATACACTGCAAAGTTTGAGGCTATATTCAAGCCGCTCATCCAAACCAGACTTCGTAGGTAATCAAAGTTCACAATTTGTTGCGGTATTCTCGGTTCAGCGGAACTGAAAGCACGTACCGAGCGAATTGTTTAACCCAAGACATTAATTATGCTCTCCGATCATTTAAGTCTCGTGAGATTGTGGTGGTATAGCTCGGTTTTGGGAAACAGAGCAACAACCAACCTGACTGACTGCAAGAAAGTCCTAAGTGACTGTGCATGGGTCTTAACTTCAAATCTTGTCCCGATTTGCCGAGTCAATTGGCTCATGCTGTATGCAGATAAAATTGTAAATCGAGTGAAATAATTTGCGGTTGCTCAAATTGATCGTGTAGTTGCTCATTCCAGTCGATGGGGCGTTGTTTTCTTTCACATAGGCCGTGCCCGCTTACACCTGGTTACCACCTTTGATGAGGCGACTATCCGACATTAAGTCGCATTTTCATTAACTTTATATTGTATGCCTTTTTAAGGACACACTGTAAAACCAGCAGTACATTAGAACCCACGATCGGAGCCATGTGGAGCAATTTCACCATCTACTCAGGTACAAAGGTTCTCATTGAAGTGGGCTCACTGACGTCTCACTTTGGGGGTGCCAGGTGAGAATGCGGTACAAGTAATTTCCCTTCAGTCGATGAATTCTTCCAACTTACAAAGATCAGAACGGATTTCCAAACTGATAAATATAATAGTCAAATAGACATAGATAAAGTTTAATGCTCAGTTTCTCTGTATATAGATTTACCGACCGGTATAATAATAAATTTATCTACATCTACATATATACTGTGCAATTGACAAAATTGAGGGTGGCAGAGGGTGCTCAGCACCAAAGATAATCTCTTTGTTGTGCATTCCAATCCCTAATGGTACGAGGGAAAAAAGAATTCATATAGGAATCATTGCTGCACCTTATTTCTCTAATCTTATCTTTCCTGTCATTCCGGCTCAAATAGGTTGGTGGACGAAGTATTTCACTACACTCGTAAGTGAAAGTGGAGTACACATGTTTACCAATAAGTTTAAACGAAACGTGCGTCGTCTATCTACCAGAGACTCCCAGCCTAGTCTACTAATCAGTTCTGTGACGCTTTCATAAGGACTGTAGCAAGCGGTTACGAATCGGGCGGTTTTTTCTCTGTACTTTCTCTATACTTTCATTCAACCCCTTACGAAACTGGATCCCAATTGGCACAACAATAGTCCAAATGTGGAAGCACAAGAGATTTGTACTGCTATCTCCTTTGTTTGTTCATTACAATTTTTCAAGATTCGACCTATGAATCGCAGCCTAGAAGAGTCCACCACAACAGACTTTTACTAGGTAATTATTCCTACTTCTGTTACGGTCCAAACTCTTAAAGCTTCTTGCATATTCCCTAACTAACTGTCCCAAAAATCGACTATATTCTGCACAGTGATGATAATCGTGCATTTTCCATTTAATAAAAATCCCCAACAGTTTCTTTATATGTTGCACAGTAACAAATAAAATACGTTCTTTTCACCGAGCGTGGTGGGTGTGTGTTAACGCTCTGGCCTCAGCATTCGGGAGGACGCGGGTTCCAATCCCGGTCCCGACCATCCAGATTTGTGTTTTCCATGGTTTCCCAAAATTACTCCAGGTGAATGGCTCCTTTCAAAGGCCATGGCCAAATCCCCTCCGGTTGCTTGTACCCAGTCCTTTCCAACCTCTAATGACCTCAACGTTGACTGAGGCGTAAAGCCATAAACAAAAAATAATTCTGAATCCTGTAATGGCCTGTTTGCTGCTCCTAACCTAAGCAAATTTAACGATAAGCTTCAATAAACCGTGGAATATCATGTGCGATTTACAGCTTCGCCGCATCTGAGTAGCGATGACCAACTGTACTTAGTATTTTCACTTCCCTGACTAATTGAAAACCTTCCTCTGGTCTCAGTTAAAAACACGGCACTTTACTTTGCCTCGACGATCTAACCTAATGTGGAGCGACTACTGTAAGTGCTTACTTTCGAATAAGAAACGGCAAAAAACCGACAGCAGTCAACTTCTTAAGACATTGCAGACTCAGATGATTCAGCCAACATCCACACGCACACACTTAACACTTAAAGATGCATCTTCCACATGAGCCCACTCCAGCTATGATAATTCGTGAAAAAGCCACTCTCTAACTTTACTACCTTATTTATACCTTCCGTATGAATGTCTCACTATGATGCAAATTCTTCGACGCGTCCCCAAAGTGCGGTGTGAATACGATATTGCGCCACGCGCGCAAACAACAAAGCTTAATGTCAAATGCAGGAATAATATCTTTATTGCACTTACTAAAGCCACAGATCCGCTACAATGAACTCGGCAGCGTTATTAAAATTTTGCGTCTTAATTTTTTTCCCCTATCTTCTTCCTAAAATGGCAAGGGAGCATCCGTTTACATCGGTGTCGGCTAGTCTCTGTAGATATAACGTCTATCTTAATTCATGTCCTCTCAGTTTTTTAAGAATTTTTTGGATGACTTGTCGATCTCCAAAAAACCAAATCGATAAATTTTCCTTCAATGTACTTTCCAATGAGTTTTTAATTTATCTAACACTGGGGCAAGAGTTTTATGGTCATTGCCAGAGATTTTAATATTTTTGTTTCGTTGGTTGAGCTGGTTGCTGAGCGGCAACGCTTCGGCCTGGCATTCGGGAGGACGCGGATTCAATTCCCCGTTAGACCATCCAGATTTAGTTTTACCATGGTTTCACGATATCACTACCAGGTGAATACCGGGATGGTTCCATCAGGAGACCATGGCCGAATTTCTTCCCGTCCCTCTCTCGGCTCTAATGATTACGATTTCGACTTCAATAAGCCGTAAAATCAGGAGCAAAAAATGCTTTTTGGTGGCCCTAGTGACCACGGTTTAAATGAGCCCTGCCTCAGTAGAGCCAAAGTGAAGCTACCAGTTGCATTATTATGCGCCATTTCATTATTTTTTTTTCTAAAAGTAAGGATGAGAAGAGGTGAAATATTAACTTCGGTGTGTGGCAATAGTTGCATCAGCGACTAAATTGCTTAATGCTTGCATTTATCTACGACATGCCTTTTTTAAAAGTTATTTCGATGGTTTACTAATTTAACATTCTATTACTAGATATAATTTAGTTCATGTCTCACTAGAATGGTGTTATTTTTAAGAGCTTAAGGTATATAAATATAAATAACGTAATATAAAAACGCAAATCAAAGCAAGTTTATTGCTTCGGAGCAACGTTTACTTCGATGTGCTCGCCCACTTTCGTTTAGATGGGGTTCCTATTATTAAGAAGTTCTGACTGCCGTCGAAGAAGAATTATAGATTACCATCCACCGATTTTTTTTGTCTTTCCTCGATTACTTTTCTGGAGGTTCTGGAAAAAAGTTGCCCCCTGTTCTCGATGGATGCAATTACTATGGAAAAACCATACCAAATACATGCTGTTGAAAACAATTTTTATTTTATTTTAGAACCAGTTATGCATGGAATCTAGTTTTTTATCCCATACAAATGTTCTATATGTCATCCACGGATGACATCAATGTGATAACCAAATTCATCCCAGACTCTTTGGAAGTTATCTTCGACACAGTCATCACATCATTTTTGATCCTGTTTTCATCTCTTCAGCATCCTTGGATTAAGATAGAACAAAATCCAAATCATTTATGAATCCTCAGAAAACTGAATCACTGGGTGCGATATTTGGGGACTGGAGTGTGATGTGGAATTTGTGGGATAGCATGATTTCGGCATCTACGGAGATCAATCCAACGTTGAGGAAAAGTCTTACTTCCAGATGCTGATGTGGTGGAGCTCCGTCCAGTTGGAAGGTGAAATCTTCCAACTCTTCTTCGAATTGTGGAAAGATCCATTTGCGTATCATATCCAGGTAGGACTGCCCAGTTACTTATCCATCATAAAAGAAAGGCTCAGTCTCGTTTGTTTGAGAGGAGGCACCAAAAAAAAATTGGCTTTCAGAGAATTTATTTCATATTCAACAATTGAATGTGGATTTTCAAGCCCCCTACACGGACATTGTGGCGGTTAATCTTTCGACTTAAATGAAATGTAAATATGAGGTGTGGCAGAAAAGCATATTTTCCATGTTCTTTTGCATCACATAAGAAAATTATTGACTTGTGGATTGAGCTGTTGCACCAGTTGCAAATTATATGGCTTAAAGATTAACCGTCGTCTTAGCGCGTGCCGTACAGTCGTCGGAGGAATTGCAGATTGGTTGGCTCTGCGTACTGGCTTGTGGGGATTGCGGGCAGAAGCCTCTTGAATGTTCATTGCGGATTGTTTCCCAGTGCTTTCGCGCTGGACTTTTCCCTTTTACCAGTGGCCTCAAATTTTTAATCTCGAATGCTCGTCTCAGAGGGCGGATCAGTATTGTAACGTCGTCGAAAAGCACGACGCATTACAGTAACTGATTTGCTATTGTAAGACTCCGGCGTTTCGCTTGCGATTAAGCCTTGTAGTGCTTGGAAAGAGGCTTCTGAAGCATGTTTTCTAAACTCTGTGCCACTTCCCTCTCCCCCCTCCCTCTGCCATTGTAGTAACTGAGCGGCAAGTCACCACGGCCAAAGTTTGGATTCGCCTCTGATCAACCACTCCTCGATTAGCTTTCGAAGATATGTGGCCATAAGATCAGAGTGACTACGTTCTGCCCACACTTATAGCTAGTAATGAGCAGGAATCAGCGATACAAATGAAAACATGTAGTTGAAAGAATTGAGTGACTTTAATACTTCAGTAAAAATGGGCACATAGACTTACAATTGAAATTAATGAAAAATACTGCATAAACTAGCTCTCATAAAAGGCATCTCTTACTAATAAAATCCTGCCACTCGGGATATTCTTTCTCAGCCAGCCAGAAGGTATAAATTGCATCAGCCATTACCTAGTAAAATCTGCATGCCGTATGGCGACGTGGTCCATCCTTTGAATCGGCGAATAGACTGCCCCTGGAGGCTGCTCCCGACTGCGCTCTTCAGAGTAGAAACGTGGTGGGGAGAAGTCATGTGACTTAATCCTATTCGTCTAAAATCCCTGGCTAAGGGCTTTCGGTGTTACCCTGGTAGGGTGACTGCTTCCCACGGGAAGTGACTTTGCCCAACCTTGAGCTCTGCTTCGTTGGGTGGAATTACATTACATAGCTGCAGCTTGAGAAAAATTATCCCGAGCGAAAGTTAGAACATATTATAGCTAAAATCTCTCAATATACTACACCATGATTGGCGCGCAGTTCAAATGAGGCTCCTCGTTTTCGAGCAATAATACTATTAACTGTTTATAGGCTACACATTATTATATTTTAAATAGGTCGCAAATGTTTTTTGAACATGAATTTGGGATATCGGGTTACCTAATCTTTGGCTTTAATAAGCCTGAACTGTAAATTTATTGTAAGCAACATTCGAATCAAAAAATTCAGCAGTGAATAGTTATTTCAGTCAAAGCATACCTGCACGTGTTATGAAGATGTTCTGAACATATTCTGTTCTCTAGCTTCTGTAAACACTGTTCGTCTGAGAATAATGCTTGTATACGCTGCTTTTAAAATATTTCTTTTAAAAACTAAGGCAGTAAAGTGACGGAAAAATTAAAAGAAAAAGTAACCGCAATGTAAAACACTAAATGATTCTGCAGGGCACTTAAATCTTATGTTAAAGTTAGTGATTCACTTGCTGTACCTGTTTTATTCTTGTAAATTTAGAGCACTAGAATTAGAAACTTCAGTTTTGTCTGCCATCGGCATTTATTTTTACTGCTGGGTTCAAATTTGATCTAAATTGTAATAAATTCCTATCCATTGCCATATTCTTTGTGATGATTTCATTAATTCTGCAGTTTCTCTTCTGTATGGCTGGCATGTATATCCCTCAGGTACATTTCACTTCATTCTTGTTTCATCTTTCTTTCCTTCGCACATTGAATTTCACCTGTTGTTTCTTGCTAATTTACACCTCTATATGCCTGTCTGCCCAGACATGGCTGCATTGCGTGGATATGAATGAGGTGGCCATAAACACGGGGCCAATACTGCAACACATACCGGAAGTCAGTTCCAAAATTATTTATGCCAACGGTCAGCTTAGCTGAAATTTTGTTTTTGAAAATTGTAACTCTCACCCGCAGTTCTTTTCTCTGAGTCATGGCCATTACAGTTAAATGTCATTCTCTGTTTAGAAACTACACCTCGAATAGAACAGATGGTAGAGCTAACTATTGGCTACTAATAAGTTTGTCTAAGACTGCGGATCAGCATCCTGTATTTATATTTTGCACAGTTGACGCCACAAAAATGAGAAATATTTAACTGTAGTCGTATAGAAATCTCTAAGCGTCTGGAATTTAAGCTCATTCTATGCTGTCCTGTCTTCGCATGCAGCGGAATAGTGAAATGTAAATTAATAATATCAAAATTAACTTCTTAAAAAACCAAACAATTTCCTTCGTCTAAAGAAACCTATCGTACCATAGCCTAAACATTTTTCACCTCTGTTATTTCGTAGATGTGTACGTCCCCTGTACTAGTAAGATTACAGGACTGCGCAGTCGGTATAAACCTGTTATTATTTCTCTAAGACGATGGATTTAATTAAATAACATCCTCATTCTTAAGCCAAAAAATAATATTACGAACAGTAAGAAGATTGTCGACCTCATCATGTACATAAGAAAGATTAAACAGTAAGCTGCGGCCATTTATATGCTTCCGGTGCCTTAGGTCATTACTTACTTATTGCAGTAGCATCACGAACCGTGTGCGGTCCATTTCCTTCTTCTCTCCACTCCTCTTCCTCTGCGATGTCTTCCTTTATTGCATACAGTCACCTGAGTCTTGGTCGTCCGCGTGGTCTCTTCCCTTCAAAGTATCTTTCTGTCATATCTTTGAGGAGGTCCTCGTCCTTTCTCATTATGTGGCAACACCACCTTGGCATTTGTCCTCTTATTATTGCCACTCTCTCTCTCTTTAACCTGGCAAAAAATTTGTCAGCTAATCCCATTTTCGAAAGTTATTAACTTATTCTGAGTTCTTTTTGTAAAAGTGCATAGTTCGGCGCCATAAAATACTACTGTTTGTATAATAGTCTTATATATTTTGAGTTTTGATGTTCTTGACAATATTTCGGACTTTAAAATTTTCCCCGTCGAAAAACTGACCAATTTCCTACCTGTTTCTTTGCCAGAATCTCATTTTTTATTATGTTCCTCTCGTTCATCAGCCTTCAAATGTATTTAAAATCTTCTACTTTTTCTAAAGAAGTTCCATTCATATCAATCTTTTTTATATCCTGTATTCCGATATCTACTGATGGAAAGGTATTTTGTTATCCCGATATTTATCTCCAGTCCTTTTTCTTTGTTTCTTTTACTAACACATTCATTATGCCTCTTAGTTCTTCCTTAGTTTGCCTATTAGCACTACCTCATCTGCATAAGCTAGTATACTAACTTTCCTGTTTCCATCTCTGCCGCTCTTTTTATAGCTTTTTCCAGAGAAAAATTAAATAGGAGCGGGGACAAACAGTCACCTTGTCCGATTCCTTTCTTCAAAAGATTCCATTCACTTTGGATTAGGTCCTTCTCTACATATCCTGTTAAGTCTAATCAACTTTTCTGGGATCCCTGACTTTTGCAATTCAACCCATAATGACCTTCTTTGAATGCTGTCATATGCGTTTTTAAAGTCAATAAATAGACAGTGTACTTCCTTATTAAGTTCCCTCATATAGATAAAGCCTCTCTGTTAGACCTGGCACCGAGCGTGGTGGTGTAACGGATAGCGTTCTGGCCTCGCATTCGGGAGGACGGCGGTTCGAATCCCCGTCCGGGCATCCAGATTTGGGTTTTCCATGGTTTCCCCAAATCACTCCAGGCGAATGCCGGGATGCTTCCTTCAAAAGGCCATGGCCGAATTCCTTCCCATTCCTTGCCCCCATCCTTTCCCGTTTCTAAAGACCACGTTGTTAAAAAGGGACGTTAAACTGTTCCAAAAAAAAAAAAAAAAAATAGACCTGGCAGGCCCGGCCGCGCAAGCGCTCCAATAGAGACACGGCGGAAGCCACAGCGACCGAA
This sequence comes from Vandiemenella viatica, assembly GCA_031002005.1. NCBI lineage: Eukaryota > Metazoa > Arthropoda > Insecta > Orthoptera > Morabidae > Vandiemenella > Vandiemenella viatica. The sequence goes on from CM061921.1 coordinate 52,196,983, forward strand.
CGCTCAACAGGACATTCTCCTAGCACACGCTCCCCAGCACCTAACTGACGCATTGAGCCATATCTGATGGGCGCAGGTTCCCGTGCGCTCGTTCAAGCTTTACAGAGCACGCTGCAACAGTCTGAAGGCAGACGCGGCGCAAAGGTGCTGCTGCCACACTCAGGTCAGATCCATGTGCTACCAATAAACACATATACAGAGGATTTGTTAGACAGCAAGATGCTGGTACGTACCAGCGGCAACGAGCACCACTTGATCACCGAAACTTGCACCGCTGCAGCAGCCAGAGGCTGAGGACTGACGCCCCTGAGTGGACGCGTATTCTCGCGAGTACGCCTGTATACGCGCGAACAGAACGTTCCAATCCAAACACAGGGAATGTTATGTGACTCTGTCCATTGTAAGCGCTTGAGTCGCGCGAACATACGCGAGAGCGACGAGATCCGAAATTGTTTGGATTTGGCTGCGCGAACACGCGCTTCTCGAGATAGATATTGAGAATGCAAAGGCGACGATAGATCTTTTTAAGCTTCTACAATCACGGAAACAATACTAATCGAACGAAAACAATTAAAACACAAAATTACTTGAAATCATTTTAAAAAATTAAAATGAAAACAGAAATACATACAAGCACATAACAGCATGTTTACGAAACCAAACACTTCTAAACATTCAAAATCTCATTCAAAACATTGTGTCCCATGTAACATTTTTAATTACGGTCCTCTAGTATTCCATGCACTCACTTTAATACATTTACAACAGTGATTAAGTTCATTTAAACCATTTAGTCCATCAAAACATAACAAGTTCATGGAATAATTATACCAATTTGCAATCAAGTTCTTCCCTTCTCTCTCAAACACATATTCAATTTATTACCCCTATTGTAATTAGTGGCGACTAATCTTTAATTCGTAACAGTGCGTATAGTACTATATATTAAGCTTATATTTGCTGTCGTATCGATAAAATTACAATACTTCTTAACATATTGCATAATATTACGAACAAAATACCGTCAATTAATAAAGATTATTTATGGCGTAGTCCATTTCACCTAGTTTAAATAAGGTCACTAGTTTATTAGAATCGAGCTGTAAATGGTTTCAGCAGCCCTTTCGAATTAATTTTTTTTTGTGTCCCATTTACAAACAATTATTTTTCTCTTAACATAAAACTATTTTAAGCGTATATTTTCAAGATAAAGTTAAATAGCTAATGCAGTATAAGATTAAAATGAATTAAAAAAGTAGACCGTGTCACCAATGATAGGCTGTGAGAATGGAAATTTTGCCGATCTAGGACCTAAACAAAGAAATTTACGTTTATTTTCTTAATTAAAAAGTAAATTAATATGTATTAAGGAATCATTGTTCTTTTTTAATTTTTTTCTATATTCACTGACATCAAGAATAAATGGATGGGTTGCGGGATACAACGGAGAACTGGCGACATATTCGCGCGAATCTGCTTACAGTGAACGGGGTGTCTTCGCGCCAACACAGTTCGTGCGCATGTAGGCGAATCGCGCGAACAATTTTCGCGCAAATACGCGTCACTGGACGTCCAGCCTTAGTTCTTCTCGCCCCAGTAGGATTGCGTCACCTCCATGCACCCAAGGTCTTACTACTGGGCATCAGACGAGGGGACAAGTCTCCACCTCTCCACTACGTCCGACTCATTGCTGTTGATGTTGGCACTGATTGCTTCACACTTAGACTTTCAATCACCCCGCACCGTGTGAAGGTCGCTACCTCCGTGAGCACTGGTTGGAGCCACACCCAGCACCTAGGTACTGCAGTTTCTTCGCTCTTCAAGAACCAACCACGTCACTTGAACCATCGACCTGATTGAGCCAGCCGACTCGTTTCCCAACCCGCCTGCAACCCTGGTCCGGAGGCAGCGGAACAGAGATCATGCCGGCGTCAAGGGGCATTACTTCACCTGACTCATATCATCCCTGTAATTTCGATATGCTAGGTCTCACCATCTCCTTTATCACCGGGGTAATCGTTGCATCGGAACAGTGTGTATCCCAGCAGCAGAGGCACCGACGTATACTGCCGGTCAGGGCCGGCGTTAGGGGGGGGGGGGTAAGCGGGTCAAATGTACCGGGGCCCGGCCGTCTGATGGGGTCGCCGATTTTTGGCCTGAGGGGGGGCCCTAATCGACAAATTGTCCGAGGTCCCCCAATTGTTAAGAACACTTACCCCGGGCCCCAAATTCCAAATTCCTAGCGCCGGCCCTGCTGCCGGTACCGTTGTTATGCTACTGAGGGCAAATGACCTACAGCTCCAATGATCCACTCCAGTCTACCGCAACAAGAGAGGACTCGTTTCCTTGTTTCCCCATGGCAGCGTCTACGTAATGGAAGTAAACTTTTCACCTAGCCCGAGAATTAATCTCTCTCTCGCTTGAACCACAGAAATCCATAGTGGACCTGCGGAAAGCGGAGGAGGGTTGGCTCGGATACATCGGAAGCGCCATTTCCCATAACTAGCTCTTCCCTCTGTAGGAGAACCGGCCCTCTGAGGGGGCCCGTGGTCCAGCAGTTAAAATAAATTAGATGCGAAATCGTAAAGGATGTAAACTGGAGATAATGTTTAGGTGATTGCGATTTACTCAAAAACTATTGCATTTATTTTAATGTAGTCTCAATAAATGTTCAGTCCACGGTCCGGCTAATAAAATGGGTGATGGTTCATTTTTAAAACTCTGATAAATGTAAGCTAATTTTTTGTTGAACGCAATTCATGCAAATACCGCTAGACGGATTTTGATGGGATTACGATTACTGTTCGTAGCGTGGCTCCACGGATAAAATGGTTTCATTTTGATGCGATATCGAAATACTGAGAATTTTAAGATAATTTGGGTCTATTGGAAATCGCGATTCCGGTACAATAACATTGTGCCTTGTGGAGTACTGGTATTGCATGTAGGATTTTTATGTGATTTTCGTCGTTATATTTGTGTGAGCAGTGCGTTGTTATTGGTTTGTGTGATTTTTTGGTGGAGATTTTAATTTTGTATGAAATATTTGGTATTGTTTCTTGTGGCATAATTTGTTGGTTGGTTAGTGTTTGTATCGACCGCGATTGATTGACAGTGTGGTAGTTATGTCGGATCGTTTTCCTTAGATTGGTCGGATTGCGGATCTGTTGTTTGCTTTGTGTTAGTCCAATATACGGCGATGGAGTTTGGTCAGTTATGTAAGTACTTGGTTTGTTACTGTGAGATATGTTTGTTTTGTGGTATTCTGATTTGTTGGCGTTGATATTGAAGTTTTTGTGAGTGGTTTTCCGTCATATCTTCGAAGAGGAGTTGTTTGTCGGTTTAGGCTGGATCCAGTGAAAGTGTATATTTGCAGTTTGTTCTTTATGTGTATTGCTGTGTGGTTTCGGTGTTGTATTTATACATTTTTAACTGTGCGGGCTGGTGGTTACGTCATAGGCGTCATGTTATGACGTCATAGTTTAGCGCTACGGAAAGTAGGTCTAACGGTATCGCGTTCTCCAGTAATCACGAGAATTTTTCTAAAAGTAATACACTTAATCTTCGTGTTTTGAGTCTTCATTATTACAAAGAGATTTGTCTAGGTGACGTTACCTCCTAGTCGCACTACTCTGAGTGTAATTTCAGATTCTGACCTGACATGTCTCTGAAATGTCAGCCTTTTACAGGACTTGATTAGATAAAGTACATAATGTGACGTCATAATGTCCCGTTTCCAATTTGAAATTTTCTGCTTAAGGAATGTGGGAGAATTCGCAGTTTCCAGTCAGTCCTACACAAAACCGCCATCAGAACAACGCTCTGTTAAACAGAACTTCTACCATAGGAAGTACTTATCCCCTAAGATTATTCTGCTTTTTGTATCACCCATCAGTTGTAATTACTTTTATTTTAATTCATTTAATTCACCTACATTTTATCCGTAACCTATGTTTAACGAATTTCATAGAACAATATGGAGATTCAGTGGTAAACGCATATGGCTGGGATTTTCACAAGCCCTAACACGCCCTCCAACAATGATATAGCTTGCCTTGTGTGTATGAAGTAAGCCAGAACGCTTCCATGGACCGTATTCCATGGAAGGATAATCGTTTACAATAGACCTTGATTGCGCAGCCGCTAAGAAACTGTCACCAAGTTATAAATACCTCATGATATAACATTAGTTTACCTAATTTCGTAGTCCAGATCTCTCCCCCATTATTCTGTTCAAGTCATTCAATTTTTAGACTAGTTCGATATTCGGTACAAGCAAGGCGCTACAGAAACGTGCCGGTGGCTAGTTTGTCAAGCTGTCAGCATACTTCCAGATTTATTAACATCTTCGCATAAACGATGACACGTTTCCTCGCCTTTTCCATGTCCAAGAGATGGCTAAAGCCTCATTTATGTATCATCTAAGGAAGGGGAACGACATTTGCATAAATCGAGTTAGAACAGGTCCGCATCTACAGGACCCTAAGAGCGGCCGGGCAGTCTTCTTGGATCACATCATGAAATCGTGGCAAAGACGCTGGGACGGGTCTGACAGAGGAAGGGCGACTTATCAGTGGATTCCGGATATCAGAACACGTATTTCATGTCAGAAGCCGTCCTTTACTTTCTGTTACCAGCTGATGTGTTTATTAACTGGCCACGGATTGCGGGAAAACTTGGCGCAGCTAAAATTGTTGACGACGCTCTCTACCACTTTGGAGCTATAGAGGGCGTAGATCATGTTCTGCTTCAGTGCCCTGCTTATGCAGGCTACCAAAGGGATCTGTCAACAAAACTGATTTGGCGAACAAACATGCTATTTTGACGACTGTGAACGGGCTTGACCTCCTGAAGACTTATGCTGCCCTAGCCTTTACTACTAGGATGCAGCTTACTAATATGTAATAACTAAATCGACAGGCACCAGACGGCTGATGTTTTAGGTCTTCGGCATCAAGCCGGGTGGCACCGCCTCCACGCGGTCCCCGTGGGCAATTGACTAACTCAAGTGGCTAAAGGTGTTTCCTCCACATGAACCTGTCTCCTCTCCTGGAGGGGTAATTCTTCCAAGTCTTTCCCTTGGTGGGGGGGGGGGGAGGCGCATGTTGTGGTGCTAGGTGGTGCTGGCGACGGAGAGGAAGAGCCCCTGCTGCCGTATCTTCCACTCGAGCCTCATCACGTACCCCTAGCGTTCCTTGTTTAAATGCTCATTCCCACGCCACGTGGTAGGCAGTACGCGCCTTTCATCTTTTACCGCCTGGCGGTGGGTTGAGACGCGCCGTACCTGCTAGTATATGCGGCAAAGATTTCCCTCCATAATCTCATGACGAACATAGAAAATTTCGACGGAGTACCCTGTGAAGCATGCCTGAACATTAGTTACTAACCAGATCCTAAAATGTTTTAGATATAAGTTCGGGCTACTTGTCAATTTTCAGTTTCGATGTATTTGTAGCCCGCATTGTTGGTGAGCTTAGTTCACTTGATAACTTATCCGTTAAAGTCACTAAGTCACCTCATATTTCCGAACACACATGGACTTCATACGAACCATCCAAGTGAGCATACACCACTTGTCCTACTTTTAGACTGTATACGGCGACCCTTTCACTGGCAGTCAATTCGCTAACAGAAGTTAATTTCCGAAACAACGGTATATTAAATGTTAGAGATTTATATACTTCCAAAAGAATCGTGTGGCATAAGTGGATTTGTGAGTAATTCCACATCACCTTGCAGCTATTATACAGTAATTACCCCGTTTAGTTTAAAATAATAAAATTTGGACTTAGATCGTGCATCAATCGTTGACGTGAGGAGAATGTGACATTTAACTTTAATATGATGCAGTACTCATTTAATGTAAACAGAATTCCGAGATTCCGTCTTTGTGTTTATTACAAAAAAATATGGTAACACTCATGCGGAGAGTGAGGAACAGGAAGAATCGCGTAATGGCTTATAAAGGAAACGGTTCTCATTGTGACTTACCCTCTGAAGCAATACGCGCTTGATTAACGAAGAAAGCACAATTTCTGTGTGTGTGAACGTGGGGGGGGGGGGGGGGGAGCTTTTGGTAATGTGATTGTATCAGTACTGTTTGAATGCATTTTTTACTTTCTGCGAAGATGTTGATTAAAGTATGCTGATGGATGTCTGTGTGTTGTGAGGATTGTTGTGTGGTCATGTTTGAATGTATGCTTGTGATTGCTTTTGATGTGAGTAGGTTTGCAATGATGTCACAGAGTTATGAAGTATATTGATGGGTGTCTGTGTGTTGTGTGGAATATGTGTTATTTGGTATTTGCGTTAGAGTTGTGTTTAAGTGAATGTGAGAGAAAAAGAGAGGTCTTTGGCGAGGCCTTATTGGGTTATTGTGTGATTTAGAGTCTATTTGTGTAATGTCTGAATATGTGGTTTTACATGCGTTAGTGAATGAGTGAATTAGTTTCAGTGGGTAAAATAGTGAGTTAGTGTATATGTGAGAGTCGCTGTTGACGTATGTTGATGGATATCTACGAGTAGTGTGTGCATGTGCATGTACGTGTTGGTGGATGTCTGAATGTGTGTCGTTTGGTGTGTGTGGGTTGGATAATGCGTATGTGTGTATTCACATTGATTTCTGTCTGCGTGAAAGTTGGTATGTGAAATCGCTGGGTGGCTGTGTCTGACGCGGTTGAATTATGTCTGAATTTGTGTAGTGTGACAGCTGAGCCAGAGAAAGAACGTGTGTGTTTAAGCGTGTTTGTCAATGTGTCTCAGTTGTTTACTGAGTTAGTCTTTGAGTGTGAGTGAATGTTTTCGTATGCTGGTGATTCCCGTTTGTGTTGGCAAGTACTGGTGGATACATGAGTGTGTGTAGTTTGGCGTGTGTGACTGAGTTCGTTATTGGGTGTGGTTAGTAGCGAGATGTTTTTTGCTGTATGTAGATATATTGGTGACAGAATCTGTGTATGAACACGAGAAAGAGAGAGAGAGAGTGTCTGTGGTTGTGTGTTGGTCAAGAAATTGTCCTGTTAGCAGACAAGTGTGGGAAAATCAGTGAATGACGTGAATGGTCTAAGCAGTGAAGGATCTGGACTATGAATTTCAGCATTGTAATGTTATTTTGTGTGGTATTTATGACCTGATGACAGTGTTTCTTACCGACTGCTCACGTATACTCTATTGTCGCCAGCTATGCTAACCGTGTAATCTTATCGGGTAAATGGAGCCTACAGTTCTGCGTGGTATACGTGAAATTCCAACCACGGAAGTTTTTAGACATACTTCATATACTTAAAGCAGGTTACTGCCATTGAGGAGAACGAGTTGGGTTGTCTTAAAATCCCAGGATGGGGACCCATTAAACGCTGAGCCGCCTGATTGCTCTATTAAATTCAGTAAATATAGGTTATGCATGTAGACTAATACAGATGAATTAAATGAATTCTGTTGAATGTAACGTTCTTTCGATGGAGGTTTGGGTGTAGTAGTGACTGAAGACTGTGCATTCCCCTACATTATTGAAGCATGTAATGTCTTAATTGCGAACGGAACCGAGCGTGGTGGCTGAGTTTCAGGAGAATGCTGGGATGGTTACTTCAAAAGGCCATGGTCGACTTTCTTCCCGTTATTTCCCCCCAGTCCTTTCCCCCCAGTCCTTTCCCATCTCTAATGACCTCGACGTCGATGAGGCTTAAAGCCACAAGCAAGCGAACGGGTCATTGTGAACTCACAGCATCCACATGATTCAAAGCAAGTTCTGTTTATATTTCAGGTTAATGTGTCACGTCACAGGAATTACATTCAGAGTAGTGCGATTAGTAATAATAATAATAAAAAGGCGATTGGTTCTCTGAAATATAGGATAACTCAAAATATGAAAATTGTGTTTCTATATAGAAAAATAAATACAAATTTTATTTGAAGATGTGAAGATGGAGATATAGGTGTCTGATGTATGTGTGTTTGACCCCGCATCTATCTAAGTAGTTGAGTGTATAACATTACAGGCAAATTTTTAGTTCTTTCACTTCTGTATTAGACTTCAGTCTGTACGAATAAAAGATGTTCGAGATATGATAACACAACAATAAGGCAATCAATAGAATCGAATTCCTCCCATATTCATCAGTTGAACTACTTCCTGTTGCGGATACTTAAATCAAGTGCCGAAGAAACTACTTTTTGCCGCGGATGTGACATCACATTATTGGGTACTGGAAGTGATAAACTATTTAAACCGACGTATGGAATATGTTCCACTGGGAATATTTAACGTAACAGGCTGAATTGTCTAATATTAAAATGCGTATAAATTTCATAAATTTTTTTTATCAGGTAACAAACCCATGCTCCTTCTTCTAGAACTATGACTTCAATCTAGGCTCCTGAAACGCTCTTCCATCTTGACGACTGACTGCAATGTTCTAAATTTATCTAGCACTTCGTCCATATTCGTCCTCACGCAACGGTGGTCTTAGTCAATAAAACTTCTTCAGGTCAATTTAAACTAAAAATGTATTGTACAGAATCTAAAAGTGACAAAAGACGAAATATTAGAGACAAAGGGTTAACCCCTCCAAAATTTGAAGGAGCTGTGTTGTGTTTAAATGGTGTTGTGTTAGGTGTTTTTAGAAAGTTTTTTGCTGTCATTAGACTCTAAACTGATTTGAAGCTTTCCTTCATATCGTCCGATAACCTCTTCATCTCAAAGTACCCCTTACAACCTACGTCTCCAATATGCTTCTTCTATTCTACTATTCTAAGCCCTGTCTTTCTCTGCAATTCTTACCTTCGATTATTCCCTCCGCTAACAAACTAAACAATCCTGGATGTCTTAATATGTGAACCGCCATCCTGTCTTTTCTCTCACAGCCTTCTTTCCTCTCCATCATTTCTAAAACACGTTTATTTCGTACTTTATCTGTCCACTTTATATTCAGCACCCCTCCATAGCACCACATTTCAAATGCTTAAATTTTACTTCTTTCTGTTATTCCAAAATTCCATGATCACTACTATAAACTAATGCGCTCCGTACATACAATTTCTGACTCATATACCAGTATTTAAAATTAAATCTCTTTTTCAAGAAGTTTATTTCGTTAGTACTGTTATGCTGTTAACATAATTCATACTTCGGCCACCATTTGTAATTTTACTTCCGAATTCACTTACCTCTCCTGTTACATCTGATCCGATCTTTATGTTTAAACTTCTGTTACTGCAATTATTGTGCCAAGTTTAATCACTATTGTCTTGTAGTGACCTGACTGCCACCCTTCGGTGTGACCCTCGAAGTCACTCCGTCCAGCCGAGTGGTTACATAAGGACAGATTGCCATAGGGAGGCATGGATAAGAGTCTACATAGAAATCGACGATTGTTCAGATATGAGTCTTGTGATAGGATTATTACTTGGAAAATCAGGGCTAATCATTGCTGAATATTTACATGTTAATTTACATCAGGTTTCTGAAGGCATGAATACCAACAACTGTACATATATTTACACCTAAATGGAAATAGCTGTGAATAACCTTTACTATTACTGTCTGAAACTGATAAAATTGGTGCAGTGGCGCCTTGCTAACCACCACCAACATTATGAGAACGAGGAGAGAGAGCGAGATTTGCAACATGGGTACCTCTAACCCAAACACGACAGGGCTATTGCGATACGTTGAACTTCTGCTCAACTAACCCGACCCGTTTTCATATCCAACTCTTTCTCAGTAGAGCCTACCTGGTGGTTTGCTGTAGAACATCTCTTGCCACTGCAATGGCTCCGTTTCTAGGCCAGAGCCTGGTAGCTTCTCTCTTTGACTCCCGGCTGCACAATGCGACGATCAAATAGACTGACCTAGCTGTGCTGAGAGTATTACTTTTTTTTTTTTTTTTTTTTTTTTGTAACAGTTTAACGTCCCTTTGTAACAACGTGGTCTTTAGAGACGGGAAAGGATGGGGGCAAGGAATGGGAAGGAATTCGGCCATGGCCTTTTGAAGGAAGCATCCCGGCATTCACCTGGAGTGATTTGGGGAAACCATGGAAAACCCAAATCTGGATGCCCGGACGGGGATTCGAACCGCCGTCCTCCCGAATGCGAGGCCAGAACGCTATCCGTTACACCACCACGCTCGGTGAGAGTATTACTATGATAACCCCCACTCCACTCCGACTGTCTGCAGAGGGCAAATCCTAACATTACCTAACGGTATGCGGTCATAATGCCAGCTAGCGTTCTCGTTCGGCGCTTGACAATTGCCGAATCATTGACTCCTGTTCTACTTTGCAGGTTGTGGCTCTCGTAACGTTGCTTAATTTTGCTGCACGCCTTTCCTCGATCCCAACCCAAAAAAATGTGTGAATTTAACATGAGAAACCTTTGGTTTCACCAGTCTTGCTTTGGTTTATATTTAGTCCAAATTCTTCCCTCAGTATTCTGTTCATACCATATGGCAATATATCAATTCAATCACTGTGTTCTGCAATCAAAACATTGTCATTATCAAACTGCATCAAATTGATTGTTTGGTTTTTCACACTTATAACACATTCAAATTTTTATTTTGCTTCTTCTACATACAAGTTGAATATTAATCTCTCACATCCTTTTTGACGAATACATGTCTCTTGTGATTCTCCACTTTTATTATTGCCACTTGATTCTTATACAGATTGTAAATTATTATTCTATTTTAGACCCGAAATTTTAGACCTAGACATTTTGAAAATCTTCTCCTACTTAACACTGTCATCAGCTTGTCTAAATCAAAAAAACGCCATAAAAGTATACTTTAAGTATTGCTTAGAAATTCAGCGCGATTTGGATGCTATTTTCGATTGGTGCCGTAAATGGCAGCTTAAACTTAATTGCAAAAAGTGCAAGGCAATGCGGATAAGTAACAAAAAGAATCAGTTTGTTCACGAGTACAAAATAAACAATTCAGCTGTGGACACGGTTGATTCCCTGAAGTATCTGGGGGTGATAGTACAAAGCAACATGAAATGGGACATGCAAATAAATTCCGTCGTAGGCAAGGCTAATTCTAAATTGCGATTCATATGTCGTATTTTGAGGAATTTTAATGCTCATAAAAAGGAGATAGCATATAAAACTCTAGTGCGTTCGCATCTGGATTACTGTTGTGGAGTTTGGGATCCGTATCGCAATATTCTGATTGACTCAGTGGAGAGGGTGCAGAGGAGAGTCGCTCGATTCATGACTTGTTGTTACAGCCCTTATGAAAGCGTCACAGAATTGATACATAGATTGGGCTGGGATAGTTTGGAAGACAGACGACATAGCTTGCGTTCGAATTTATTGGAGAATATACGAAAAAATTTAAATTTCGAGTGCAATGAAATACTTCTTCCGCCAACGTATTTAGGTCGCAATCACCGGAGGGATAAGATTCGAGAAATACGATGCCGTACTGATGCTTTTATGTATTTTTTTTCTTTCCTCGCGCTATTCGGGATTTGAATGCGCGGGTTTAGGATTGGTGCTTAGCACCCTCTGCCACCCACAATGTTTGTGATTTGCAGAGTATGGATGTAGATGTAGATGTAGATGTAGAAGTATAAGTATTAATCTTAAAGACAGAATTGCTTCTCTTGTACTCCGATTTTTCCATAACCCAAAGTGATCTTCATTTACCATCTCTTGTATAATCCTCTCTATTATTCTGTATATTATCCGAGTCAGTAATTTTGAAGCATGTGATGTTAGACTTATAGGATAATAATGCTCACATTTCTTAACTTAATCTTTCTTCTGAAGTGTGAAGATGATACTTTTATTTAAATCAGCTGGAATCTCTCCTGTTTTTAAATTTTGATATCAATTTGAATAACTTCGGATTCCATCTTCTAGGGATTTCAGAAGTTCTGCAGGAATCTGATCAATTCCAACCTCAATTCCCAAAACTTTGTCAAATTCTGTCCATAATATGGTATCTCCTAAATCTTCAGTATCGACAGCGCCTTCTTTTCCAGCACACAGTAATTCAAATCATCCCCATACTATAGTTTCTCTATGTATTTGTTCCACTGGTTAGCTCTATCTTCTGAACTTAAAAGAGATTTTCCATCAGCAGCTTTAATGTTTATATATCTTTTATTAATTTCCCCAAACTTCTGTTTGATTTCCCTGTAGACCATATCTATTACACCTACAACCATTTCTTTGTAACCACTTTTCCTTGACTTTCTTGCATTTCCTACTCTTATGTTTTTTAAAATACCGATATACACTGCTGTCTTCCTGCTTGATCATTTTTAAGCCTTCTCTTTTGATCCATTAACTTAAAAATGTCGTCTGTCATCATTCGAACGGCTTCATTCCTAATGGTCGATGTTGATTTATCAGCTTCGATCATCTCAGTCTCCATTGTATTCCATTCTGTTTCCATTAAATTTCTATATGAATTTTATAGCAGACTTACAACTACAACAATTTTTCTTTCGTTCGAAATTCCTTCAGATTCCTCACTTCAAATCTGTTTTGCCTTTGTTACTTATTTATCCTCTTGAATTTCATTTTACACTTTCTAACTATCATATTATGGTCAAAGTATGCATTAGTTAATTTGTTGTTACTTTTGTCTTTACTCCTCGTCGACGTAGAGGTCATTAGAGGCGGGAAAGGAGTGGGGAGGGGGAAGAAACTGGAAGGAATTCGGCCATGGCGTTTTTGAAGGAACCATTCTGGCCGCCTGGAGTGATTTCGAGAAACTATGTAAAACCAAAATCTGGGTTGCCGGACGGGGATTCTAACCCGCGTCCTCCGAAATTACCGAGCGTGGTGGGTGAGCTGTAACCTTATGGCCTCGTATTCAGGAGGACGCAGGTTCGAATCTCCGTTCGGACATCCAGATTTGGGTTTTCCATGGTTTCCAAATTCATCCAGGTGAATGCCGGGATGGTTTCTTCAAAAAGGCCATGGCTGAATTTCTTTCCTTTCCTTGCCCGCAGTCCCTTCACGCGTATAATGAGCTAATGTAGACGAGGCGCAAAGCCATAACTAAAAAAAAAAATCCTCCCGAATGCGAGACCAGCTCGTTACCGTTTGTAAAATTTCAAAAATGTTTTTACTGGGTTAATTAATAACAGTTAGTGAGGTTATTACAACGCTACACTTTGACCTGCCTCACGGAAGCATCGGTACTTCGTGATTTTATTATTTTACCTTGGTCGCCACCAGCTGTTTGACGGGCGTACTAATAATACTTACAGTTCTCTGTGATGTTAAGAACTCACTAGTTCACAGGAATTTGTAATAAGCAAGACACACTCACTCATAGGAAGTATTAAGTCGAACAACTTTTTATTATCCCAACGATTTGTGTCTTATATTAGTACTCCGACCACCAACTCGAATTATTTATCACTTATCCGAAGATTGCAAGTTCTTTATGAGTGGAAAGTTTAATCACAAGATACTCTCCTTCAAACAGCAACATATTAAATGTCTGTACCACAATTACCAGTTCACAACCGCTCATTAACAGTTCTCCAGGAACGTCTCACTGTATTTTCACACCATATGGCTTGTCTTACGTTAGCGACGTCAAGCCAATATTCATTTCCCGTCGCGGACGCTCGTATTACGTATCCATATGCCCGAATATTTCTTTCCGAATCTACCGAAAACACGTACACGTCGACACACACACTTCCCGCCACTCGTAACACTTGACTACTACTCTGCCACAGAGGTTAGACCCTCGCGGTATATCGATAATCGATATTTATACAAAGATTGCAAGTCCAATGTAATGTTACACGTTCTCCGCCGATATAATGTGGTTGATACCTGATTGTATTCCCTGGACGTTTACAGTTGTATATCCTTATTACATAATCCTTAAATAGCGTTTTTGATATGATAAGCTTCTATAACAGCCTGCTTCCTGACTCATTTCTTTCTTCTACATTGAAATTCCCAACAATGTTTCTTGGTTTCACTTCTTCTACTACCGTAATCCCGGCTCCCATGATTATTGGATTTTCCTCCCCCTTCATAAACAGAAATAATTCTTCAATGTGATCCTATATGTTCTTTATTTTATCCTCCTCTTGAACCATTGCTATATACATTTGCACTAATGTTATTATCGCAGGCTTGGTTTCTATCCTCATCAAAATAAATCTGTAACTAAACTTATCACCCGTTTCCCTACAATCTTGTTCACTAATAATTCCCCACCAGAAACTCCACTTACTCGTTGAGTGCTAATTATTCTGTATTCCTCAGATCATAAATACTGCGTATCCTTTTCATAATCTCACTAATCCCAACTACATCGAAGTGAAGTCGTCCCATCTCCCTCTTATATTCTCTAATCTTACTGCTCTCTTCAAACTTCTAACGTTCCACGCTCCAACCTGTAGAATGTTTCTATTCATTCTGATGTCCCCTCCCCGAATAATCCGTTTGGAGAACTGATTATTTTATAAAGGAAAAAGTCATTATTCAATACGTAGTTTGAGATGATTGCATGGCCTCTCGGCGTCATTTGGGTATTTAGTGCCGTAGCTTCCGTCGCCTTCTGTTTTCCAATACTGTTGATCATTTCCGATTAATCCGGCTTTAGGTACCGTTTTCAGCCTCAAGCGCAAGGGAGGGGGGGGGGGTCTGGAACACTCTCCATCCTTCTCCCTTCTTTCAGGATGTCGTTGAGAAGCAGTGGGTGACTCCTAATCTCCTAATGCCGGGAATTATTTAGTCGCCACAGCTCGTTCCTGCAAACAGGGTTCACCTCGTGAAGATGATATTCGGTTGGAAGAGGCTAATATAGTCTCCCCTGAGTTACGCTATTTTAAATTTCATTTTATGCCACTCAACGAAATCTGCTTGATTAAGAAAATCGCCCATATTGATAAAACAAGTCCATTAAATTCCTACTAGCTGCATATGCTGATGTGCCGCTAGACAGAGTTGTCAAGCTGCTCAGTTCTCGATGAAGGCACCGTTTATAGTAACAATCGACCATCATTGCAATCGAGATATAATTGAGGAAACAAATCTTTGTTTTCCTGTTTTGCGAATATTTATGGTTCTTGCTGTTGTGGTTTATATGGAAGAAATCGCCAAGGGCTGAACGCGGTGAGAGAGCGGTTACGTTCCTACCTGTAATTCCGGAGGAAAGTGGTTCGATTCCCTGTACGACCATCCAGTTTTCGGTCTTTCATATATTTTCGAAAGCACTACGCTTAAATACCAGGATTTTTTTTTAAAGGCCATGGATGATTTCATGCCGGTCTTTTGTTCGCAAACCTATATCGACCACCCTTTAAATACTTTTTTTTTTTAATACAATCTTACACTGTTTAATCTAGAATTTGGGGTTGGAAAATTTTCAATATCGAGACGTCTGTGGAAGATGTGGTAAGAAGCAGGAACCTGATAGGGTATCAAAAATGTGTTTTTTGTGGCTTAGTATGCCTCGTTTGTGAGGATCCAACCAGCCTTCGGGTTGTGACTAAGTTTATTTATGCTTGCCTGAACCCTGATTATTTCAGTTAATTGCGATTTTAAAAACATTCGCAGCGAACATCGTGTTGTAGACACATCAAACTTCTTAGTACAAAGATGCTATTTAAAACCTGATGCCACTACACCTAAAATAATTATACTAAAAGAAATCACAGTTATAATACAGGTGTTGTGAAGTAAATTTTTCGAAGCTGAAAGTTTCGCATTTCAAATTTTCCAGCGCAATGCGTAAACGTAATTATCGTATGTTCTGGTGGGTGGCTGAATGGAGTGACGATCTGGCCCGCTGCGCACAATCGTTAATTAAATGCTGCGCGTGTGACGTCAGCACTCTGCTCGGCTAGGCCGGCCACGCAGTGACGTACTCGCATTGAGCGGCGCCCCGCGCACACTCAATCAGCCCGCCGTCTAATCATTCAAACGGCTCGGACTTACACTTTCAGTTGCTTCAGATACAATCCCTTGGCCTTCCTTTTACGCTCTGTGGCGTCATGGATAGTGTTCTATATGACAAAAATAGAAGCTAAAACATCACTAAATCTTAATATCTTCGCATAACTTTGATTTTCATAAAACTAGATTCTATCTTTTTAAAATTCAGCAGTACTATTTCATTTTTTACTAGCTTTTGCCCGTATCTTCCTGTCAGTATACATGTCTGTCTTAATCATTCATCGTGAAGAGCTACACAATCGATAGTCATCACTGAACGCAAATTATTTTTGCATGAAGGGTCTCCACAACTCCGAATAATAAGACACTGTTCATACGCTGAAATCACGACAAACATCGACTGCGATAAGTAACTTCAAATGGATACTAAATTGTGGACACTTCTATTTTAATTCTTTAGCTTATCGACAAATAAAACATACCACATTCTATTCAATGGACCACGGACTGTTTATTAGTGGTTTTTACATTAATGGCAGTTAACTAAAAATTGTCTTAAACTTTAAGATTTCACATCGAAATGAATCATACACTGTCATAACCGTGGTGCTACAGGCTGTACGTTAACCGAAACTCCATCAAAATCCGGCCATTTTTATGTTAATCGCATTCAACAAAACTTCATACAATGAAACATAACCAATTTTAAACGCGGTGCCAACAAAATCCGACACTTAATTTTTGCGTGTATTACGTTCAACTAAAAATTATGCTAACTAATTAGCTTTACGATTTCACATCAAAATTAAACATATCCGAATTTGTCAAGGGAACCACACCGAGCGTGATGGGTGAACGGTTAACGCTCTGGCCGCGCATTCGGGAGGACGCGGGTTCCAGATTTGGGATTTCCATGGTTTCCCCAAATCACTCCAGGCGAATGCCGAGATGCTTCCTTCAAAAGGCCATGGCCAAATTCCTTCCCGCTCTTTGTCCCCAGTCCCATCCCGCCTCTAATGACCTCGATGTCGACGAGGCGTAAAGCAATAAGTAAAAAAAAAAAAAAAAAAAAAGTAGTCAAGTGAACCAAGGGCTAAACAGTAATCGAAACCGTATCAAATTCTACCAGTTGTATTTGCACGAACCGCGTTCAACGAGAAGCTGATACTAACTTGTTCATCTCAACATTGAAACGCGCCCTATTAAACCCGCGAGACCAAGAGTTATCTATTAAACTAAACCTCATTAAAATCTGACCAGAAGTGTTTACGTTAAATCCCGTTCAACGAAAA
The DNA here is from genome assembly GCA_031002005.1 of Vandiemenella viatica. Classification (NCBI taxonomy): domain Eukaryota; kingdom Metazoa; phylum Arthropoda; class Insecta; order Orthoptera; family Morabidae; genus Vandiemenella; species Vandiemenella viatica. The sequence continues at coordinate 52,214,152 of CM061921.1, forward strand.
CAAGACAGTAATTTGTTAAATCTCTCATCTTCTCGAAATCACATCAGGAAGAAACATATGCTATTTCACCCACGTATCCATGGTATGTAAATCAATAGAAATGCCATCAAAATACAACCAGTATCTGGCGTGTTCAACTAAATATTATCATAAATTTATCATTTTTTCGACTTCACATATACCGTCTTACGTGCGTGACGGTAGGCTGTAAATTAATCGAAACCACATAAAAATCGAACCCGTATTTTTTAATCACGTTTAACAAAAAACTATTCTGATTTGGTAAATTTCTCCTCCGTATTTCTCATATAACATCAAAAAGAAAAAAAGTATTTTACCTACGAAATGAAAATGTTTTAATAACGATGGGTAAAGTGGAGGAGTTTTTAGATGAATCATTAAAATAACGATATTCCGAGTCCCATCTGGAAATTTACGTTTAAGTGTACAGTACGTCTACGTCTTCACTCATCGAAGTATGGTGGGCAGAGCAAGCTTTACACCAAAACCAGTTTCTAATCTGTTCTAATACATAAAGGGTCGACGCACAGTGGTTCAGGATTAATATCGATCCATAAAATTGCTTTTGATAGCATTTGCTGTGCTGAACAAAAATTGTTATATTCAATTTTTGATAAAAATGAGTCCTTCACACTAAAAAAAATGGACGGCTGAAAATCTATTTTTTTCACGGCCCTAAATCAAAGTGTTTAAGTTAAACCTTATGCAATCGTAATTACCTATCCTACTTACTATTACGACGTAAAAATTTCTTGCGTATCCTTGCCGCTTTGACTACAGGGCGCAAGTGAATTTCGGGGCTGAAATATAGGGAACATTCGAACTAAAGTCATAATATCGATCCAAAAAAATTGCTTTATATAGCATTTTCTGCGCTGATTAAAAATTGTTATGTTCAATTTGTGAAAAAAAATGAGTCCTCCACACTTAAAAAAAAAATAGAAAAACATTGTATGGGAGAAAATATATTTTTGTTAAGCGTGTAGGACTCATTTTTATCAAAAATTGAACATAACAATTTTTGATCAGCAAATGCTATCTATAATTTTTTTGATCGATATTATGACTTTAGTTCGAATGTTCGCTATATTTTAATCTTGAACCACTGTGCGACGGAAGATAGAATACATATAAAACATAACTTAGTCCACAACCCGAAGGTTGGTTGGATCCTCCCGAAGAAGCCATTGTGTCAGAGGTAGGATGGCCCATTCGTTTCCTCCGGGACCTACAGTTTAACGTGGAATCCGAACCACGGAGCGTCCTGGCATAGCTCATATGATCAAACACAACTCTCAAAATTCCTGCGCCTTTCGGGATTCGAACCCGGGACCGATGCAGCGAATGTTTTGAAAACAAGCGCTTTAACCACTGTGCCAGCAGAACGCTCTAGAATACAAATAGTTTTTTTTTTTTTAAAAAAAACTCATGGCTTAAGCCTCGTCAACGTCGAGGTCATTAGAGGCGGGATGGGACTGGGGACAAGGCAGGGGTAGGAATTCGGCCATGGCCTTTTTGAAGGAAGCATCCCGGCATTCGCCTGGAGTGGTTTGGGTAAACCATGGAAAACCCAAATCTGGATGCCCGAACGGGGATTTGAACCGGCGTCCTCCCGAATGCGAGGCCAGAGCGTTAACCGCTCACCCACCACGCTCGATAAACATATAAGAACCATTAAGGCACATTATTTTCCTGATCTCAACTAACCTGTCACAAACAAGCTCGGAAAAGTATTTAATTGAATTCGTTAACAAAAGATGTTATTTGAATTTTAGTCAATAACGACATAAGAAAATATCTGTAGAGAAAGCAAAAGATCATCGAATGTATGCCAGATAATTGTGGATTTAGATTATTACAGGTACGTGGTGGAGATGACGAAATTATTTGTGCCAATGATTATAGAATAAAATCTGGTCTCTTCATTTAAGTTTCTTGAAGATTCGATTTTGTCAGGAATTGGAGGATTGTTACTTCACCACAAGTTGACGTTGAATAATAAACAAACTTTCTCTGGAAACTAGCTGAGTGATAAAACATAACGTTTCGGCGATCAAAGTTTCTATCGCAATTATACCAAATGATTGCTGTCAGTATGTGGGGGACCTTCATTCTTATATAGATTACGGATGTTTTTAGTGTGAACTGCTGTGTAAGACTAATTTTATTTATCTCTTTAACTGTTCGCCTAACGCTTCTTCGTATTAAATAAATTTTTGCGAAAAAAAAGACATTCCGTAGCTGCAATTGAAAAAATCTACTCATGCCACACAGGTTAATACAAACTCTCAGTAATTTTGTTATCAAGCATGCTCCATTAACCCTTTCAGTGTTTTCGGAACAGATATCACAGGGCTGAACAAAACTTAATTAAAATCGTTGGAAGGCGGGGTCGAACCGGCAAGTTTTAAAACATGAGGCCAATTTCGGTATATTTGATACTCATTACGTTTTTCACCCACCAGTGTTGAAGTCCCCCCCTGGTCGGGGAAGGTGTAAGAGACCTTGGTTCAAATCCCGGACTCGGTGTAACAGCCGTGCTCGTTATTTCGGTTTCTGTGCTGATTATCTTAATCACCTGAGCAAATACTGGGACGTTCCCTACCTGCACCTCACAATTTATTCGCAAAGAAAATATCTATTAATCATACAGAAAACAGTTATCCAGTTCACAAAAATATAGCTACACTTCATTCCCTCCACTAAGATAATGCTCATGGAGACACGGGAAATCAAAATTCTGCCACCAGATGGCCGAACAATACCCACGGAGGACTCGAAGCCAAATCAGCCATTCCCTTAAAAAAACAAGTTTCCCCTATAGCATAGCACGTTGGAGCACTTAATTTCCTGGACGTGCAAATGTCATGCAAATCCCCCCTGTTGGAGGCCAGCCTGGATGAAGATTTATCACACCATTTAGGCGAATGGCCCGCTTCGTGACTGAGGTCTCTAAGGCGCTCGACGGGCTATGAATGATCAGATTTTCACCACCTGGCACTAGACTAGTGGGTAAGCAGGGGAGACAGAGCGCGTTCCTGATCACGTAATACTAAACAAAGGGCTTAGGTTAAATTCGAAAGCTCTTAGCAGTACGCATTGACTGAGAACATAAGACAACATTAAGTTTAGAGATTTTGAAAGCGTAAGCTAGAAGTGACGGCACCAGGTTTAGTTATCTCCAGTATCTTTTCTTAATACGCAATACCAACAATAAACCACACTTAGCACAGAATCACCCAAACATATATAATAACACTACAACTGGGTGGAAAGGAAGTGGCTACTTTTTTTTTTTTTTTTACTGCTCATCAGGAGTGGATTTTGGGCTAAGAATGAAAACTTGGCATGACCTATCAAGAATTTTGAAAGCAAGGGAAACACAAATATGTATGACCGAATTTAAGATCGTAACTGAACATTTTTTTTTTTTTTTTTTGCTTTGGCTTTTACTCCTTGTTGGCGTCATTATGTGTGAGAGATAATGGAAGGGAAGGGGGCAAAGGAGCTGGAAATTAGATCTTTTGAAGTAACCATCCTGGCATTCACTAGGAGTGGTTTTAGAAGACCATGTAAAACCGAAATCTGGATGATCGGACGAGGATTTGAACCCGAGTCCTCCCGAATGCCAGGCCCGAGTATGACCACTCACGCACTGCCGTCGGTGAACCTTATCCACTTGACCGCGAAACTCGGCGTCTTCTTATCATTTGCCAACTACGCCTCTCACTGGAGCAGAACACTTCGTAACAGTGAAGACACTGGAGCAAGCGGAAAGAAGGCAACAATTTCATTCCATAGAGCAATTTTAGCGATGAGCCCTAAATTCCGAGGAAAAGAAAAGTTGATATTTCAAGATCACTGTCGATTCAAGAAAGTAGACAATTAAAATTGAAAATTAGTTTGTAGTGCTATAGAAGGATGCTGAGAACTAAGTGGACAGATAAAGTACGAAATGAACGAATTTTGGAAATGATGGGCGACGAAAGAAGTTTGTGGAAGAGTCTTACAGAAAGAAGAGACAGGATGGTAGGTCATATTTTGAGACATGCAGGATTGGTTAATTTGTTACTGAAGGGAACATTCAAGAACTGCAGAGGAAGACGGAGATTAGAATATACGAAGCCGATAATTGAAGACGTGGGTTTTAATGGGTATGTAGAGTTTAGCACAAGATAGGAAAGGATTGCATCGGACCAGTCGAGAGACTGACGACAGCATGCTCATTACAAGATTTTGGGGGGAGGGGATGCTGAAAGAACGATTTTCATTCTATGGAAATACTTTCTAGTCCATGCAAAAATATGTGTCGCAAACAAACCTAGAAAAATTCTTTTTATGCTTATATTTTAGTTTCTTCCAAAGGTAATTAGTATGATGTTATGCTTAAATTTTATCAAAATATTTTTTCCACTGTCTATCTTCTTGCCGCATAATTGTATGTCGCATATCTGTTTGGAATGGAATCTATAACCAATAATTACAGTCTTAAATGTCTGCATAGTCTGCATGGCTCATAGGGCGTCCATTGATTACGAGCTCTCCTACGGGAAAATATGCCAGGAAAAGCTGTATAAGGTAAGATGGGGAGAGATCAAGAGAGTTAAGATTCATTCCGAATTCTAGAGGCGCTAGGAGATCAGTAGTAAGAGGTCCAATTAAGGTCCCCACTCAACTCTGGAAGTGTACCTGGAGTTCCAGCTACATATACTCATCCTTTTCTCGCTTAACGTAGCTTCGTTCAGTGTTACGTTAAAGCTCTTAGTCCAATGAGGATTCTGGAGATAATTTGGGCCACTGGGGCAGACAACCGCGCAAATAATTCTGCTAGATGACTAAAATAAGTTTCTTAAAGATGTCGTTGTATTCATCTTTTATTTAATTGTTTACAAATAGAGATTGCGTAAAAAAAAGTGTTTTAACCTACTGTTTGGATATAATTTTCCTTGAATTTCCTGATTTTACTAATATCTGGTATACAGTCATTGGTTGGCTTCCTTTATCAGTGTTACAAAGTTAAGACTTTCAGCTAATCATTACTCACAGTTTTCATTATTCACAGACAAGACAGTGTAACCAGAAAAAGTTTGACTGGATGCGCTTAGGGGTGGCTGTAGGTTAGGTAACTCAGCTGGAAAAGCCGTTCTTTAGCCTCATCGATCGAGGTGAATTCCACAGAATATCAGAAAAATATCTTCTTAGTTAAGTCCTCTACACACTGTGAAACTTACTGTCTACCTACAGGGAACAATTTGGAAGAATACGGCGTAGGGATAATTGTCTCTATCGGTAGGCCATCAATAGTGGATACGAGTGCATACGGTAGTCGTGGGTCAGGTCATCAAAAAATCGGAGTTGCATTTGGTATGTCAGCGTCGTTTGATGCGAAGAAAACAAAATGTTGGTTTAAAAAAAGTAGTTTTTATTTTAAACTGCTTAACGTCTCTTAACTGTGAGGTCTTTAGAGACGGGAAAGGATGAAGGGCATGGAATGGGAAGGAATTCGGCCTTGCCTTTTTGAAGGAAGCATCCCGGCATTTGCCTGGAGTGATTTGGAAAACCATGGAAAACCCAAATCTGGATGCCTGGACGGGGATTCAAACCGGCGTCCTTCGAATGCGAGGCCAGAACGGTAACCGTTACACCACCACGCTCGGTCTAAAAAAAAAAAAGGGGGGGTTAAGTCAAAGGAAGTAAAATGAGAGGGTGACAGTTGACGATCAATTGGTTATGAGTTAACTATGGGAAGACTTAAAATTTAGCGTGATACTGTCGAAAAGCATTCCAACCAACCTAAATTGCTTTCTCTTTCGCTAATATGTTTTATATGCAAGTTTGTAAAATAAATGACGCGATAACTGCTGAAATTTGCCCAATTACTCTAGGCGTAACAGCTTTCAGAGCCGCGTTTACGCGATGCGATTTGACTGGAATGACAGTAGACAGGTGGTGGGGGCAAGAGAGTGAACTAGCGTGTTAGTAATAGTTTCAAGACAATCCACTGGCAGGACAGTTCTCCAATCCTACGTTGTGTAAAGGTCGTTTTTGAATAATAGGAAATTAGTAATAACAAAATCAAGTGAGTCACATGTCACTCAAACGTGACTCACGTGTAGCTTTGCGGGTACGTCTGTGTTCAGCGTTTCTCCCCCTGGGTTACCGATCGCTCGCGGCCGGATCGAGGACAGCCAGCGGCCGCCGCACAGTGACTTGCCGCGTGACCGCAAGCACACGTGGCAAATCCCTATATTAAGGCCGGCAAATCATGCCTCGGTCTCGGCTGTTGGAACCGCGCGGATTCTGTGCCAGTCGGCAGAAGCCCGGGACGCGACTTCGACACTCCGCCGCCCGCTAGCCACACAGCCTCCGCTTCCAGCCAAGATCTGCAGTGCAACCACTTGTAAGTTAATGTTCCAGATTTAGTCGTGGACTCTTGCCAGGGGCACCTACCCCACTGTAACTAGTCACTGGAATAAACCAAGGTATCTGCTCAACGCGCCTTATTATTTTAACAATAGAACCAGCCCTTCTCTTGGTACTTGGTGTCAGAGTAATTAGTTAAGCACTCTAAGCTAACCAGAATAACGGCAGCCGAAGAGAACGAGCGGAGATCCTGGACGACGAGAATTTCTGGCAAGTAAGTAAACTTTAAAAAATACCTCCGGCCTCCACTCTGCCAAACCTGACGGACGGATCAGTCAGGCCTACCCATACTGCTGATTAACCCACAACTGCCTAAAGTGAGACGTCACAGTTGTGATCTTCTTGAATGTATGTCCATATTACAGGAAAGAATTAATCACACAAAAACAATTCTTGTGAAAGTAGGCCAAGTCTCGTGTTCATGTAGTGACAAAAAGTTATGAGATCTTCTGAGCCAAGTCTACACTTTACAGTGTGTATTCACTTCACTTTCTGAAACAGAATGGTTTCTCTCGGTGTCATAGATCGTTTATTTAGGATAAAAAAATCTGATAACTTGGCCATTATGCAGGCCAAGTTTTTGTTAACCTATATAAATAGCTTAAATGTGTTGCTTTATCAAAATTATAAATACTTAAAAGCCAAGATTTCCCTCGCTCTTTTTCGAATTTCACAAGTATTATTCCCTCAATTTCAGTAAAAATTATGACGTGCATAATGGCCAAGTCATCAGATTTTTTTATCCTAAATAAATGATCTATGACACCGAGAGAAACCATTCTGTTTCACAAAGTGAAGTGAATACACACTGTAAAGTGTAAAGTTGTCTCAGAAGAAGATCTCACAACTTTTTGTCACTACATGAACACGAGACTTGGCCTATTTTTACAATATTTCTTTTTGTAAGTTTATCGCTTATTCTGAAACGCCTCTCAAATGTAATTATTCCATTTGAAAATCACTGGATAAGAACATTTCAGAATTTAAGACGTCAATATACGTTACCAACAATGCCCCACTCCCTGAAAACAGTGAGTGTGCGCCGTAGCCGAGCAATTGCCGTTGTTTCAATTAGGGATGTAACTGATATCCGCATCGGCATCCGCAAGTGCGGAACTTTCGCGTGAAATCCTACATCCGCGTTCGCATCGTATCAGCAATTTTTAATGCGGATGTATTGCGGATATTTTGTTTACATTGTAATATATATTATTCTTTTCCTTTTATTTGATATTCTGCCCATTGTCGCATAGCTAACAAAATAAGTGGTTCTTTTCTGATGATCTTGTAATAAAAGAAACAATGAACTAAACGGTGTTATTACCTAAGCGAGGAATTTAAAAGTTTGAACTTGCATGTATAGTAAAGGTCGGCCTACAATAGACCTCACCGGGCCCGCACTGTCACCACCGACACTTTTCTTATTGTTGTCGCTCAGTCGATTCAAGTGCGTTCCAACCACACCGCACGGAGTGTCGGCCGTCATTAGCTTGGTTTAATTTTTGAAGGTGCGGACCGGGGTCGGGCTGGTCGGTATGGTGAAGCGTATACAAAGAGCTCAGAAATTTCTGGTCCTTTTCGACTAAATGTTGTTTTAACGTTGCTTTAGAAAAGTGGGTTCTAGGGCAAAACCGCGACGGACAAAACCGCGACGGACAAAACCGCGACGGACAAAACAGCGAACGGACAAAACAGCGAACGGACAAAACAGCGAACGGACAAAACCGCGAATACAGAAAAACCAGGAATACATAAAACCACAAGAGTTCGTTGATTCTTAGCGTTACCCAGGGTGCACCACGAGGAGGTGATCTACGTAACATCCCATTATTTTTTTTTATTTAAAAAAATTACACAAAAGCATGAACATGATGGAAAATAAAAATACAATATAGATGGATTATATGAAATATACATCGATAAACCATTAATAAGTTAATATAAATTGTAACAAAATACACGAGCACACTATTTAATAATCGAAATTATGAACTATACCAGAAAGAAATTTCTGTGCATCGCTACAATCATATTCACTAACTAAATTGAAAATCGACTTGGTGACTCTCGCATATGTCATTTTCTGTATTTTTCTATCTCCCCTTCCATATTGCACCAATTTAACCTCCGTCAGATTTTGCTGCTTCTTGAAAGCTTCTATGAGTTTCCAAATTGTAGGATGGCCTGATCCAAGTAATAACCGAAAAGCATTGTGCCAACCTTCGACGGAGTTGTTGGTTCTCTCTAACGAATTTTTAACATTCTGGTTTTGGTTCCAAATTTCGATTGGAAATAGTGGTTCTCGTCGTCGATTTCCTCGAAGAATACGTCCAATCCGTGTATCATCAATGTAATCGAAAAGTGGAGAGAATTCCTCGTCTGCAAACTCCCTATCACAGAGTTCTTCATAAACAGAGATGACTTCTGAAACAGGAAGAAAGGCAATTGCTGCAAGTTTCTTTATCTTTGTTTGAAACGTGATGTCTTCTTTGTCATTGTACTTTTCTTGAAATCCCGGTATTTCCTGAATTTTTCGCCAAATGCCGTTTCGCGGTTTTGTCCGTTCGCTGTTTTGTCCGTTCGCGGTTTTGTCCGTTCGCGGTTCTGTCTGCGCGGTTTTGTCCTCGCGGTTTTGTCACTTCGCGGTTTTGTCCGGACACGAGAAAAGTGTCCTTTCTTCAGACTTGTTTTAGGTTCATCAGATGTTCGTAAAATGCGGGCATAGTCCTTGCATGTTTGCATTAACAAATCAAAGCTTTGCCAGACGTGAAGGTCGATTTTAAAACCTGTAAAAATTACATCCGAGACCAGGATTTTGAACCGGGGACCGAATCACACGCTGTAAGCATCTGAGTTTAGAAGTACTGAAAAATATGTATTCTATCATATAAAAGTACATTTGAGTTTTGGGATAGCAAAAATAAATGATATAGAAAAATGTACGTTGATTTTACTATGTTTGAATATTTATTTGTCATTGCATCCAGATTTGTCTCTTGACTCAGAAGGATACGGCGTACGATTGGAATACTGAAAGTCCCTTGTACAAATCCCTGTCTCAGCTGCAATTTTCATGGGTCTTAAAATTGACAGTCACCTCTGGCAAAGCTTTGATTTGTTAATGCCAAGATGCTGGGACGCTCCGTGGTTCGAATTTCACGTTAAACAGTAGGTCTCCTTTTAAAAATAGGTGATAACGATAGAGGTGCACTGCGCGGCTGATAAGAAACTCTGTGACTGGAATTTTTAGATCACATGAAATTACTATTATTTTACGGAATCTTTGCAGTTTGTTTTTAATTAAAATGTATAATATTTTTAATATTTTTTGTTAAAACAATATTGAGTGAATCGAAAGGAACCAGTAACCGCTTTCACGGACGATCTAGAGTTCTTTTATCGGAAATCGGATCTCGTAGGTCCAACAAGTTGTACTGTGAATGCGCCACTGGAGCACAGGGTAGGTGGGTGGTGGGTAGGTGGTGACGGCCTAGTCTTGCATTCGGGAGGACGCCGGTTCGAATCCCCGTCCGGGAATCCAGATTTGGGGTTTCCATGGCTTCCCAAAATCACTCTAGGTGAATGCTTCCTTTAAAAGGCCATGGCCGAATTCATTCCCGTTCCTAGCCCCGATCTTTTCACGCCTCTAGTTACCTCGACGTAGACGGGGCATATAATTATAAGACAAAAAAAAAAAAAAAAAAAAAAAAATGCGAGCGTTGAGATGCGCGGTGGCGGTGCTTGACGCTTGAATTTGTCTAGCCACGAACTCCGCAAAGTTCATATGACAAAGACTGGTTTCTAGAAGCGTGTGTAGTTATGTAAATAATTTAATTCAAATCAACATGGCAGTGTTCTATGGAAATAGAATTTACTTATGAAAAAAGATTGATTTTAAAATTATTTGTGATAAAATAATAAAATCTGAGTAATTATAAATTTAATTTTCCACATCCACATCCGCATCAGCTTCCGCATCCGCAAAGATGACATCCGCAACAACCCTAGTTTCAATACCACCATAAACAAAATTACTAGTAAATTCCAAACTAAGCACAGGAACAAATTAAAATTTAAGATATTAGTTAAACTTGCTGATCTAGGCTAGGACGCAACGCCAGGGACCCAAGAAGGAAATATATGCTATATGGCGAAGTTTATTGTTATGAGGCCATGTTTCTGCTCAGCAACTACATTAGGTGTTCAAGTGAAACTACATCCTGGACCAAGCTGTAAAATTATACATCTATGGCAATGGCGCATATATATTTTCGATTAGTACCAAAAGAAAGCGAGTTAGCGTTTACGTGGAAATGAGGCCTGAACCAAGCTGTAAAATTATGTATTCATGGAAATGGTGAATATGCAGTTTCGATTAGTACGAAAAGAAAGCCAGTTATCTAAGTTGTTTTGTTCGGTTACATTGGCAATCGTATTTCTCAGATGAACAATGTGTTACAATCGCTGCAACGTTCAAAAACACACACATCCCCGCACCAGAGCCGGATATAAACTTTTTTTTAGTGTAGGCTGTTCGTTTTGTGCCGCTCTTTTTTCCTTCATACTTATACTAATCACTCATTTGTATTACCTTTATTAGGCAGCATACGATTATATGTATATGTGAATGGATATAGATATAGATATTCAGATTTAGTCATAAAATAGAAACAAGAAAAATGAATGTTTATTATGAAACAAGAATACAAACAATAAAATAAAAAAATGTAATACATAATTATAGTTTTCTATGGGATTTTTGATTGGCGAAGTCATCTATAAGATCATCATAGTTTATGGTGTTCATTATCTCTGCTTCTATGTATAGAGATAATGAAGACCTCTGATAATTCTTCACTCGTTTTAAGCAGGTAAAGCTCCTTTCTCCAGAACAATTTGTGGCTGGAGTGCAAAGTGCTATGCGGAGAGCTATATCCAAGTTCGGGTAAATGTTACACACAGATTGCTTCCTCAAAAATCTGGAGAGATCAAGTAACGAATTTGACTGAGGTTTCTCTGCAATCTTATTAGATGAAACGTATGCTCTGATTTGTAATCAATTATTATCAAACGATTATAATTTATATTAATTTCAATCAGAATACCGGTTTCGGCATAGTTCAAAGCATGTTCCTTAAAAATTTCAAAGAATTTAATTCGTTATTAGCTGAGAAATGACGAGTTAAGTTTCAAAAATCATCAACTTTTCAAAAATTAGGACTTTCGAGCCCTCGGGGACTTTCAACATCCAGATACTCAATTAATTAAAACTTAGATCATACTTAAGTATTTATATTATAGAAATCATGAAATGTAAGTCTGTCCGCAGAAACTTACCTCTGTCTATAGAGTCTTCTTTCGGAAATATACGACGGGCTACAGACTGCGTTGAACAAGATAGAAAGTCACGAAACTAATGAAGAATTAAATTAATAATTTAGCTAACTGTTCGCTGTCACCACTTACCTAAATGAAAATTGATAGTAAACGTATTTTTCTTTTCTATTAATTGTTTCGATTTTGTCACTTCACTAGTAGATGCCACCACTTAAATGAAAATTTATAGTAGACGTTTATCTGTTATGTTTATAATCACACAAAAATTTGACGGCCTACTAAAGCGGGCACCCAAGGAAATTTGCCGCCTCTAAAACGCTGGCGCCCCTAGGCTGGAGCCTATACAGCCTAATGGGAAATCTAGCACTGCCCCGCACCTTCTTTTGTTTTTCTGTTTTTAAATATTTTGGAAATTGATTCTCTTCATGAGACAGGTTCGACGGTTTGAGTATATAGCTTCATCCAGAACAAAGCAATTAACCGCCAAATATGTACCGGAACGTTTCACGTTTGGGTTACCATTCAATAAATACAGGGAAAATTAGCAATATCATTACCAACAATGCCCCACTCTCTGCAAACAATTAATGTGCGTCGTAGCTGAGCAATGAACATTGCCGCTGGTTTAACTACCATCTCAAATAAATAACAAGTAACTTCCAAACTAACCACAGGAAGAAAGTAAAATTTAAGGCTTTGGTTAAACTTGCTTGCCTCTATAATGTATAGAAATCTTAGGTTTATAGCTTCATCCGGAGCCAAGTAATTAAGCCGCAAATATGTGCCAGAATTTTTCATGTTTGGGATCATAATTAAATAAATACGGGGAAAAACTCCAATATCAGATTTTTCTTATGATTTAGGGATGAAAACATATATGTGTATTTTGTTTCTAGGATTGTTGGAAGTACAGTGGACTTTTGATGTCGGTGTGTTGTGCCGAAATAAAATTTTGAATTTCAATAATTTCCAAAGTAATAAAAGGAAAGATGTAAAATTAAACACAATAGTTAAACATAGTAAGCTAGCTCTACAGTGAAAATCTGAGGTTTATAAAGTAATTAGGGTAGAAAGCGATTTCATGTTAGTGGTAGGTAAGGGGGTAGGTATATGGAAATTTACGAGTTTCAGACTTTTCTTATAATATGTGGGTAAAATGTTATCTGTATACCAAATTTCAGCTTTCCACGGCTACGAGAAGTGCCGTAGAATTTTGATGATCATCAGTCAGTCAGTCAGTGAGTGAATGAGTGACAAAATCGCTGTAGTTTGCATCCTAATAAAAACCAAACTAAGAACAGTAACGAAATAAAATTTAGTACATTTGCTAAGATTGCTGATATCTAAGCATAACAGAAATTTTAGACATGTAGCATAAATACGACCGAAGAAATTGAAGTTGAAAAATGGCCCGAATCGCTTCGAGAAAAGGGTAGGCAGTGACTAGACTTGGCGGGTGCACTGCCGTGCACCCAAATACTGTAGCTGATTTGTTAATCAGAACGTTGAATGATATGAAGAATAACAAAAGAAAATGAATCAGAGGGGGTATATAGATAAATATAATGCTTTAGGCGCCTCAGCGAATTTTTTGAATGAAGTTCAGTTGAAGAAGTAGATAGTTGAAGAAATCATTTAAGACTATCCGTATTTCAATTTGATGATCAGGTGTCATATATTTCTGCCGATATTAAAAAAAGAAAAGAAAAAACATGAAACCGTTATGAGTCAATTTTTTTAATAGTAGCATCTCTAAAATCCTAGTTCTTATAATTTTTATTCTTAAAATACCACAGACTTTCTTCACTTTCTCGCAGTTCTAAAAAATTTAATGTTTATGTTTCACTCCACTTACTCGACTTGTTAGTTGTCGCCATATTGTTTGCTGAACTCGCATGCCAAAAGTTGGTCATGAACCCAGTGCACTATCTTCAGACAACTGACTGTCTTGAACCTGTTGACACGAGTTGAGTGACACTCAAGTTCTGCGTTTGTACCCAAGACAGTACACTCGTTCCAGCCATCTACCGTCGTCTAAACGCGGCCGGCCTTATGGTGGCTTCCCACGGCCCGTGGTTTTGTAGGCCGCATTGTACGGATCATCACGCGCAACAGGCTAGCCCTCACCACCACGTTTCCTAGTGTCGTTTCAGCTACCCGGGCGTTTGATGCTTACCGACTGGGCGACGGATAGAGACGCGCCAACCCTGGCAGCAGAGGCGGCTCCCTTCCCGCGGCCCGCTGTTGAGAGCTGGACCGTCGCGGCCGGCAAATGTACGGGCCGTGGGAAGCTACATAGGAACGCGAGAAAGGGATTGGAGCTCGATTGTATAGCGCCCATATGACCTTCCGATGTCGGCATCGTCTCGAATAGTTCTTTAGTAAGTCTGTACCCAAGGCAGTCTGAAAGGTCAGTACTGAATTTGTTCTCCAATGCTAATTTGTTATATGTTAGCAAGTGCAACTAAAAGAAAGAAATTAATAAAAATCTAACAGTACATTTATTGATATTAGAAAGAGCTAATGCTGATAGAGAGCCGATGTATTCTTCCATTAAAGGTGCGCTTCCTATGCAGCGTCAGCCGCTAATGACTGCTACAATGGAAAGCAACGGGAGCGCTTGCTATGACCCGCGTTCTTGAAAACGGCCGCTTGAGCCGCGCGACTGTACCGGTCCGAGAGCAGTATAGACGCAGCCGCTAGCTGAACATTCCAAATATGTCAGACCGAAAGCTGTTATTTACTTCGGGGGGAGGATGGAAAATTGGTGGAATTAGAGTGTAAATGACCTTGTATATATGATGTTTCTTCACCACTGTACCAGTCTGCGAAGTACAATGTTTGGAAAAAAATAGCGGAATTCCCTGAAAGACCAAGCAATAAAAATACGATATAATCTAACAACTTTATTAATATTGTTTATTGCCTTCGCGTCATTTGTTGTTATATCATATATATTATTCAAATATGGTGTTTTTTGTCACAAGCCATTATCTCCCTTCGTATATAACAGAAATCGTTAAATGTGGTATCTTTCTAAAGATTAAGGTATCCAATTTGATGATATCATATTTTAAGAAAGCATTTTTTTTTTTAAATTTTACCCTTAAAGGGCAAAAGTATCAATATTTCAAAAACACTGTTTTTGTGTTACGAGCCATTTACCTCACTAGATACCTAACTGAGATCGTTAAATGAAGTATCATTTTAAAGATTAAGATCTTCGCTTTGGAGACATCGTGTATTAAGACAAAAAAAAATCGGAATTCGACCCTTAATGGGCAAAAGTGTCAATATTTCCACAACGTCTTTTTATGACAAGTCTTCCTTGATATCTAACCGATATAGATAAGAGAGGTATCAATTGAAAGATTAAGGTCTCCGCCGTGGTCACATCTTATTTTAAGAAAGGATTTTTCGGAATTCGGCTCTTAAAGGGCAAACTTATCACTATTTCCGTAAAGTTTTTTTATCATGAGCTATTTGTTTCCCTTGATATCCGAAATAGATAAATGAGCTATCATATTAAAAATTACGGTCTCCGCTTTCGTCAAATCATATCTTAATAACGAAATTTTTCGGAATTTGACCCTTAAAGGTCAAAAGTAATAACTATGGATATCGCGTGTGTGAGACAATTCAGAGCCTAGCCGCTAGATAGCATTAGCACATATCACAGAGATATTAATAAACTGCTTCTCTGGCGTCGACTTTAATTATGTACCTAATACACTAAAGAAATAAACAATTGAAACAAACGAGGCGGTTCTTCTTTGGGGGCGTCCATAAATTACATGAGGTGAAATAGTGGGGAGGGGAGGTTCGGTGAAATCTCACCAAATCTCACCAAGGGGTAGGGGGACGTCAACGGAAATCTCACGTGAGGTTTTGGAAATTATTGTTGGACTGAAGAGCTAAATAAAGAAGGGTCTCAGACAGTTGCGAGGGCAATTTCTAGGGGGGGGGGTTATCACAGAGGGGGTATCACCAGAGGGGGGGGGGGTTAGACCAGATCTCACGAAGTCTAACCAGAAGGGGGGGGGGCGCAAATCCGGAAAAACACCTCACGTAATTTATGGATGCCCCCTTTAATCCTATTACAAACTCCTAACCTAACTATTCATTGTATTCGCGAAATTTTTGCACAGGTCATTTAGAATTTATTATTACAGAAGCCTTAAAAAAAATACAATCTACTTCGCTTTGTGTGATTGCAATTAAAAATCAGTTAGTATTTTTATTGTATTACTGATTCTAATGGCTATAGCAAAATGTAAAATTTTCTGAAAGTTCCCACTATTTGTATTAAATCATACGTAAAATTAATATTATGAATTCATATAAAGTGAGAATTTTTAATAATATATGTACATATTTTTAAAATAATGCAATTAGAGAATAGCTGTAATGAGTTCTGCAACGTGATTGCCTTTCTAGGGTGTTAACCCTACACCTGCACGGCTGTTTAAGTATTCTGTGAATGAGTCTCACCCAGAAAAAGCATTAGCATGTGCGTAGTCTCATTGTTAATGATACAAGATTTTCGGTTGGTAGTTCTTTTTTGTTTATTTTATAATGAGTAGTGTATTTTTTTAAATTTTTTTTTCGAGAAAGCATTTGTAAGTGAATTATGCAAACAGCAAGCAACAATAACCAAACGATCAGTTGTTTTTGGCTTTAAACCGATCTCCTAACCTTAAAGGAAACATCAAATTGAGCTCGCTAATGACCCAGTATCAGGACCGCTGGGCGGCCGCCGCGTCATTGGAAGCGCTCCACTGCGCGGCTGCTGACGCCCAGAGTCTGCCGCTGGCGTCAGCCGCTGGCCGCCGCCGCGTCATAGGAAGCGCTCCATTGCGCGGCTGACGCCCAGAGTCTGCCGCTGGCGTCAGCCGCTGGCCGCCGCCGCGTCATAGGAAGCGCTCCACTGCGCGGCTGACGCCCAGAGTCTGCCGCTGGCGTCAGCCGCTGGCCGGCGCCGCGTCATAGGAAGCGCTCCACTGCGCGGCTGACGACCAGAGTCTGCCGCTGCCATCAGCCGCTGGCCGCCGCCGCGTCATAGGAAGCCCACCTTTAAATCCCCGCAACAATTCCGAGAGACCACACCTGTTCGGAACGAATTGCACGAATTCAGCTATAAATTTTTGACGATGCAACGTCATTAATATTTCAGTAGTCTCAAACTACTGTTGAAGGTTGTTTTCCTCGGCGCGAGGAGGAATCGTTTGTTCTGTGGTTAGTTCTTAAGTTAGGCACTAGGTTCCAACTTGCGGTTACGCAACAGTCCTCGAAAACAGACACAGTATACCAACGGATATTTATGGAGTAACGTGCTCTCACGTAAGTGGTAAAAACGACCCTGAAATATTTATAGGAAGTGGCATTAATTCAGTTCTTCGGAATCCGTTGTGATGCGTTGTGGGAATCAGAGGCTGGCTTCAGTGGCAACTAAAAAGCATCAGGTGCCGTACAAGAAGTTAAACGTCACATTCTTCAACTATAGTTATTAGTGAAAAATACAGAAGACTCGAAATATATAAGTGAAGGAAGAATTAGAAAAATATCTGGTTTAGAAAAAAAAGGAAACAATAGAAGCACTTCTACATTATAACTGTACTGAAAAACCGGATAGGAAAAAAATAATACATTTTTTGTTCTTCATTATTTGGAGAAAATCATTGATAATGTTAAGATGGAACAAGGTTTTAAAAGAAGTTTGGTCTAAAATACTATACAGAAAAATAATTCGTATTCTATAATGAATGATCAGGTGGTTGTTAAAAAAAGTTCTACAATTTTATGAACCGCATAACAGATAAAAAGGGGAGAAGCAAGGTTTTAGTTTATCGTAACCGATATTCAAATTGTATGTACAGAAATCAAACAGAAGTGAAAGGAAACATTGACCGTGACATAGGGCACAAGGAGAAACTGCTAACATGCTACGAATTGCTGATGATGTCCTGTTAGCAGACAGGAGTCAATTTATCGAGAAATTACTGAACCGCATGAACAAATTATTGAGAGAGAAATCTGTAGGAAATATAAGCAAAAACAAGTCAATTATTACAAATTCAGCAGAAAAGAAATGAATAACAAAGTACTTAATTTAAAAATAGGAACATTTGTAACATAGGAACTAACGGAATCCTGTTATCTAGCATTAAAATTACATTGAAGTGCGAAAAGTCGTGGGATAGGAAGCAAATATCCAGATGACGGTAGTAGTATGAATGTTCCGTGTACTATAGAAACTTTCATTTGTACTCGTGTGTCGTGTAAGCATGGCCGTACTTATCAATTAACGGACTTTGAACATGGAAAGGTAGGTAGCGCCAAAAGGGGGACATTCCATTTCCGAAATGTTTCGTGAATTCAACATTCCTTGATCTACAGTGTCAAGAGTGTGCTGTGAATGTCAATTCTGGCATTACTACATCTATTTAATGAACGAGTTGTCATTGTTGACAGTCAGTCAATATTACGTCAAGGTTTGCACATTATTCATAATTTAAATTGGAAGGTACATGTATCTGACTTAATGAAGCGATTGAGTGTAGCCACATTTGCAATTCGTACAATTTCAGCTATAGGTGATCTCCGTATGAGGCAGCTAGTTTATTTTGCTTATTTTCACTCATTAATGTCATGTGGAATAATATTCTGGGGCAATTCTACTCATAGAGACAAAGTGTTCAGAGCCCAAAAGCGAGTAATAATAATTATGTGAGGGTTTAGCAATAGAACTTCAGCTGTAGAGAGCTGTTTTAATATTGGTGGCTGAGTATATATACACATTAATGTCCTTTGTAGTCACAAATTATACTTCGTTCGAAACAAATGGTAAAATACACAATTATGGCACTAGAAGTAAAAATGATCTGCACAAGGATTACAAGTCGTTGCCATTTGTTCGTAAAGGGGCCGATATTCAGGGATACATATCTTCAATAAGCTCCCAACACATATTAAATGTCTAGCAGAAGAGTAAATTCAGGAAAAAATTTAAAGGATTTTTAATTGACGACTCCTACTCTGTCGAATTTATTTCTAGGGTATCTACAGCATTAACTGCCAGTAGTTTGTGTAAATGTAGTTAACATAATAAATGTACGTACCATGTTCGTACCATGTATGCTATGACTGTACATCTTCTGATGTATGTATTATATTGTTATGCAATTGTTTATCTGTAAATTGACAACTTTCCTCATCCAACAGAGCCAGCCTCTTGTATTGGTATCAATGGAAAATGAATGTGTTGTAATGTAATAACAACACCCAGTTTGGAATGTGCGACAGGAGTGTCCGTGCGAATAGTGCAGCGAAATATGAGGTAGATGGGATATGGCAGCAGAAGACCGACGCGAGTGCCTTTACTAACAAAACGTCATCGAATACAGCCCCTCTGCTGCGATTGATAAAATATCGGTTGGACCCTTGATGACTGAAAAAAGGTAGCGCGGTCAGAAAAGTCACGACTCTAGTTGGTAAGATATCATGGTAGGGTCCGAGTGTGACGCAGGACCCTCGAAGCCTTGGAGCCAGGTTGTCAGGAAGGCATTGAACAGCCTAGTGGTGGCACCATTCTGGTATGGGCTAAGTTTACATCTACATCTATACTCTGCAATTCGCAACTGTTGTGGGTGGCAGAGGGTGCTAAGCACCAATCCTAATTCTGTGCATTCAATCCCGAATAGAACGAGGAAACAAAGAATACATAAAAGTACGGCGTCTTACTTCTCTAACCTTATCCCACCTAAATAGGTTGGTGGAAGAAGTATTTCATTGCACTCGTAAGTTAAACAATTTCGCAGATTCTCCAATTAAATTTTTTTTTAACTGCTTTACGTCTCTCAACAGCGAGGTCTTTGGAGACGGGAAAGGATGGGGGCAAGGAATGGAAAGGAATTCGGCCATGGCCTTTTTAAGGAAGCATCCCGGCATTTGCCTGGAGTGATTTGGGAAACCATGGAAAACCTAAATCTGGATGCCCGGACGGGGATTCGAACCGCCATCCTCCCGAATGCGAGGCCAGAACGCTATCCGTTACACCACTACGCTCGGTCCCAATTAATTCAAACGAAAACGACGTCGTCTGTTTGCCAAACAATCCCAGCCCAATCTATTTATCAATTCTATAACACTTTCGTAAGGACTGTAACTAGCTGTCACGAATCGAGCGACTCTCTTCTGTATTTTCTCTAACGTGTCAATAAATCCCTTGCGATATGGATCCCAAATTCGACCCCAGTAATCCAAATGCGGACGCACTAGAGTTGTGTACGCTATTTCCTTTGTATGTCGTATCGATTAGCAAATCTGATCCGATATAGCGTATGCTCGAAATTTCGCTAAAAGTCGGTTGTGTGGTACAGCGACAAAAGCTTTCTGAAAGTCCAAGAAAATTGCAGAAATTTGTAACCCGCGTCGATAGCTTTCATTACGTCATACGAAAATAGGACCAGTTGTGTTTCACACAATCTCTGCTTCAGAAATCCGTGTTGCTACTCTCCAATTCACAAAATTGTGGAGGGCAAAGGGTGCAATGCATCAAAATTAATCTCTGTGCATTCCAATCCCGAATGGTGTGGGGGAAGAAAGTATTCATATACGACTGTCAGTCAACCCTGTAAGAAACGGATCCCACATAGCACAAGAGCAGTACAAATATTGAGAGTTTTGTTAGCTATCTCCTTCGTTTATTCATTAGAATTTTTCAAGATTCGACTTATGAATCGCAGCCTAGAATTAGCCCCCCTCTGTACTATTACGCCCAAATACTTCATGGATTCGACCATATCAATAACTGAACTTTTCACTATTTATTTCTGAATAAACGTATTCTTTTTGTTAGTTCTGCACACACCCTTAGACTTTTTAGAATTTAGTGTGAGTTACCATTCATCGCACTATGCCGAAATAGCACCCAGATCGCGCTTATTATCGTAGCTATCAGGCGAATTCCTTATTTCCCTACATATGAACAATCTGAGACTGCTATTCTGGTTGTATCCGAG
Organism: Vandiemenella viatica; assembly: GCA_031002005.1. Taxonomy (NCBI): domain Eukaryota; kingdom Metazoa; phylum Arthropoda; class Insecta; order Orthoptera; family Morabidae; genus Vandiemenella; species Vandiemenella viatica. The sequence continues at coordinate 52,234,953 of CM061921.1, forward strand.
ATCGTTTATAAAAATTAATTAAAAAAGTGATCCTAATACACTTCCTTGAGGAACTCCCGAACTAACATTTAGATTAGAAGAGGCTTCCCCATCAACATTGACATACTGCGACCGACCAGTTAGAAAGTCTCGCATCCATTCACAAATCTGATCGGATGTACCGTACTCCTGAATCTTTACTAAAAAGCGGTTGTGTGGTACAGTGTCGAAAGTTTTCTGAAAATCAAAGAAAAATGCATCAACTTGTGAATTTCATTTTCATTACGTCATGCGAAAATAGTTTTGGTTCGGTATAAGCAATTCGTTTTCGTCCAGAAATTTTGTAATGTTATAACATACAACATGTTCCAGAACTCTACATCAAACAGATGTTAGAGATATGGGTCAGTAATTCCTAGGATCCCTCAGATCTCCTTTCTTGAAAGTGGGAATTACCTATGCAATTTTCCAGTCGGAACGTACGTTTTTACATATAGACAAAAATGGTTCTATTTCCGCCGCGGTTCTCTGAAAATACTCTTAGGATACCATCGAGACCTGGCACTTTCTCCTACTTCTGGAGCATTTATTGCTTTACAATACCTGCAAAATCTATTCGCAACGAATCCATCTCTAACTCAAACGATGGGGGGGGGGGAATGGGTTTTGACATAGTGGATGCAATATAATCATTATGTCCCTCGCTGGACGAGCAGCTAATAGTCAACTGGGAAGATAACAAAGGCGAAACATTGATTGACTTGTTCACTGACAAACGAAGAATATCACTGTACATAACTTCGCCAGCTGACCTGCTGTCAAGACACGCCATGTCGTCAGCCTACCAGTGATGTTCTAATATGTCTTTACAGTACAAGCGAGACTCATCCTTCCCAATAGATCCAGGGGGCCGGGCTAAGGGGTTCAGCCCCCCCTCCAATCCGCCACTGATAGATCCATTGTCTGTGATCTCATGCTGATGTTCCGATGGTTGAGAGTCAGGGATGCGAGGAATCACTCCTCTGTGAAGAAGATGGTGCCGATTTTTACTCCTTCTGCATTGCGGTGCTATAGTTCTGCCACGGTTCTGCATTGTCCATCACTGCAATGCGCAAAAGGCGTCTGTCATACCACGGAGTCGACACAATTTTTGGTCTGCTGCCGACTTTGCGATCGACCCAGCTCTGCCGTTGCTTCCATACGCGCATTATTGTGTGGCGTTATGTGCCGCCGAAGCAGCTTCAATCAGACGAATCGTTCACCCACGTTCGACCTCTGTCGATCTTTGTTATCGTTCCTTCCGTTGTCACTAGCGAGACATTTCTGCTGAACAGTTCTCTATTTCTGTCACGACATATCAAACAACGCATCTGATTCCTGACACGTGCAATCATTCCCCAGTTGTAATCATACTATACTATGCGATATCCAGTATATATCGTAACTTTGACGTGCTTATTAAAGTTCCTCTATGCTATTGCAATATTCATAGGCACTAACGTACTTTACTTTGCTGTGTATATGTATTTGAAGTTGAAAATACCCTTTTTTATTCAAATTTCGGTTTTAATGATAGGTTTGGTAATGATCACGGTGCCAGCAATTTTAATTATGTTTTAGGGTGTCAGTTACTCAGCTTTAAAATGATGATGGTTCGACTGCATTTAATGAAGGTACTGTACCAAGACCATTTCGTTGAATCACATTCAGGGTCCAACAACAGATGAGCACCCTCCGCACACCATGTTATATGCAGTACATGGCAAATACATCTCTTTTATCGCAGCTCTCCATATTCACCAAATTGTTTCGATTCTTCAGTTCGTGAGTTTGTTAACATACGTGAAATCGTTGAAGGACAGACTCAATGTCTGATGAAGCACACGGGTTTGTTTTGTTGCTATTTTTTGTCCTTTTTGCCGTCTTTGTTTGTTTCTTTTATGGTTGATCAACGCTTTAAACAACTTTGGATTCCGTAATTCATACTCACTTCTGTAGATAGTTTTACATGTTACAGACATATTTTGATAAACGTGAATATTTTCTGATATCACTGAATAAATAATCATCCTATTAATTCTCATGTTTATAGAAAATGAATACAAGTACTCATGCCAAGGTGCGAAAAAAAATCGCGACTTGATATATTAAGTTGTTATCTTGTGGAATTTTATCTAATGCATAACTTTGTTTCACAGCTAATTTATCTCTTGATCTGTTACCTAACTGTTTTGATTTGTAGTGTCTGTGTTCAATATAATTAATTACAAGAAATTTATTTCTAAGATAAGAATTTAATACATACTGTTGATTGTTACATTAAATAATTGACAATTATTAGTTATTAATTAACATTTAACACCAAAATTTTCTTCTATATCATACAATCTCTGGCTTATTAGCTATACAGAAATAATGAATCAATTATATTCATTTTTAAAATATTTGTAAGAAAACATATGTTTATTTTCTATTGTTTGGAGATATTTCATTGATATTTGTATACACTTTATGTATATAGAGTCAATGCAGCAAATTGTATCTTATTTCTCATTTTACTTATTATCTGTTTTACATTAGAATAATAAGTTCTTGACATTGTCTTAACACACTAGCTAAAGTTAACTAGTATACAATAACAATTATTAGTTTTCAGAATATTGAAGTTGAGAGGGAAGTAAATCACTGGATAAACCATCAAGTTGGTCAATCTATCATGTTCATAGATATCTAAAATTACATAATACAAGGTTGTGAAGGAGAGAAGCATCAAGATTTTTGAATCTATTGAGTTAAATGAATATGACAAGGTGAAGTGGAGAAGATTATAAATTCAACTGCAGTGGAAATAAGCGGACAGCAAGGGACGGAGGGGAAATAATTGTTGGCAAAGACGTTAGGGATGTAATGGAAGGTATATAGTAAGTTAAACGTGAGGTCATAATCCTAACATTAAAAGACAAAATAACATCTAAACTAATACAGGTGTACGCTCCCAATATACTGGATACACATACGAGGAGAATAAAGTTCTTTAAAACAGGTCTAGAAAATAATACGAAAAATTAAAATTAAACTATGGGAGTTTTTACTGCAGAAGTTGGGAAAGGCATAAATAGATGTGACTGAATTTTGATAGTCTTTGAATATGTAAACATGAATTATGGTGGAAGAAAATTATTAGAAATAGTTGTGAGGAAAGACTCCAGAACTGGGAAAGGAAGCTTTACAGAAAGAAAAGCCATAGTGTCACAAGAAATGTAATAGGTATTACAAGAGGAAATAGGACAAGGAATTTGGATATAAGCCAGCAAGTGGGAGTGGAAAGCTTGAGAGAGAGAAAATCTGGAAGCTCATGATATGTCAGACGTTCAAGGCAGATGAAAGGATTTAGGAAAGTAACCAAGAGGAAGCCCATGCACTAGATGAAGGGATGGTGTTAGGAAAACAGAGAGGAGAATATGAAAGAGGAACCTGGAGAAGGTTATTCAGTACCCAGGCCCACAACAGGAACGGGACTTGATAAGCAAATATTTAAAACATTCTACACATTTACATACATTGATTCATTCTACACATTTCTACAACTCGATTATAGTAGTATGTCTTAATGATTATATAGCCAATAGCAGCAAGTGGTGAAAATCACTAAGCAGAAGCGTTCTGATGAAGAGAACAAGTTTAACTTTGTCACCGTTCATTGTCGGCTTAAGGAGTTGATTCAGTTTCCCATTTGCAACTTTCTATTGATTTTCCATTACTGATGTCGAAAGATATTTTATTGTAATGTACTTTTCTATGAATTCTTCAAAAAATCGCGTTAGATTTGAAAAATGGCATAAATTTCGGCGTTAATAGGTGTTGAAGAAAATGTGACTCTAATAGACAAGAGAACATTGTAAAAACTTAATTTCATATAGATATTTGCCCGAAAAGTGTAAGCATAAGTCAGTTTTTTTAGCAGTTTAATTTTTCTCCTAAGCATTACTCGCAAGCTTAAAGCATTATCAATAAAACAGTCAACATCGAACACATGGAATATACTTTAGATATAAATATAACTGAAAATCTTGATCTTTCGTTACATAGTTGTCTCTTCCATCCCAGGTGATGCTGAAATAATAAAAGAGCAAAATCAATTAAATATACAGTAGATATACTAGTTAATATTAAAAGTAGTGAAAAATACATTTAATTAGTCTATCTCTGGAATCCTCCACTGACTGACTATTAGTGAAAACCAGGAAAAATATCGGCAGCCCTTATTTTGCTGTTTTATGTAAATATTTTCAAACGTTTCTAACTAACAGTGCAGTTTAGCATTGTAGCTCCGAATCTATTATCTACATCTAAAACAGAAACTTACCACCTGACAGCCAAAGGATCGAAAATTTTGTTATACCGAGTAGAGATGGGCAGGTCCGAGATTTTAAAGGAGTCGGGTCCGAATGTACATCCAGCGCTGCGGACCTGCATCCAGGTTCCATGTCCGCGGACCTGTATGGGTCCGGTTCTACAATCGGGCGGGCGGAGTGTATGGCGGAACTGGATCTGTGCGGACCTACATCCAGTTACGTGTCCGGCGGAGTTGTATGGGTCCGGTTCTACAATCGAGCGCGCGGAGTGTATGGCGGAACTGGATGTGTATGGACCTACATCCAAATACGTGTCCGGCGGACCTGTATGGGTCCGAACCTACAATCGAGCGTATGGTGGATACAAATCCTACCAAGGAGAACTGCAGTATGAGTTATGTGTTCATCCATTAATTTATGAAATGAAAGAATATTAATTCTGATAATTTTGTTTTATTTTTGTCTGAAACTCACAATTGTACGTAATATTAGAAAATCACAGCATAATCAGACTTGATAATGATAAAAGTAAAAGTAAAATTTCTGTGGGCTTCTATAAGAATAAAATGAAATCATTTCTTAATAATGTTTAAGTACTACTAAAAAAAATCGAAAGTCTTTGTTAACTGTTAGTTTTTTTACTAAAAATGAAATTATTCAAGACTCAACATCTTGAGATAAATATTGCCTTTCCACAATATACCAGCTTAAGAAACTGTTTATTATAAATGAACAAAAAACAAAATTGCAAGTATAACTTATTTTAAACTGTGAGGGAGAAATTACGTGATATTTGTTCTTATATTATGTATAGTGTTTTGCTCTGTATACTATGTGAAACTATTTTGATTGAGTGAATAAAACGTTGACGTGAGTGCTAAATCGAGTGCGATACAATGCATTTTAATCAAACAGTAATATTTATGTTTTGCCAGCTACCATAACGTGTTTTTGGTGCTTTCAAAATCTTTATTTTATTTTGTGCAATTTCAGAAACTTTTAATTTATTTGTAATTTTATTTAATATTATTTCCAATTTATCTGAACGTATTTTTAATCAAGATTTAATTCTTAGTAATAATAACCGATTGTTTGAGCCATTGTTAGACGTTCTAGAAACGGCTGGATTATAAAATATTTCTGTAAAAGCGGCCAGCAGAGTAGCTCGCAATAATGTCACATAATCATTTATATATATTACTAGCTGTTACCCGCGACTTCGTACGCGTGGATTTAGAATTTGATTGTTAGAATTGGATATACAAAGCTGAAAATTATCTAAGATGTCCCAAATAACACTGAGTCGGCATAATATGACGGGAACGCCATCGATATACCATTCTACCTTCGAACCTGTCTCATGACTAAAACTGTTATTCATATCGGAAAAAGTATCCTATTTCGTTCCCAAATATACAAAGTATTTCCTTGTCATCGGTATAAACATATATTCATCAAAACGTAAAATAAAAAAGATGGAGACTCACTTTCGCATACACAATATTATTAGTTTAGATCACACAAAAACTACCTGTGGAACCAGTATACCGTGAATAAAGTTAACGCTTTCTAGCGCCAAAGATTTGCCAGAACATGGTATCCTTACTACACAGACGGAAAAAAAAATCCCAACACCAAGAAAAAATTATTGTAGAGTAATGAAATTTGGACAATGCATTTGTCAAGTTAACATGTTTAATTGATTAAATTTTCAAGATCACAGGTTAATTTAAGCTCAAGAAAATGCATTTCAAATGTGAAATACTGTTAAATTAATAGCCGGTGTAACCTCCAGAATTTTGAATGCAAGCCTGCAAACGTGAATGCATTGTGTCATACAGGTTTCGAATGTCACTTTGTGGTATGGAGTTCCATGCTTGTTGTACTTGTGCTGTCAATACTGGGACGGTCAGTGCTGGCTGTGGATGATGCTGGAGTTGTCGTCCAATGATATCCCATACGTGTTCAATTGGAGACAGATCTGGTGATCTCGCAGGCCAAGGTAACATGTCGACACTCTGTAGAGCACGTTGCGAGACAACAGCGGTATGAGGGCGAGCGTTATCCTGTTGAAAAACTCCCCCTTGAATGCTGTTCATGAATGGCAGCACTACAGGTTGAATTACCAGACTGACGTACAAATTTGCAGTCAGTGTGTTTGGTATAACCACAAGAGTGCTCCTGCTGTCATAGGAAATTGCTCCCCAGACCATGACTCCAGGTGTAGGTCCAGTGTGTCTAGGCCGCAGACAGTTTGGTTGCAGGCGTTCCCCTGGCCTCCTTCTGACCAACACTCGGCCATCACTGGCACCAAGGCAGAACCTGCTTTCATCAGAAAACACAACAGATCTCCACTCCGTCCTCCAATGAGCTCTGGCTTGACACCACTGGAGTCGCAAACGGCGATGGCTTGTAGTCAGTGGAATGCACGCTACAGGGCGCCTGGCTCGGAGCTGTCCTTGAAGTAACCGATTTCTAACAGTTCGTTGTGTCACTGTGGTACCAACTGCAGCTCGAATTTCTGTAGTGCTGCCATTCATGAACAGCATTCAAGGGGGAGTTTTTCAACAGGATAACGCTCGCCCTCATACCGCTGTTGTCTCGCAACGTGCTCTACAGAGTGTCGACATGTTACCTTGGCCTGCGAGATCACCAGATCTGTCTCCAATTGAACACGTATGGGATATCATTGGACGACAACTCCAGCATCATCCACAGCCAGCACTGACCGTCCCAGTATTGACAGCACAAGTACAACAAGCATGGAACTCCATACCACAAAGTGACATTCGAAACCTGTATGACACAATGCATTCACGTTTGCAGGCTTGCATTCAAAATTCTGGAGGTTACACCGGCTATTAATTTAACAGTATTTCACATTTGAAATGCATTTTCTTGAGCTTAAATTAACCTGTGATCTTGAAAATTTAATCAATTAAACATGTTAACTTGACAAATGCATTGTCCAAATTTCATTACTCTACAATAATTTTTTCTTGGTGTTGGGATTTTTTTTTCCGTCTGTGTATAAAATCCTAGACTTGGCTCGAACTATGAAAAAACAATTCATAAAAATATTTGTGCCCAATGGGATTAGATCCCGAAGCAACGCTGAAGGATTAATAAGAAGCAAACTCCTTACCACTACGCCACCCTAACAATGCTGGAAGCAGTTGCGCATTACAAATATAGATATATATTATGCGTTTGTCTTTCACAGTTGAGATAGTTTTCATAATTTAATGACAATATGTTCTTATTTATACATAATATAGTATCCCATCTCGATCCTAATGTCAAACAGCATCTTCCCGTCAAATTTCATCACGATCGGAGTATCCGTTTAGCCCAAGGAACGTAACAAACAGACAAAGACAGACCGAGTTACTTTCGCATTTATAATATTAGTATAGATATGTATAATATTCCTTGGAAACTCTACGAACCGTGTTTCTGCAATAAAGAGATGTTAAATGTATTATCTGATTTGTCCTTAAGCCATCAGAATTCAGAAAGTTAAAAATTCTAGACACTTTGTGATCAATCAAACTGAACGTTAAAAGTTTAATAATACTACAACGCATTAAAATCACAAGTTAAATTATAAGTCCATTCTTATTTAGCACGAAAAACACTCCTCACCTTAGAAGCACGAACCCGACCAATAAAAATGTACTACCGGGTTTTAGCTACCCATTGGCATTTAATAGTTATTGTAATTATCTACTAGTAGTAAGACATTAAGAAATAGTTTTTCATTTATAATCTCATCTTTAAACAGAACTGTAATCGAATCGTACAGTAAATGACATTAAACTCTTCAGAACACAGATTTCAAATCGGAACTGTAATGAAAAACTGCGTTCCAGCTCCGCGGTTGCAGGTCCGGCCGTGGTTCAACCTCCGGCCACGCGAGAACTGTGGCGCTGTTACAGGTCCGACTGGAAGCAGGTCCGACAAGCTCTCGGATGTACAGTCGGGGACAGAATTCGAGAGACCCCTCGCCTTTCGATTATGCTTCGTTCTAGACACGAATACCGCATGGGACAGCATAACTGGTAGGTGGTACACTAAATTCATGATAAAATAGACCTCTCATACCCAGCACTTTACCCAAGACTAAAAAAATGAGCCCGCGCAGCAAGAAACTCGCAGACGCTCAGAGGGAAAGTTCGGAGTTCTGCAGTAAAAATAATCACGAATATCACCATTTTAGTCATAATAATTATTTAAATAACCAAATTGATTAATTATAGAGAGATGGTAACACTTTTTTCGTAATTTTGATAACCGTTGCGTATTTTTTTTTCCCTCGAATAAACAGTTAACAATTCGCTAGCAAACGCAATTATATGGCGAATACAGAAAAGAATCGCTAAATTACGCACGGAAAACCAATAAGAGAGTTTGAATGGACTTAGTTACACTTTCTAACGCTGCAGCGTTATAGAACTGTGCGTGTGACAAATACACACAAAGGTTAAGGGTAAGTAGAAAGAGCATTCACGAAAGAACTCTAATGGTAAACTAAGTCACGAAATATAAATAAACTATTCCCAGAAAATTAAATGGTGCGGAATATTAACACCTTAATTTTGTTTTCATCATACCATATTTAGAAGGTAAGCTAAACTTGAACGCAGTAGCAACAGTTTTAGTAGTAATAATAATCATTAAGAACAGTAAATAAATAAAAAAAATCCGTCTGCAATGTGAATTAGCGGTTCCACATTTTAAATCTGGAAGATGGAAGTAGTAAAACTATCATCTCTCTCTTTGTTTCTAACTAACACTGATACTTCTATAAAATTTTCTGTCAAGCTTTATTTCCTGCCGTCCAAGCCCGATGGGTTATAGGTAACACTGTTACCTGGCATTCGGGAGGCCGCGAATTCAAACCCCGTCGGGGATCCAGTTTCAGTATTCCATGATTTTCGTAAATCTCTCCAGCTGAACTCCAGAAAAGTTCCTTCAAAAAGCGGTGGCTGAAATTCTTACCCGATCCTAGTTTCCAATACTATCAGGATTCATATCACATTGCCGCCGAAGATATGACGAAGACAAGACAAAAAAAATAAAAAAATAACGTGGTGGGTATGTGGTATCCGGCTTTCGGGAGGTCGTGGGTTCGAATACCCATCTAGTCATCCAGGTAAACGTTTTAGATGGTTTCCCCAAATCACTCCAGGCGAATGCCGGGATTGTTCCTTCAAAAGGCCATGGACGAATTCCTCCCCATTACTTGTCCCCAGTCCTTTCCTGCCTCTAATGACCTCGATTAGATGTAAAGCTAGAAGCAAAACATAATTGCTCAAATAAAAATAATTACATCTCTGTGGTGTGTTTTAGACCTTTTCCTTGTTGGATTTATCTTATTCGACGGCCGAACATGGTAGCGAAGGGACTAGAGTGCTATTTCCACATGTGGAGAGTCTCTAGTTCGGTGTTGTATTAGGGCTGGTCGACGTGGAAATCATTATAGAGAGAAAAGGACTTGGGGCATGTTTCGGGAAGGAATTCAGCCTTGGCCATACCAGAGAATCATCCCAGCACTCACGGAGTGATTTCGATTAATCGGTATTGTGGTATGTCTTGTATCGTCTTTCAATTGTATGAGCAAAAAGCATTTGGAAATACATCAGTACACAGGATAAACACACAAAACGGTTTAGCTGGATGAATGGCTATCGGGAGGAATGCCATTAAAAATTTAAAGACATTTTTATTGAACCAAAAGGCAATTGACCTCCTTCAAAAATATCTCGCTGGTCCACCTCATCTCACAAAAAAATATTCCTTGTTTGGTGCCAACTAGTAACATGGCTGAGTTCTAAACACGTATTAGGATAAAAAATTTGGAAAGTAGGCGTACTATAGTGAATCTGTTTAGTGCACACGGGAGGGGTATTTAATTTCAGTTGAGTGTATAGGATTTAATCTCTTTAACATTATGCGTGGTTATTTCGTAAGAAGAAGATCTTCCTGCTGGCTCAGTTCAGACGCAAGGGGGAAGTAACCGTCCGACAAACGTTTCGAGGAAGTGTTTATTTACCAGTGGCTCTGAGGAAGTGAAGAACACTTGTTCAGTAGAATTAGCTCTAATAAAATTTGTGAATATGACCATCCGTACACGAAATATGCCCATTTTCGAATTACGAGCACCTACAAATACAGTGACAGTCATTTGCCGAAAGTAACAGAAACAACTTCATATAACATATTAAAGTTACTTCATCATAATTAGAAGACCGATGAAAATGTTGAAAAATAACATTGAACTAATATGTATATAAAAATTTCTGAAAATTACTTCTCGAGGATTTTAACTTCAGCATACCCTCATTGCGTCTTGTAATGTTCTACTTGCACTATTTGATTACAAAATTAATTAATCAATATTCCGTGATAATGGAGCTATTTAAAAGAAGAAGAAGAAAAAAAAAACTGGAAGTGCACGTGTGCACGTTATTGAAAATTGACATGCCTCCATCTGCTGATGTAAATATTTTATTACCTTCCGTGCCATTGACCATTTAACCTGCTGACTATTGTGTCAGCCTTTGTTGAGGTAATGTGGAACTCTATTGTGAAGTCAACACAAGACGAACACTACACTCATTCAAAAGCAACCATATGCGCAGAAGAACTCGAATCAGTGACCTTTATTATTATTAATAAATTTTCTCTCGGGCTTTCCAGCCGTGTTAAGATGTTACATTTGTGGGACGTTTCGAAGGCGTCCAACTCTGCCTTCATTCTCAACCAAATATCAATCATTAAGGCAGAGTTGGACGCCTTCGAAACGTCCCAAAAATGTAACATCTTAACACGGCTGGAAGCCCGAGAGAAATTTATTAATATACAACGCCGTGAAAGATTACGATCTTACTTTATTATTATTACTCCGCGATTCACTAAAAGTGTGTGGTGGAGGGTGTATTGCTCCTATCCGAAAGGGTAATGGTTTGGAAGGGATATACGGGATATGGCAGGAGGCCTTTACAATGCGATGACAGTGTTCTAGCCCCTACACTGCTAGCGCCTGCTTAAGTATCTTGGTCGGGACTCTTGCGAAGGAATTTGTGAATGTGTCTGCGGTCGTGGTTTGCCAACACGGAAGACAATTCCGTAGGCCCACAGAACAAGGAAATTATCAGACATTTCAGGCATGAGATTTTCCTCATCCTCGTTCAACTAACTTGCTTATATTGCTACCTGAGGCTCACACAGATAACAGACGAAAGAATTATACAGGTTTAGAACCGTATATCCTCGAGGAACTTTCTGAACTTTTTTAAATTTGTTTCCAGCTTGACATCTCGACTTTGAGGTCATGGGAGACGGGAATATGGACTTTTTGGTGAACTATACCGACGTTCGCTTACAGTGATTTGGAAAAACTGTAGAAAATCCAAATCTGGATGGCCAGAAGCGGATTTGAACCCGCATCCTCTCGAATGCCAGGCCAGAACATTATCGCTCGTCCACTACGCTCAGATTTTTTAATTGACCGTAACATATAGATATATAGGAACAATAATTATAGACTGACTCGGCCATGAATCATTTTAATATATCTATTTTTGCAGCCTAGTAGTAGACGAAAAAATATTAGATCAACTAAAGATGCCAGATCTTAATCACATCGTTTCTCACGAACCCGGAAACAACCATAATACACCCTTTTATAACCACATATGTAACGTTTCAATTAGTTTATCGAAGATAACATCATTTTACTTTTACATATCCAGCGTATTCCAGTTTGAAAAGCAATCATCCTTTTCCTTCAGAATGCAGGCATAAGAATTTTAAAAGCTCCACTGCATATGGAATTAGCCAACGTCATTAACTGTAAGACTGACAGCAGTCTTTTTCCAAGACCATTCTTGCTTGTAGAAAATGCCATGGTGGCTCCCAAAGTGAGAAGTATTATTGCGCCGGTTCAAATTCCTGTCGGCTATCAAATTTCGTTTTTTTCCATGTTTTCTCAAAACCTTTGCAGATTAATGCCAGGATGATTCCTCTGGAAGGCATTGATCAACTTGTTTCATGTTCTTTGTTCACAGTTCTCTCCTATATTTATTTACCTCGACAGTAAGGAGGCGTTTAGCGCTAATTATTAAAAATGTTTAATGTATATAAAATAAGAACTGATGTGCAGTTTTCAGACGTGAAATTTTTAATTCCAAAATACTGTAAAATAGAAATTTCAAATATACACAAGTTATATATATATATATTTCTGTATTGACAGGTATTAGACGCATATATTATCACAGCAATATCTGAAAACTTATTTCGGATATTTTTAAAAATATTATCTTTTCTTAGGCGGGATTAGGGGTAGTAAATGATTCTTGTTTAATTTTTCTGCAGCGCGTCACAGCGCCTAGTATTTAAAAGTTATTCACACATCGAAACGAGATAATTCTTTGCAGTTATCATTTTGTAAACGAATCTAATCCAGCAGTATTCTTGTCAAACTTTTACAATTACAAAATTTTATTTTGATACTGCTTTGTCTAGGCTCTAATGAAGGAAAATGTAGTTTTATCTCGATGGCAGATGATTCCGAAGTCACAATACAAGGAAATATGCATCGTTTCCTGCCAGAAGACTTCCTCATCGAATGTGCGAGTTATATTCAAACATTAGTATGCTTCAGTGTCAATCGCTACACCAGCCACATCTAGCAATTTGAGTGATCCGTCTACTGATTGTTAAATATTCTTTTTTGGAATAATATTTATAGTCCGACCAGAGGGGGAGGGGAGGTAAAGTAAAACTGGAAATGGATAAGAAGATAAATACAGGAATGAGATGGCAGAATAGTGCAACATCTGTGTGGCTCACTGTTGGGAAGAAGCAAAAGAACACATAGTGTTAAAAGTTCCAATAATTCATAGGGCAAATTACGCGTAAATGATATATTTTAGAAAGTCGTCGACATATATTCCGTCTTTCTTAGAATGTAGACCATTTCAGTCTATGCACTACTGGGTTCATGTCAACGTTTATGATTGGATGATCAGTTTCCTGCGTCCTTGGCTCCTCGAGAAACCATCAGGTGGACGAAATATTTGTCCTGCTGCGACATGATATGGGAGACGTAATTCACACCCTTATAGAAGTTAACATCGTGTTATACGGAACAGACACCCAATTTTCAAAAATACGTCGGTCACAGATGACTATCCTGCAATCCCAACCTTTACAAATGACAATATTTCACCTCATCGCTGAATTATTTGTGACGCCTCGTAGACGAATATTCTATTGCAAACATCAATCCTTAATGTATCTTTAAACTGTAATGATCTATATTAAAAAAAGGAAGGTGCTGCCAGGCCTATCCTGGCCAGAAGTTGTTTTGCGTGGAGTATTTGTGTAGGACTGTTCAATTAAATGACATTCCTTTCGATAACCAAATATACGGCATACCACGGTTTATTTGTTTATATTTCCAGAAACAAATCTAGCAACCCTTTTTTGCACCCTCTCCTACTCCTGTATTTGATTCGTAAAATGAGGGTCCCATACTACACTACCATATTCGAGCAATGGTCTGACCAAAGTTTTGTAACCCAATTCCTTTACTTCTCTCGTACATCCCCTCATCACTCCCCCCAACAAGTGAAGAACTTTGAAACCTTTTCCTACCACCTGTCCAATGTGTCCTGCCCAGTTAAGCTTGTTATCAAAAGTAATGCCAAGATATTATCGCAGAATGCAATCAGTGACGGATATGATAAAGGAGCTGGAATGGGATTTATTGCAAGACAGGAGGAGGATGAGGAGGGTCATGGGAGTGTACAGGGCATATACTGGCGATGAGGCATGGAAAGATATTGCAATAGGTATTAAAAGTAGTGCATGGAAGGGAAAAGATGACCATGACCACAAGCTGGCACTCGATTTCAGGCACAAGGGTGTGGGAAGATTCTCTTTTTTAGGTAAGGGTGTCAAGGATTGGAATGAGTTACCAAGAGAAATGATGAATAATTTACCGAAAACTTTGAAAGAATTTAAAGATAAAATTTGTAGAGAGCAAATGTAGGTGGGTGCAGATAGGGGGAAGATGGGTGTGTAGGGAAATTGCCACCGGAGCCTGTGCTCCATTGCAATTAAATTAAATTAAAAATTAAAAACATTATTTGTTTATATTCATAATTCTAGTTATAAAACCATTTGAATATAGCTCTTCATGCAAAGTAATTATTACCATCCTTCTCATATCACTCAAATTTCTAGATGTGGCTGGTGTAGCGATTGACACTGAAGCATACTAATGTTTGAATATAACTCGCACATTCGATGAGGAAGTCTTCTGGCAGGAAACGATGCATATTTCCTTGTATTGTGACTTCGGAATCATCTGCCATCGAGATAAAACTACATTTTCCTTCATTAGAGCCTAGACAAAGCAGTATCAAAATAAAATTTTGTAATTGTAAAAGTTTGACAAGAATACTGCTGGATTAGATTCGTTTACAAAATGATAACTGCAAAGAATTATCTCGTTTCGATGTGTGAATAACTTTTAATACTAGCGCTGTGACGCGCTGCAGAAAATTAACAATATTTACTACCCCTAATCCCGCCTAAGAAAAGATAATATTTTTAAAAATATCCGAAATAAGTTTTCAGATATTGCTGTGATAATATATGCGTCTAATACCTGTCAATACAGAAATATATATATATATTTATATATAACTTGTGTATATTTGAAATTTCTTTACAGTATTTTGGAATTAAAAATTCACGTCTGAAAACTGCACATCAGTTCTTATTTTATATACATTAAACATTTTTAATAATTAGTGCTAAATGCCTTCTTACTGTCGAGGTAAATAAATATAGGAGAGAACTGTGAACAAAGAACATGAAACAAGTTGATCAATGCCTTCCAGAGGAATCATCCTGGCATTAATCTGCAAAGGTTTTGAGAAAACATGAAAAAAAAACGAAATTTGATAGCCGACTAGGAATTTGAACCGGCGCAATAATACTTCTCACTTTGGGAGCCACCATGGCATTTTCTACAAGCAAGAATGGTCTTGGAAGAAGACTGCTGTCAGTCTTACAGTTAATGACGTTGGCTAATTCCATATGCAGTGGAGCTTTAAAATTCTTATGCCTGCATTCTGAAGGAAAAGGATGATTGCTTTTCAAACTGGAATACGCTGGATATGTAAAAGTAAAATGATGTTATCTTCGATAAACTAATTGAAACGTTACATATGTGGTTATAAAAGGGTGTATTATGGTTGTTTCCGGGTTCGTGAGAAACGATGTGATTAAGATCTGGCATCTTTAGTTGATCTAATATTTTTTCGTCTACTACTAGGCTGCAAAAATAGATATATTAAAATGATTCATGGCCGAGTCAGTCTATAATTATTGTTCCTATATGTCTATATGTTACGGTCAATTAAAAAATCTGAGCGTAGTGGACGAGTGATATATTCTGGCCTGGCATTCGAGAGGATGCGGGTTCAAATCCGCTTCTGGCCATCCAGATTTGGATTTTCTACAGTTTTTCCAAATCACTGTAAGCGAACGTCGGTATAGTTCACCAAAAAGTCCATATTCCCGTCTCCCATGACCTCAAAGTCGAGATGTCAAGCTGGAAACAAATTTAACCCTGCAGTGGTCGCGCTCTGAAAAGTCCCATTAGAAATGGCTTGAGTGGACTACATATGTAATCCACGCGACCGCTGCAGGGGTAAAAAAGTTCAGAAAGTTCTTTGAAGATATACGGTTCTAAACCTGTATAATTCTTTCATCTGTTATCTGTGTGAGCCTCAGGTAGTAATATAAGCAAGTTAGTTGAACGAGGATGAGGAAAATCTCATGCCTGAAATGTCTGATAATTTCCTTGTTCTGTGGGCCTACGGAATTGTCTTCCGTGTTGGCAAACCACGACCGCAGACACATTCACAAATTCCTTCGCAAGAGTCCCGACCAAGATACTTAAGCAGGCGCAAGCAGTGTAGGGGCTAGAACACTGTCATCGCATTGTAAAGGCCTCCTGCCATATCCCGTATATCCCTTCCAAACCATTACCCTTTCGGATAGGAGCAATACACCCTCCACCACACACTTTTAGTGAATCGCGGAGTAATAATAATAAAGTAAGATCGTAATCTTTCACGGCGTTGTATATTAATAAATTTCTCTCGGGCTTCCAGCCGTGTTAAGATGTTACATTTTTGGGACGTTTCGAAGGCGTCCAACTCTGCCTTAATGATTGATATTTGGTTGAGAATGAAGGCAGAGTTGGACGCCTTCGAAACGTCCCACAAATGTAACATCTTAACACGGCTGGAAAGCCCGAGAAAAATTTATTAATAATAATAAAGGTCACTGATTCGAGTTCTTCTGCGCATATGGTTGCTTTTGAATGAGTGTAGTGTTCGTCTTGTGTTGACTTCACAATAGAGTTCCACATTACCTCAACAAAGGCTGACACAATAGTCAGCAGGTTAAATGGTCAATGACACGGAAGGTAATAAAATATTTACATCAGCAGATGGAGGCATGTCAATTTTCAATAACGTGCACACGTGCACTTCCAGTTTTTTTTTTTTCTTCTTCATCTTTTAAATAGCTCCATTATCACGGAATATTGGTTAATTAATTTTGTAATCAAATAGTGCAAGTAGAACATTACAAGACGCAATGAGGGTATGCTGAAGTTAAAATCCGCGAGAAGTAATTTTCAGAAATTTTCAATGACCTATACATATTAGTTCAATGTTATTTTTCAACATTTTCATCGGTCTTCTAATTATGATGAAGTAACTTTCATATGTTATATGAAGTTGTTTCTGTTAATTTCGGCAAATGACTGTCACTGTATTTGTAGGTGCTCGTAATTCGAAAATGGGCATATTTCGTGTACGGATGGTCATATTCACAAATTTTATTAGAG
The DNA here is from genome assembly GCA_031002005.1 of Vandiemenella viatica. Taxonomy (NCBI): domain Eukaryota; kingdom Metazoa; phylum Arthropoda; class Insecta; order Orthoptera; family Morabidae; genus Vandiemenella; species Vandiemenella viatica. The sequence goes on from CM061921.1 coordinate 52,252,230, forward strand.
CTAATTCTACTGAACAAGTGTTTTTCACTTCCTCAGAGCCACTGGTAAATAAACACTTCCTCGAAACGTTTGTCGGACGGTTACTTCCCCCTTGCGTCTGAACTGAGCCAGCAGGAAGATCTTCTTCTTACGAAATAACCACGCATAATGTTAAAGAGATTAAATCCTATACACTCAACTGAAATTAAATACCCCTCCCGTGTGCACTAAACAGATTCACTATAGTACGCCTACTTTCCAATTTTTTTATCCTAATACGTGTTTAGAACTCAGCCATGTTACTAGTTGGCACCAAACAAGGAATATTTTTTTGTGAGATGAGGTGGACCAGCGAGATATTTTTGAAGGAGGTCAATTGCCTTTTGGTTCAATAAAAATGTCTTTAAATTTTTAATGGCATTCCTCCCGATAGCCATTCATCCAGATAAACCGTTTTGTGTGTTAATCCTGTGTACTGATGTATTTCCAAATGCTTTTTGCTCATACAATTGAAAGACGATACAAGACATACCACAATACCGATTAATCGAAATCACTCCGTGAGTGCTGGGATGATTCTCTGGTATGGCCAAGGCTGAATTCCTTCCCGAAACATGCCCCAAGTCCTTTTCTCTCTATAATGATTTCCACGTCGACCAGCCCTAATACAACACCGAACTAGAGACTCTCCACATGTGGAAATAGCACTCTAGTCCCTTCGCTACCATGTTCGGCCGTCGAATAAGATAAATCCAACAAGGAAAAGGTCTAAAACACACCACAGAGATGTAATTATTTTTATTTGAGCAATTATGTTTTGCTTCTAGCTTTACATCTAATCGAGGTCATTAGAGGCAGGAAAGGACTGGGGACAAGTAATGGGGAGGAATTCGTCCATGGCCTTTTGAAGGAACAATCCCGGCATTCGCCTGGAGTGATTTGGGGAAACCATCTAAAACGTTTACCTGGATGACTAGATGGGAATTCGAACCCACGACCTCCCGAAAGCCGGATACCACATACCCACCACGTTATTTATTTATTTATTTTTTTGTCTTGTCTTCGTCATATCTTCGGCGGCAATGTGATATGAATCCTGATAGTATTGGAAACTAGGATCGGGTAAGAATTTCAGCCACCGCTTTTTGAAGGAACTTTTCTGGAGTTCAGATGGAGAGTTTTACGAAAATCATGGAATACTTTTTTTTTTTTGTAACAGTTTAACGTCCCTTTTTAACAACGTGGTCTTTAGAGACGGGAAAGGATGGGGGCAAGGATGGAATACTGAAACTGGATCCCCGACGGGGTTTGAATTCGCGGCCTCCCGAATGCCAGGTAACAGTGTTACCTATAACCCATCGGGCTTGGACGGCAGGAAATAAAGCTTGACAGAAAATTTTATAGAAGTATCAGTGTTAGTTAGAAACAAAGAGAGAGATGATAGTTTTACTACTTCCATCTTCCAGATTTAAAATGTGGAACCGCTAATTCACATTGCAGACGGATTTTTTTTATTTATTTACTGTTCTTAATGATTATTATTACTACTAAAACTGTTGCTACTGCGTTCAAGTTTAGCTTACCTTCTAAATATGGTATGATGAAAACAAAATTAAGGTGTTAATATTCCGCACCATTTAATTTTCTGGGAATAGTTTATTTATATTTCGTGACTTAGTTTACCATTAGAGTTCTTTCGTGAATGCTCTTTCTACTTACCCTTAACCTTTGTGTGTATTTGTCACACGCACAGTTCTATAACGCTGCAGTGTTAGAAAGTGTAACTAAGTCCATTCAAACTCTCTTATTGGTTTTCCGTTCGTAATTTAGCGATTCTTTTCTGTACTCGCCATATAATTGCGTTTGCTAGCGAATTGTTAACTGTTTATTCGAGGGAAAAAAAAATACGCAACGGTTATCAAAATTACGAAAAAAGTGTTACCATCTCTCTATAATTAATCAATTTGGTTATTTAAATAATTATTATGACTAAAATGGTGATATTCGTGATTATTTTTACTGTAGAACTCCGAACTTTCCCTCTGAGCGTCTGCGAGTTTCTTGCTGCGCGGGCTCATTTTTTTAGTCTTGGGTAAAGTTCTGGGTATGAGAGGTCTATTTTATCATGAATTTAGTGTACCACCTACCAGTTATGCTGTCCCATGCGGTATTCGTGTCTAGAACGAAGCATAATCGAAAGGCGAGGGGTCTCTCGAATTCTGTCCCCGACTGTACATCCATCCCTAGCGCAAGTGATACGGGTCCGCGGAACTGCATCCATCCGGACCTACCCATCTCTAATACCGAGAGTTGACCACGCTGCTGTTCTAATGGTCGCGCCGTAATCACGAGTTCGTTTCCTGCGTCTGGAAAATCCGGCGCAGTATATGTTCTGACTCGGTGAAATTGCGACACCACTCGGTATGGACTTAATCGACAGTTCTTTTCAAGATATGTCGATTCCCTGTATAATACATTAATGTCGCGTGGTTGTGGTGAACTTCTCTGTAGTCAAAGTTAAAAATAAACAAAGTCAACCCAACGTCGGCCTATAAACTTCAGTCAACATACATAAATCATGTATGATAGTAAATATTGTCTCACCAGCAAGCCGAACACCCAGGAAGTGCGATATGAGCGAGTTCTGCGGTGCGGCAACGCAAGAAATCGCAGCGGTTGCATTGGAGCGAGTTGTCTGTCGCGGCGAATCGAATCCAATGTGACTGAAAGCGTTCCCAGACGTCTTAAAGAAAGCACGATCGCAGAACAGTCGTATTCATGTACAGCACTTAACGCCATGACTACGAACATATCACAACCTGATTTTGATGATATTCCTCGACATGCAAAAAAGTGTAAGAAAATTTTCACTTAAATGTCGCAAAGTAACTTTAAATGTTTCTTTTTCCACTCAGTTCCTTTTCAGACTGAAGCCAGGTGATCTACTGTCACTTGTTTCGCGTAAATAGGGTAACACGTTCGTTAACAGCACCGCTTTTTAAGACATGGATTAACTCGATGGTATGGAGTTTCATGCGTATCACTGGATAACTGATCAGATATATGTATAAACTATAAAAACAACACAATCTTAGAAACAGAGAGTATAAAATTTCTTGGTATTAAAATAGATCAGAAACTCTGTTGGCATGATCATATCACTACACTACTGGCAAAGTTAAGTAGTGCCACCTTCGCAATACGAACACTTTCTCTAACAGCAGATCTAGAATTAATGAAACAGGTGTACTCCTCATATTTTCATTCAGTAATGTCATATGGCATAATTTTTTGGGGAAGCTCTTCACAAAGTAAAAAAGTTTTCATAGCACAGAAAAGAGCTATTAGGTTTCTGTGTAGGGTAAAACCAAGAACTTCTTGCAGACAACTCTTTAAGAAACTCAATATTCTTACAATGTATTCTCAGTATATATATTCTCTCATGAGCTTTGTCATAGAAAATTTTAACCTGTTTACACCTAATTCACAGGTACACAGTTTCAATACAAGAAACAGAAATAACTTGCATAAAACATAAACATCTCTGTCATTAGTACAAAGAGGAGTTAATTATTCTGGGATACATCTGTTTAATAAACTACCTAATCGTATAAAACAGCTTTCAGATAATAAAGATGTATTCAAACAAAAACTTAGAGATTGTCTTATTGGCAACTCCTTCTACTCCATTCAAGAATTTGAAGAAAATAATTAATTGTACTCATTATGACGTTTGCAAAACTCACTTGCAAAAATGTATGTTTATTATTATTTCTTGTATTTGTAAAATATGTATATATATATATATATTTACTATGATATGACTCATATTATGTGTATATGTATCAACAATGACATGTTTCACATCCCAGAGGTACTTCCTCAGCAGGGATCCATGGAACAAGATTGATAAATAAATAATAAATAAGACGCTTTTTGCAATCCTATACGAATCCACTTTTTCTACCTGGCATTTCAACAACTGCAGATTGACTTTATGCCAACTTTTCAACGTCGTATCCATACAACTTTAACATAAGCGATAAAAACTGATAAATTATACGTAAAATCGATAGTTCTTGCCTAGTGCTGACGGCCGAGTATTTATTTTATTTATTTATTGCTTATGGCTTTACGCCTCGTCGACGTCGAGGTCATTAGAGGCGGGAAAGGTGGGAGGCAAGGAACGGGAAGGAATTCGGCTATGACCTTTTAAAGGAATCATCCCGGCATTCGCCTGGAGTGATTTGGGGAAACCATGGAAAACCCAAATCTGGACGGCCGGTGGGAGGGAGGGAGGATTCGAACCTACATCCTAAAGAATACAAGGCCAGAGCGTTACCACTCACACATCATGCTTGGTCTCGCACTCGAAGCTGCATCTCCAAAGACAATCGAAGTTTATGGATTTCAGACACGGCAAAATGAACCGAATAAGACAATAAGCCCCAGTCACCTGCGAGAGAAATGACAGTTTTCATCACGAACTCTCCGAAGCAGGAAATTGATTCGGAGCTGCAGTGCCTAAATGTATTCCACGATCCTGTTATCACTGGATTTTATAGAGTTACCCTCTACGCAGTATTTAAGAAAGTTTAAAGACACATCGTCTTTGATTCCTAAAAATTACCAACTTGCAGGGAATATCGCTTTTTTTTTTGCTATATCTTTACGCCTCGTCGACGTCGAGGTAATTAGAGGCAGGAAAGAATGAGGGGCAAGTAAAGGGAAGGAATTCGGACATGGCCTTTTAAAAGAAGCATCCCGGCATTCTCCTGGAGTGATTTGAAGAAACCATGGAAAACCAAAATCTGGATGACCAGGTGAGGATTCAAACTCGCATTCTCCCGAATGCGAGGCCAGAGTGTTAACCGCTCACCCACCACCTTCAGTGCGGGGATTGTCCCTTCAGGAAGGCTCGAAGACATGTCGGGGTAGTTTCGCCGATAACCTAGCTCTACACCGACGCAAAAACTGTCCCCGTGTCACCTCTCAGTGTTGAAAACTTTTATTCTGTCATTACATACTTAGTGAGTTTCCTCTGAGATGAATGTAATGTAAAACAGGCATTTACCTTATTAATAATAAAATTGTGGTGTGGGGGTGGAGGACGTGGTGCAAAAAAACTTTGGAAACCCGTATTCTACAGGCTTATATGGCTTTACACAGATCAACGAAAGTTCTTTTTGCGTAGTATCTTCGCTTACCAAACAACCCGAAACTCAGTACTCCATCTAAAGAACAATCCGATAATGTTTTATGCAGAATGCGGTCACGGTGTTGGCAAACTTTAGGACTGCAGCCCTCCAATAAAGCTCTGTTTTAATGAATGCGAAAGCTTACTATAACTTCTAAAATATCAGACGGTCGTTCAGATTTAAATTATAATTTTAGTTTAGCGCCTGGTAAATGAAACAACGTCGAGTCTGGTAGCACAGAATGATGCGCGCTAACAAGACTGTATTAACCTTCAGATGAAATGACTGCATTGTAAAGGCGAAAGCTCATACTAAAAAGTACGCAAATTATTTGTTATAGTTAACTTTTCGGGTGAGTAAACAATTGTACCTCTTTCATATTCCATTATTGTGAAATCCGTCAGATGTTCTCCTGCCTACCTCCCCTCTGTTATAATGGCTACGAGAAGCCCTTACTCTCACTATTTTTTCCAGTAGGATCTTTACGGCTCGTGAATGACTAAATCATTACAATTTGGCCATAATCTTTAAGAGGAAATATACCGGTATTTGCCTGAAGTTATTTCAAGAAACCACAGAGTAACAAATATCTGCCGGCTCCGGTAGCGCGGGGATAGCGAGCTGGCTTCGCGTTGTAGGGGTTGCCGGTTCGAATCCGCCTCAGGGCATGGGTGGTTTCAATTAAGTGTTGCGTCCGTCCTGTGTTGTCCTGTCCCTTGTATTTTTTTTTTATTTACGGCTTTACGTCTCATCGACGGCTAAGGAGGTCATTAGAGGCGGGATGAAACTGAGGACAAGGAACGGGAAGGAATTCGGTCATGGCCTTTTTGTAGGAACCATCCTGGCATTCGCCAGGAGTGATTTGGGGAAATCATAGAAAACCCAAATCTGGATGCCCGGACAGGGATTCGAACCCGCGTCCTCCCGAATGCGAGGCCAGAACGTTAACCATTCACCCACCACGCTCGGTCCCCTGTTATCATTAATAATAACACAAGATGATTCTATATACGCACTTGAGGAATAAAAGACACACAATTACTGACTGAATGGTTACAAGGCCAAATTACAAAAAAAAAAAAAAAAAAAAAAAAAAAAAAAAAAAAAAAAAAAAAAAAAAAATTTTTTTTTTTTTAAAAAAACCTGGATGGGCAGACTGTGGCTCTAACATACGTCCTTCACCGTCAGCACCGAATGTTACCACTCATCCACTAGGCTCTGTAAACAAACACCCATACGTCTGCAATACATTATGAAGACCTTTTTTGACAACATTTAAGTTCCTACCAACTTTTATAGATCTGGGAAAAGTGTAAAGCGATATATTATTATTTTACTACAGTAAAAACCTGGTGTTATTTAAATGCACGAGAAATCACAACGCAACATACTGAATGAAGTCGTGGACTTTTAACTTTAACATGAAAAATTTAGGTAAGATTATCCTGTACAAATTTACACGGCCCTGAAAACGACATTTATTTGTTTAAAAAGTGCTAACTGTATGCTCTACAAATTATTTTGTTTTATACCAGTCGTATGTCAGCACGGTTTGTAAAAACGAGCGCGCTGTAATAAGGATTTGGGGAGCAGAGTTCACCATATTTGCATTTCGCTGTAGTCGGATCACAGCTATGTCTCTACTCCAACCACAAACATATCGAACGCTGAATACGCTAGAACTTGTTTTCGATGTCGCATTTAAGATTCAGTTGTCACGAAGTCGGAGTTCAGGGACATAACAAACTTTGTTATTCTCTTTGTGCATACATCTACCACGGTCGAGGAACTTCCCGTTTCTTCGTACCAGCTGCACGATATGTTTGTTCTAAAACTGTACAGGTATAATTTTCAATTCGTGGCTTCATTGTTTACAGTTTCAGCTTTTTGTTTGGAAAATTGTGTAAACAGGTTCGTAGTTAGTGAAATATTAAAAAGCCCCATATCATGCACGGTAATCCAGAGCAATCGTGACGTCACACGAACAGACCGCATTTGACTTTCAACAACGATACACATTATCACTAGCACAGATTCAACAAATGTATTGCAATCAAGTTTATCAGTTTTTAAAAAGAGTTAAGGCGCCAAAAGTGTACTAATCACTCGAGTCGAGTCTAGTGGATTAATTTTTTATAACGCCTCGTCGACGGCTAAGGTCATTAGAGGCGTGATGGGACTGGGGACAAGGAACGGGAAGGAATTCAGCCATGACCTTTTTGAAGGAAGCATCCCTGCAATCGCCTGAAGTGATTTGGGGAAACCGTGGAAAACCCAAATCTGGATGCCCGGACGGGGATTCGAACCCGCGTCCTTCCGAATGCGAGGCCAGAACGTTAACCGTTCACCCACAATGCTCGGTAGGTGGTGGATTAGAATAAAGGTGGTAGGAAACACTTTCTTTCCATCGCTGGTACATGGACAGCGATAAATTAATTAAGAGCAAAATGTCCGAATTAAATCCTAACCTCTCCACTCTGCATATGGTGCTGACTGTGATTCGTTTGTTGTGGGAGACGCTAAATTTGGACCTCTCCTCTCCTTCAGCCTCACACAGAAACCGCTACACATAACACGCAATCATCGAGTTCACATACAATAATCGTAGAACTCGGAGGAAAGGATCTTCACTTCTTGCCCTCTGTATTATTGGCTATTGAACGACCTATGCAAGGGAAGAGCATAACCAATAAATACAGTAAAAGATAGATAAAGAAACTATATTGTATTTGGTGTATTTGATGTGTTTTTTGTTTTTTTTGTTTTGCTGTTGTCAGTCTTTCGACTGGCTTGATGCAATCTTCCATCCCTTCCTATCTTGTGCTAACATTTTCATCTCTACATATCACTTACAACCCACGTCCTCAATTATCTCCTTCATATATTCTAATCTCTGTCTTCCTCTACAGTTCTTACCTTCGACTGTTCCCTCCACCAGAAAATTAAACAATCCAGCATGTCTCAAAATATGACCTACCAGCCTGTCTCTTCTTTCTGTGAGCTTCTTCCACAAACTTCTTTCCTCACCAATCATTTCCAAAACTCGTTCATTTCTTGCTTTGTCTGTCCACTTAATTTTCAGCATTCTTCTATAGCACCACATTTCAAATGCTTCAATCTTCCTTCTTTTACGCCCGCATATCCGGAGTGTTGTGGTTAACGTTCTGGCCTCGCATTCGGGAGGATGTCTGTTCGAATCGCCGTCCGGCCATCCAGATTTTGGTTTTCCATGGTTTCCTCAAATCACTCCAGGCTAATACCGGGATGGTTCCTTCATAAGGCCATGGCCTAATTCCTTCCCGTTCCTTGCCCCGAGTCCTTTCCGCATCTAGGGACCTCGAAGTCGATGAGGCGTAAAGCCACAAGCAAAAAAAAAAAAAAAAAAAAAAACAAAAAAAAACAACAACAAAAAAACTGCAGGACCAGTTTTACTGCAAGCCGCAAAAGTAGAGCTTATAGCTGACCAATTCGCCGAGCAATATCGACTACAAGCAATCCAACAAATGGACTACAAACAACTCCAATTGACGAACGAATGTGCAAACGACGTTATAATGTTCATACACAATACTCAACACACACTAACAACTACGGGAGAAACTAGAAGCTTTATCAAAAAAAAAAAAACTTGCGAATAGTAAATCACCTGGTGCTGATCGTATATTTAACGCCCATCTGAATCATTTAAAAAAAATGGAATGGCGCTTATAACAAGAATCGTCAATACTTGTATGCTGCAACGTTACCATACATACGAAACAATTCGGTTTCCAGTCTAGGGTATCGGCTTCATGTCAATTAATGCTCATTACCGAGGATATCACCACGGCTTTAACATCAACTGCTCCACTGCAGCAAACTTCCTTGAAATCAAAAAGACCTCTAAATGAATGTAGTATAGAGAGAGGGTGCGGGTGCGGTAACTTCCCGCTTGTAGGGCGACCTACGGTGGATTTAATTGTCTTAGACATTTACTCCCTCTTACATTTACTCCTGTGAAGGTCACGAAGTCTCCTAACAGTGTAGCAAATAAGCAAAAAATTCAACTTTAAGTAATGAGTGAGAAAAAATTCTAAAAAATAATACTTAACTTGCGGAACAAGGTGATGTGCTTTTTAATTCGAAACATTTGTGTGACTATTAAATAAAAATAGAAACTAGTTTCCATGAAAAAAATCAAAATACTTTTTTCACTTCGACAGAAAAAAAAAAAAAAAAAAAAAAAAAAAAAAAAAAAAAAAAAAAAACCATTAGAAATAACCCCAAAAATTACGATTTCCTGAAACTAAAGACTAATGTTAGTAAAAAAAAAAAAAAGTAATGTTTCACGAAACGCTTAGTTGTTTGGGCTGTGTAATGTAAAACGTTGTCGCTGACTAGCTTCAGTTCTATTTGTTCACGTAGAAACTTCCAGCGAGAAACTTTCAAAAAGATATTTAAATTAATCTTGGCAGCACGCACAGTATCCTCAGACAACCCCTCTTGATTTTTTCAGTTTGTATTTGTTCGAATGATTGCGCGCAGCACCCGCTGCAATGCCGCCTGGTCGGTTGGTTTGTTTACCACTGAGAAAAATATTTCCTGTTCTCCATGGAAACATTGTTTTCAGCTTCTCAAAGAATTGTTACTGTCACTGTACACAGAGGACGATATACGACAAATCCCACGAGGAAACTTGAAAAGCAAAGACAAAACTAAAATTAATTTGTCAAATACGATTATACTTTGAAACGACTGCTTACAAATACCTCTATGTAAGTGACCAAAGTAAGGTTTTTTTTTTCTCTTAATTATTGGTAACAGTCCTTAAAAAATACTTGAAAATATCTGCTACGACGAATTTAATTAGGTTTCCAATGCCCAGCCAGCCTGCAAATTCGCGAATATTACTTCTAGTGTGTTAATACACTAATTGCATGATTCTGTTCCTGAACATCACCGCCGTTAACATTACCAAAATAGGCCTTAAACTAAGGAAATAAAGCGACCGCGTACAGAGATATGCATGGACGACCGGCAAAAACAAATGTGGCAATGTGGCCGGACCAACCTAGGTACATGGGGCGCGGGCAGGGGAGGAAACGGAGACTGCGCCACCTTGGCATGTCAATTTCATGACGTCGACTGTAACTGTTGTTTTTCTGTAGGTGTGTCCTGGTTTTATAAAGTGCTTTCATCCATTGATCGGGAATCTTTGAGTAAATTCACAGTCGGAATGGTGAGCTTTGTGATGATTTTTGGTTCGCAATTCGATGGTTGGAGTTAGCTTGAAGCCCCATTGAGTTTCTGCCGCACCGTGGTTGTACTGGCAACAGCCGTCAATGTGGTCCTGGGTGTTTGCTAGTGGAGTTTAATGGGGTGGCTTGGTACGTTGGCTTCCTTTGGCTGGATGGAAGACTATCTCAGCTTAATGGAGCTCAGCAGGTCTGACAAATCTTGACTGGCCTTTTTTTATGTTTCATTTCCCTGGTTGAAGGCAGGGGCATGCTGCTAAAGAGCAGTTGCGTGTTGTGGTGGACTGAGCTGGTTTTTTTTTTCTTGTATATTGCAACTGGTCCCATCGGTTGAAAAATATGAACCGCGTTGATTGCGCCTCTCATATTGGATGAATAGGGGGATCGACCGTCAACTCTATCAACGGTAGGCTCTATAGGGTGGATGGCTGTGGCATTCGGTTCACTTTACACACGGAAATCGCATGTTCCATGAATCTGCGGATAAGTTCCTCCGATGTGAACTCTCGCAGCCCACCGACTATCAGCTATCTTCGCATTCCTGGCTGCTTTATTCCTCACCCTCCCTCAGAATGTAACACGTCAGATCTATATGAGCAGGAGACGAGCAACCTATCCTGCGCTGGCCAGATGACACTAGGAGGCATTTGCAAACTGACGGAGGGATTCAGTCAGAAAGACCTGGTGCACAGATGTGAAAACCATTAGCAGTTGCACTGGCCTTTTTTTCGAGATTGGTCTGCTGTTAATGCTTGGCTGTTGTTCACTGCTGGATGTAGTTGCTCCTTCTTGTCAACAGAGTGTGTCTCTTCGCTGCAAGTGGATGATGCTGATGTTGGCAGTAGGAAGAGCTTACGATGAAGCTTTTCCAGGTATTAATTCTAGTTGAACTCCTTTGCGAGAGCACTTGGAAATGAGACTCGTTGAGTCCAGTCTTTGCCAAGAACTGGTATGAAGAGGTGCGAGTATTCAAGGTCACAGGATACGGCAAAATTTTCACCAGTTGTTTCTTGTTTGTCATTAGCGGCGGAATAGAACTGCGGGCAAGGAACGGGAAGGAATTTGGCTATGGACTTTTGAAGGAACACTCCCACCTTTCGCCTGGAGTGATTTTGGGAAATCGTGTAAAACAGGAATCTGGGTGGTCAGGTGGGGATTCTAACCTACGTTCTATAGACTGCGTGGCTAGAGCGTTACCGTTCACCCATCACTCTCAGTCTAAGTTGCACCTCCCAAGATTATTTTCCATGGGTGATGTGGCTTTGCATTGGCTGAGAGAGTAGTGGGGTATGCCAGAGGCAATTTATACACATATGGGGGCATAATTACCAACTTACTAAATAATGGAGGGTTTATCTTGTTATACTGGGTACCTAACTATATAGTACCTACCTACTTAAATATATATTGGAGGATGTTAATTATGCATGTTATTTACAAGGAACCCCTTATTTACACTTAATAGAGGAGAGGAGGACTTGGAGATCAGTAGGGAAATTATCTATTCATTGACCATTAGAATGTCTAGGCGGCAGTGTTTCTTTTGGTTCGATTCCTATTGTTGTAATTTCTGGGAAGGTGGAATTTCCACAGCGGTGCTAAAACCTTTCAGAAGCTTGATTGATCGTTGTTGCTAGTGTGGAGGTCCTGCCGGATGCTCCTATATGGAAGTCATCAGGGTGCGCCAACGATAGCACGTAGGCCTCTGTTTTCTAGTGCCCACAGCTTTTTGAAGAGAAAGCAGGCAGCCATACTCCATAACTCGGAGCCGTACAGGAATGTAGTTTAGACAATAGCACGATAGCTGATCAGTTTGGACTCTGTTGTTAAATCATCCCCTCTAAAGGTTGGGTAGAGGCTGTTAAGATTGGCTTTTTCCTTGATTGCATCTGTGTGAGATCGTCAAGTCAGTTGTTTGTCTAATCGCAATCCAAGGTACTTTATTTCTTTTAGCCATTCGATGTCACCTCCCTCTGTGTGCAATCACGTAGTTTTCTCTTTTTTGTTAATAATAATGTGGCATTAATTTTTATTTTCCATAAATAACACTATTGTTTTAGGAATCTTTTAAGCTTTTTTGCAGCATATCCTAGGGGGCTATGGCTGGTGTAAAGTGCCGTGTTACCTGCATACAAGCTGACATTGCTGCTCATCGTATGCGGACTAAAAAATTTCCCGTTTTCTAGATAAAAACTGGTGATTAGTATTATGGAATCGGAAAACTCATACTTATTAATCAAGCCTTTACGCCAGTGTTTCCCAACGTGGGGCCCACGCCCCACAGGAGGGCAATTTGGTTTTTTTAGGGGGGCAATTTAGAAATTGACTTGATACGACTTTACCGCTTTCTCTTTGGGTTATTTAAACACAATTCCAGATATGGTTACAAAATATAGCAAAAAAGCAAATTCTTAAAAGGATCACACTAAATTGCCATAATAAATGTTTATTATAAATCTTTTTAATTTGAATTTTAGTATTTCATTATATGTTTTTTAATTTTACTTACTGTGTTTTATGATAATATTAAAGTGTTTTCTTTCAAAAACCATCCTATATCTTCTTTAATAACAAATAATTTTTTTAGTAAAAATTATGTATGGGGGGCAAAAAAATGTTGAAAGTGGGACATGACCCAAAAAAGGTTGGGAAACACTGCTTTACGCTGTAGTTTTTTGGAAGCTATCTCGATGTCTAGGAATGCATCTGATGTGTATTTCCCTCCAGTTGTTTTGAGCAGATGTGCTCCACTAGCCTGGCACTTTGTTGTACTGTTGAGTGGACTTTCTGAAATCGAACTGCTGGCCACTGATTATATTTTTTCTTACAAGGAGGTTACAGGCGAGTATAATCTGCTTAAAAACTTAAGCAATAATTAGCAGTAGTTATATTGGTCTATAGTTGTGAGGGAATGTCTTACTTTTTCCTGATTTGGATAATGTGTTTTCAGTCACCTGAAGGTAGGTTTATGATTTGCAGAGGATCAGTTGATCATATCCGCAAGCTTTTTTGGCCTTCAGCCTGCGGATAAAGGTCTCTATACCCCAGCGTTTGTTAAATTCGCTTCAGTCTGCGGCTCTGTCGCAGGAATGTGGTAGGTTTTTTTGAATAACCCGCTCTCCGTGATCATGGCTCTCATCTATATTGTTAGTTTGAAAGTGGTCGTCAGTGGTGTCAGCAAGTGCTTGTGCTTTGTCTTCAGGATCGTGCACTAGTCCTCGTCTGCCATGTAGTTCTTTGATTTTACTTGTATCTTTATTTAGAGCCTACACCTTGCGACTACTGTTCTTTACTTCAACTGATTTTTGTTCCCAATTCTAGCTTCTGTGTATTGTTAAACATTCTTTGATCTCATCTGAGGGGTGGTTGACCATTCTCCTGTCAGCTGGATCACGCTAGCGCTGCCATCTTTTCCAGGTTTAGTTTCTGAGATTTATTCGACTTATTATATGTGCCGATGTATCAATTCATACTTGAAGGATGTTTGTGTTACTTGACACAGCCTGCTAATTTTTTCTGGTGTGTTTATTTCCGTACCTTCTGAAATGTTGAGTGCAACGTCTTCACGATATTGTTCCCAGTTTACATAATAAACTGTCACATTCTTGTAATAGCAATGACAGGTGTACTGGACTGTGATCTTGATTGAGCTGATAAGGCAAGGAAATTTCCCGCGACTAGCTCAACCCCTTCATCACGTAAATATCAAGTATGTAGAGTCAATCTTGCGAATTGTTTGAGAGGTAGGTAGGTTACTCCGGAGCTATCACTTCAGCATCAATGTTGTTACTCAACAACTGAAGGAGACTTCACCCGTTCCTGTTTGCCGCACGGTAATTCTAAGCAGGGTTTGTGGTATTCATTTCCCCGCCTCCTTCCCCAGTACGACGTTTTGGTAGTTATCTGGCAATACTCGTAATTCTGGTACTGTAAATACCTTGCTGAGAGAGTTGAAGGCTGCGATTACATCTACTGTTTACCAATCCGTATTGACCTCTTTGCCTGTATGTTCCAAGTCACCTATTAGAGTTTTTGGAATTCCTCTATGTGGAAGACGTTGTGTAGTGAACACCGCGATTGCTTCAAACTGGGTTGCTCTATCCGATAGAACAAAGGCGTAGTTTCTCATCTTGATCTGAGTTTCATTAATTAGCACCACGTCAATGTCGTAATCCGTCAGGAAATTTAGAAGCTCAAGTCTTCTGGCAATCCATATGACTGTTAATTTTTTTCCCAATTTTTATTTGCAAAGACCGTCATCAGGGCCCGCTCTAGCGGTTTTGCCACCCCGGATAAATAGACAATTTGCCGCCCCTTAAGATTATGTAGAATTATATATTTTATTTAAAAAATAATTAATTTTTAATCGAATAAACTATTTTATTTTAATTTTAATAAAATTGTATATTCATAAATAAAGTTATTGAATTTTGATCTAGCTGGTCAAAATAGAGAAAATAATTATGAAATATCTGTACATAACCACAAATTAACCATATTTTTTTTACATTTTTAAATGCTATTACAGATGGATATTATCACACAAACAATCTAAATGACATTATTTTGAAAATAAAACGAGATTACATCAAATACGCTAAAATCACAAAAAAAACTTTTTTTCTTACTTTCAGTTTGCGAATTTTTTATTACATCTTTAAATTTACTTCATCAGCAATTTCATATTCAATTGCCAAAATGGATAAATCATTAAATTATCAATTTTTTGGTTTTCGTAAATTCTTAGCAAGGCGTCGTATACATCTCCCAAATGAAATTTTAAAGGGTTTAATGCCTCTATCCTACTCTCCCAACTAGTGTCACTCCATGTTTTCAAAGTTGAACCCTGAACATGCTTTAAAATTATTGCCCATCGAAAAGTAGATGCCGAAATGAATAAATATATTTTTTGGACCATGTTGAAGAAATTAGCGGCTTCCAAGGATGGTTTTGCCATTAATAACAAGATTGAGAGAATGGCTACTACACGAAACATTGAATGCTCGCGAATTATATTGTTTAATTCTAGATTGCACTCCTGCTTTATTGCCCCTCATATTATACCCGTTGTCAGTCACTGGCCTCTGATATCCTGCAAATTTAAACCCAAGTCATTAAGATCTCCAACTATAGTATCAGGCATTTGTTTTCCTGTGGATCTTTCGACTGGTAAGAAGCCTTAAAAGCTTTCATTAATTTTAATTTCAACATCAGGATTAAATTTATTGATTGAAACATATCTGATTACAAGAGTAATTTGCTGTATCTTACTAAAGTCAGGAGTACAGTTTAAAATTATGAAAAATATTTGAATTTTTTTATTTCATTAATAACATGAGACTTTGATGCAGCAGATGCTTTGATACAGCAGATCTACTATCCCGGTTTGTATACTTTTCCCAAGATATTGAGCTTTAGTCTCTACTTTTAAGAGCACTCAACGCACGTGCTCTTCCATAATGGGATCGTATTCAGACAGTAACTCAAATATTTTTAAGAAATTACCGTTATTATGCTCAAACAACTTGTCGCTTGTACCTTGAAAAACCAGACAACTTTTACCAAGCATTTTGGTAATTGTGACGATTCTTAGAAGCACCTCATTCCAATGAGTTATTTCGGCATTACGTAATAACTCTTTGAGTGGCAGCATCTACAGTTTTACAACAATTTAATCTTTCGTTCATTTATAGCCATGATTTTTGTGCCTGAATATGATTTTTCGAAATTTCATGCTCTCTTAAAGTTTCGCCGAGGTGCTTCCAATTTTTAAAACCCTCCTTTGAGAGAGAACTAACTAAACAGCCGAAAATTTTGCAACAGAAGCAGTAAACGCAGTTTTGTGAAAGATAGTAGCTAATCTCGCAATATTTGCTCTCCGTTGCTTAAAATTCGTGCATAATATTTTACGCTAAAATGTCGACCTGTGTCATTGGAAGGAAATTTGTAACTATGCAATAGTTTAGGTGGACCTAGCCTTACTAAAAAGCTTCTTTACGGCGTCTCGTAAAATTCTTGGCCACAAAGTTTTAGAACGCCTTCTGTGAGTCTCACGTTGGTGTCAGTCAGGGACGGATCCAGGATTTTGGTTTGGAGGGGGGGGGGGGGGCTTGGCTTGAGTGAATTTTGGTTCAGAGAGTTTTTGGTTTTGGGGGGGGGGGGCTTGAGTTGGCCATGGGGTAGTCTTTATAGCCTCCTCGGGCCTCGAATCCGTAGAGCTAAAAAAAAAAAAAGGTCTCCAAAATTACAATGTCAGGGGTGGACCTAGATACTTTTGGGGGGGCTTGAGCCCCCTAGCCCCCCCCCTGGATCCGCCCCTGGTGTCAGTTCCAATTGGTTTAGAAACTTCGTTCATTTGTATGCTATTATTCTCTGACGATTCTGTACGTCTTTTGTATCCCGACCTGATATTGGATTCTAAGATTTGTTTTGGTAAACCCTGAATACAGTATATTTTTTAACGCCCCGGATTGATTCTGCCTTTCCGCTTCCTTTCCCAACCTTCTTTTTTTGTATTGGTAACCAGGTAGTTTTCTTTGACCATCAGACATTTTGGAAGAGGCACGCACGTAACTCAAACAATGTACACTATAAAATAATATAAAAAGTAAATATTTATCCTTGTTCTAGATAAGCTAAAACCATATTCTCAGTCGATATAAAAAATATTTATGCACAACACAAAATATTTTCCATACCCTGTGAACATAAAGAAAGTCTAGTGTTACTATACAGTCAAAGCTTATTCGCGGAGGATACGATCCGTAAATTTGCTGCAAATGCAGAAACCGTGTATACAGAATGGCTAATTCTATAGGCTTAAACGGAATACGTTCCAAGTTCACAATATATATGTATATATTTTAAATGATGTTGTGGAGTGATTGTCGCGCAATGCCAACTGACAAAGTTATTCAAATTCACTAAATTAGTTAATGAATTTCTTTTTGTTGAAACGGCAAATGCAGCAATTAGAGTATCTAGAAACCGCATTCGTATATATATTAAGCATCATGGGTTATTATATATTAGCAGTTAACATTCGAAATTGAATATACTAATGGTATGTGAAGTAATTATTCGGTAATCAGTTGCTGTTAATATTATTTATTTATTAATGATTATAAGAACTGTACCAAACCCACTAAACTACAGTATTTTCACAAGCGATCGAAGATAGCGTATGTAATTTAACCCAACCATAACACTTTCAATGCCTATATCTATTTTTTACAACAAATCTGTGAGGCTCGGATTACGAGAAGAAATTATTATGCAAAATATTCCACTTCGATTTCCAATAACTAAGATCCATATTGATTTGGTTCATCAATTCAATAAAGTAAATACTCAGCATCTCCCGTCAAGATTCCGTGTTTTAGAGCCTAACTGCAATTGCTAAAAACACTCATTTTCGCCGTGTCTAGTAATTTGTGGGCAGTATAACGTCGGAATCAGCGCAGGTAGCAAAGGTCAAGTGTAACAGCTTCCCCCCCCCCCTACCGCGCATCTCTTGTGCGCTTTTGTCGTTGTGTACTTATGTCGTTGTGCGCTTATGTCGTATATCCAACTAAATAACAGTTTAATCATAGATGTACTTACCTTTAGAAATTATAAAATCCTGAAGTAAATTTTATGAACTTCCACTTATCACTAATAACGTAATAGTAAGACTAATGCTATTGTGTAATGAAACCACTTTAATAATTAGCAATAATAAGCAAGTTGAGACAACAAAAGTCGAAACAGCGTTCTACTCGCGTGCTAAGGCCCAATTCACACAGAAGAGACGTGGCGCGGACGCGGCGCATTTTGAAGTTGCTTCTATGGCGCAATTCACACCGAGGCGGCAGGACAACGGCGCGCCCCTATTAGGACCGCGCCCCGTCTCTTCGAAGTCTCTAGGGGCGCACCCAAATAGATAAGAACTGTAAGTTTTTAACAAACGAAAAAATCGGTATGTGGATTTTTTTATTAATTTGGTATTTAACACATAAATATCATTAGTATTTTTCTCACACTAAAGGCTCGTTCGCACTGGGCGAGTAATTTAGTCGAGTGGCGAGTGATTTAGTAACTAAACGTGTGTGAACAATGAAATTTAGTCGAGTAGTTTAGTCGAGTCGATCCGTTTTGTTCTATTAAACCGGGCGAGTAGCACCCCCCACCACGCGCCACTAGACACTCGCTCCAGCGGCTAACAAGTATGAACCAATAGTTTTAGTAGATTTTTACTTTATCCATGATATATGGACTTTGTGAAAGTCTAACTGTTTTGAAATAATAAGGTATGCAAATAATTTTCTGCGACACAGTTACTTTAATAAATTATTATTTATTTTATTGATATGCGTGACGCATTTCGAGAAATTATTTTTATTTTCGAACGCTATTTTATTACATTTTTGGTGTGACGAGTGCTCGTGTCATCTTCTGTTTGATATTATTCGGTATTTCCCGAAATTGATATTTTGGATTGTGTTCTAAACAGTTTTTGCAATTAATAGGGAGTGGAATAATTTTTTAAAAAAATTTAATAAAATAGCGTTCGAAAATGAGAATAATTTCTCGAAACGCGTCACGCATATCAATAAAATTAATTAAATAATAATTTATAAAAGTAACTGTGTCGCAGAAAATTATTTGCATACCTTATTAGTTTTAGTAGAGTTCGTTAGCTGCCGCAAAAATGTCGTTTCGCTGGAACGAAGAAACAATTTCAAAATTTGTTTCTAAATATGTAGGACATGAATGCTTGTAGAATATTAAGTCCCCAACTATAAAAACAAATAAAGGAAGCAATCTGCACGCATAGATTTGGAAAATACAATAAACATACCTGGCTTGGTGAGAAGTAAATTGAAAATTAAAAAAACATCTGCTTAGAGCACAATTTTATTAAATTATTTAATTTAATTTAATTGCAATAGCATCTAGATTATACATTAAGATGTTATTCCTATTGTTATTAGAAGTACTACCTAAAGCGATAAAAATCTTTTTAGTATTATCTACTCTCAGAAGTTAAAAAAAGTAGTCCAAAAATTTAGGCGCAGGTACTGAAACAGTTTACATTCCTTCAGTAAAATGATTCAGTTTACTGGATGCATCTCTATGAAACATTAATTCAATTCCTTTAATGTTTCATACATTCCTTCACACCATGATTAATTGGGAAATACCCTATTTTCCGTGAATAAATACGAGGTGTGAGTGTCCATAAACTACATCCGGTGGCAATAAAGTAGAGCACTGCCTATAACTACGTAGTTGCCGGTATTGCACTCCTTAAATAGGTATCTTCACGCTGGATTTCCGGTTGCATTTTCATTAACATAAATTTTGGACATTCTCAAACTATTCGTAGGGATCTTCTAATGCTAATTCCTTCAGAAGACAATTTCAGCTCCTAGTTCATTAACCCATTTTCGTACCCATTGCTTTTTTTTCTTTCTTTATCGCATAAACTTCTTCATCTATCTCTTATAAAAGAGCGCTGATCATTCATTTGATTGCGATGCAGCCTGCTGGCAAAATACCACGCTACTTGTGTACTGTACTCGACCGCAGTGCGAACGATTTTTGGTCAGTGGCGAGTAATTTAGCTACTAACTACTCGCCACTCGACTAAATTACTAGCCCAGTGCGAACGAGCCATTACAGCCGAAATGGCGCCCCTAAATTTTAGCGCCCCGGGCAAATGCCCGGTTTGCCCCCCCCCCCCTAGAGCGAGCCCTGCGCGCATGCGTGTGACGTCATAGCGTTGGGCTGCACGCGGCCGGCGCATTTGTACTAGCCGACACGCTGCGGTGCATTATGATTCCTAGAGCGGGCTCTGCCGTCATGGATGTGGCTGCTAGGCAGCTACCTTTACTTGCACTGTCATTGTGGGCAGTTTATGGCGACCACAGAATTGGGCACCCGCCGAAACAAGCAGCGTGGAAACCCCCTGCAGAAACTTAAGCGACACAAGATAATCGCGGACTATTACATCAAATTCATTCGTAGTTATTTAACAGATTATTCGTGGCAGCAGGTGATTACAAATCATAAACTCGCCCAATACGGTCCGGAGTTCCTCAAGGTTCGGTTATTTCACCTTTCTTATTTAACATACAAATATTCGTTAACGACATACCAACAGCACCCCATGTCAAGCTGGCTCAATTTGCAGACGACACAGTTGTCTACACAATTGGATGAAGCTACTCAGCTCACATTAACAGACTCCATCGAATTCTAGAAATGATAGAAATGTGGTGTCAGTCAATAAAATCACTATCATCCCAGAAAAGACACTATATTTAGCATTATTTTTCTCAGTTGTCTACAAATATATAATAACATATAGGCCAGGGGAGAAGACACTATTATTCTGTCTCTGCATCCAGGCCCAGGTTAACTCCACTTAGAAACGTCGCATTCTCAGAACCTGTTGGTTGACTTCATTTCAACATCACTCACGCTCATTAGGGGCTCTGTTGACTGGATATTTGCTTAACAACTGGCTTGGTAGTTGCACGTTTTTTGGTATATACTAGACAACTATTCAATAATTCAACAGTTTTGTTAACAAAGAAAAATTGAAATGTTGATAAATAAGCCGTTATTTGTATTTGTCTTCTACAGGAAGTCTCACAGAAATCATCATTTGTCATTCAGGTATCGGTGTTTGCTACACTTTTGCTATCACTTTTTCCTGAACAAATCTGGTAATCCTTGAACTTGGAACGTATGCTCAAATTTTCGTCGATAACACTTCAGACTGCTGTACCATCCGGATTCATACAAATTCTGTGTTCCCGCTCTTAGGCAAGTTCTTTACAATTACATAGCCAAATGATTCAATATCTGTTAAAAGTAAATCCATTAGGAAAATGACCAGCTAACATTTGTTACATCACACCGCAGATATACGTACATCGCATGTTCATGAGATATCGCTGTCGAGCTAGTGCCTCTTGCAGCTCCTGCATGATGTGCTCATTCAAGGAGCTATTCTGCTCCAGCTGAGGCTCCGACACATCACTGTTAAACTCATGCCGACGCTGCCTCTCATGATGATAACTCCTGCAACACGACATCACAAACTTCAAAATAGTTTCATTAAAACCACCCTATTCACCACCTCTCTCTCAGGCGGTAGAAGGAGAGAACATACAGTAGCTATGGTTACTTTCCTCTTGCCAGCAGGAGAATTGAACTCGTAAGCCAAAGATTCACCATTTTGAGTCCAGTATAGCGCATGGGAAGTTTTAATCAAGTGTTGTGTTCGTTATGTGCTGTCTGGGTTGTAGAGTATATTAAAATGATAAACAACACAAATACAATTATTAGTAGAACAAGTCTACAAAATTGTACCTGGCTGCAGGGTCAAAAAGTCCAATGTTATTTAAAAAAATATAACAAGACATTCTTCTTTTAATTATTATTATTTGAGGTGAAGCTTAAGGCTGAGAAGAATTTTTTATACACACAGTGCTGCTTTAAGTGCATTTTACCTTTTAATATTTCACTGCTTGAGTCATATTGTGCAGCACCTCCTTTGATAACACATCACAGTAATGACTAACTTATATATAAATGTAAACTTTCCCAGTGTCCTACTCCTAGCATCAAATGTTGGGTTATGGCCATGGTTCTGTCCTCTCTACAATACAATAGTCCTAATTCGTTGCCCAGTATCCAACTGGTTTTATCGACAACTTGCAACTTATACTTTTCTACATACTCACCTCTCCTTCCACACATCTTTTCTCTTCCAGTTACTCCCAATCAATCTGCTTTATGTTAATATTATATATTTGTAAAAGTGTGGCAGGTCTTAGAGTAGTGTGAGACCAAGAGGATGGTTGATGTCAAGGATGTGTTGGTAGGCCAGATCCCATCTGTACAAAGCTGCGGTGTGTGAAAAATTCTGATAGCTCTAACCGTGCAACAGGTGTTGAGTTTGTTGGAGTTATGAGAGATGGTATGGACTTCCACTGGATGGTATGGGTTGCAGTGTAAACTATTTGCCTAATGGACAGCTATTTAGTGATGGAAGACAGGCCAGGAGAGAATAGGATGGCTGCCGTGATCTTTCAAGGGTGAAAATCTCTCGTGCCAACACCCACAACTAACGCTGACCACAGCCAAATATTCTCACCCAGTTCTCTCCTGGCCTTGAATCCATTAGCCAGATCCTTCACTATGGGCATGACTTTGTATATTCCTTCCCCGAAATCTACATCCTCCTTCCAAAAATCCTACCCATTTCCCCACACACATGCTTCAGCAGACCTCCCAATCTGAAAATCATCTTTGTCCACAAGTACTTAACTTCTAACTTTCCTAGACTTCCACATTGATCTTTCCCATGCAGTAGACCTTGCTGCAAAATAAGCAGCATGTATCCAGTAACTGCAACCTATTCCAATGATATCACAAGGAAATCTATTTCTATTACTGAACATTCCACCTGCTCTATCACTCACCTCATTTACCAACTTACCTGCCTTTAATTCACTGATTCTTACATTAGTTGCACCTTTAAACAAGTCCATCATGATGAATCTCCTGTCATCCAGTTACTCCAAATCAATCTCCTTGTATATTTGTAAAAATGTGACAGGTCTTAGCATAGGTTGAGGCCGGCTGGATGTATGGTGTCAAGGATGTGTTGGTAGGCCAGTTCCCATCTACAGATTTCTGGAAAGGTACTGGTGTGTGGAAAGCTCTGATAGCTCTAACCATGAAACAGGTGTTGAACTTAGACTGCCATCCCATATCACCCAGTGACAGTCCATACTAGCTCACCTGATTCCAACAACCTTAATACCCGTTTTACAGCCCCTCGTGCTATAAAAGTTTTAGCTGTTTCCACAGCAATTATGGTGTCAATTGCATTGCGATATTTATGCTGCATCAAATCTCCACTGGTCTTCTTCAGGGGTCAAGCCACTGTAGTAGAGACTAACTTCTGACTGTAAACCACAAACAGAATCATTTGTTACAATAATCAACAGTGATGGCCTAAATAAACTACTCTGTGGTACTCAAACATACTCCTGAGCTTTTTAATACATCTGCCATTTAAGTAAAAAGGTTTTCAAGCCTTCCCCTACTATTTCCTCAGTTTGTCATGAGAAAAGGAGGATTTTTTTATCAAATAATATTTGAATATACTTCCCCTTCTATTTCATATCCATACAAAACTTCTATTTTTTATGCTTGTTTTGGACAATCTGACGCTTGTCAGTATTATTCTCACCCCATTATGATGTACACAGCAAGATATCCCATACAAATACCCTATAGCTGATCATAACCCTCTCCCATTATAATTCTGTTATACAGCATTATATCATCTACAAACAAGCTATCTTCTTACTGCAAACAATCAAATAGAAGTGTTATTTATTATAATTGCTGTAATAATGAGAGGGAAGTGAAAATCTGGAAGAAAAGAGAAAGTAAACCCAAACTTACAGTTTTTGTATGGTTATGCAGTGTTTTAAATGTAATAATAATATTTATGTAAAATTTATGTTTGTTCTGTACTTAATCATATCACCAAGCTCAACAGTGGGTAGCAGCAAATAAGTCTTTTAATCTTTTCACAGTAAAATAAAAATAATTTGACCCCCATATTCTACTGCATGTGTGTTCATGTATTGTTTGTGTCAACACTGTCATATTGTCATCAATAGTAAGCAGTAGTCTATTTCCCTACTCAAAGTTATATTTTGCTAGCCAGCTATTTTTGTTTACTTGCAATATATACACTGGTGGGCCAACACGTTATGACAACTACCCACCATAAGATTGAACGCCATCTGTTGTCACTGTGGGAACATCATATGGTAAGTATATAAGCAGAGCATATATACAAGGGGAATGATTGTAGTAATGATACATGTGTTAAATGGGTAAATCCAATAACCTAAGTGTGACAAATGGAAAATTGTTGTAGCCCTACAGCTGGGAATGAGGATCTTGGAACCAGTAAGGCTGATCAGCTTTTTGAGTGATGCTGTAGTGAGCATTTATGGAATGTGTTTAAAGGACACTCTTCTTCTTGTTTCGATGACAGCATCAAATATGTGACAGTTTTTCTGCCAATGTGATGGCTTTGTCAGTAGCTGATTGGAGGTCAAATTGGGAAACATTCATTCTGATTTGAGGACAAGACAGCAGATGTACCATGGCTTCTTTCTACCTGCATGAACATATGGGATCTCGCTGTTCTCCCTGGTATACCCATGTGGCAAGAGTATCTTTGCAATGGCCAACTCCAACTCAAACCCTATTTAATAACTTCCAAATGGGCCATGGTTGTTCAGACCCTGGTGGTAGACCCACTTTTGGCTTGATCCACTCGAAATCATATTGCACTCTCTTTTCCCAAGCCAATATACTTTCATTGCTCCAGGACAGTTAAACTCTGAGAAGGTGACAAGGTGGTGGATGTCTATCCCCCATCACAGAATGTGGAGGTCAGAGGCTTATCCACTCTATAAAGTAGGATAAGGGGTGATTGATTAAATCTGATGGCAATGAGTACAATGTTAGTGTGGGCACAAGTGTTTCAGTGTGTCAAATACAGGTCTCCATAACAGACAGCTTCTACATGTTCCCATGTTGACCCAACAACATTGTTAATTACGACTGCAGTGGGCATGAGATGTTTAAGATTGGAGTCATGCCAACTGGTTGGATGAATCATGCTTCTTGTTTCACCAGGTCAATTGTCATGTCAGGATATGCCATCTTGCGGATGAACAGCTGCTCAAAACATGCACCACATTATCGACACAAGTCGGTGTGGGCACCATTGTTCTATGGGATATATATGCACCTAGGCTTCAATAGGACCTGTGATAGTGATAAAAGGCACCATGACAGCTGTGGACTACGAAAAATTATTGTGAACCACCTGCATCCCTTCATGTTTCATGTCTTCCAGCATGACAAGAGTCCATGTCATAAGGCCAGAATCAAGCTACTGTGGTTTGAGGAACTCATGTTGATGCTTTGCCTGATTGCAACCCAAGAGAACATATCTGAGACACTATCTGGCACCAGCTCTGTGACCACTAACCACTGCCCCATAATTTAAGGAAATTGTATGACCTAATATGTAGACATCTACAACATACCTTCGAGTACCTACCAAGGACTTGTCAAATCCATGCCATGCAAAATCATTGCTTTTTTGCGTTCTGAATGTGAACCAACATGATTATTTTTTCCTTCTGGCTTTATGCCTCACCGACATTGAGAACATTAGAGCTGGGAAGGTACTGGAGACATGGAATGGGAAGGAATTCACCCATTACCGTTTGATGGAACTATCCTGGCTTTCACCTGGAGTTATTTAGGGAAACCGTGGAAAACTGCAATCTGAATGGCTGGATGGGGATTCAAATACACATCCACACAAATGCAAGGCCAGAGCGTTACCACTCACACACCACTCTTGGTACCGACATGCTATTAAGCAGGGCTCATCAGTGTATATAGATAGAGATAATACACAAACTATCCCACAAAGCTCTAAGACCTCCCCAAAAATTTCATTAATAACTCATCATTGATCATGCTTGACTATCATTGTTTTATAATAATTCTATTCAGTAAGCATCTGCAGCAAAATTTGGCAGAAAAAACACATACATATTTATAAACTGTGGTTAGGTACTTTTTACTATGCCATAAGACCAAGTGAAAAATGAATGTTTGATATAATGTACCACCTCATATTCGAAGTCTTAATTATTCCATCATAATGTTCCATGTGGCTGTGATCAGGATACTCTGTTGGCCAATAATATAATTCTACTCCTGCACATGCACTATATTTGGATTTTGAATGGTGGTATTGTTGAGATGGAACAATAAAGAGTATTTGGAAAACTTTCCAAACTGCCACCACAATGTGATAACTGATGAGTGATTAATATTTTTATTTTAAACTCATCCTTGGTAAAGTTGAGGAAACATTCACCATCAAGTGAGACACCAACAAATGTGATGACTGTTTCTTGCTACCCTATTTGAGTTGATGTAAAACCTGATTGCTACTATTCTCTACCACAAGTTATAACATAAGCAACAAATATTATGTTCTTACAAATATTATGTTGTCAGAAGTTATATCATTAATAATGCTGGAAGCCTGAGTAGCATTGTATAAAATATTGGGAAAGGTTATTTTCACTGGGGTTCCTAAAAATAAAAATTCATTTGTCAGACCAATATAGTGAGTCATGATTTATAGCTAAGTGGTTGTTCCCATAATATACAAATAATTGAATTACATCATGTGCACACAATTTTCTGGTACCTGTAAGGCATTTTTTTTATAGCTTTTAGTAGGCATTGTTTCCAGCATAGAGTATTACAAAAGGAAACATGATATTTAGTTGCAATGGAGCATAGCACAATATCCCTAAATCCTTGCATTTCAATCTCATGAATTTTTACTACCCACCTATATTTGTCCTTTACAAATTCTGGCGATAAACTCCTTCAATGTTTAAGGTAAATTGTTCATTATTTCTCTTGGTAATTTATTTCAGTCGCTGACTCCCATGCCTGCAAAAGAAAATTTTCCCACTTCCTTTCACCTGAAGTGAGGTGGCTGCTTTTAGCCATGGTCATTCCTTTAATGTATTATTCCTAATCCTTCTACCACTATTCATCCATACATCATCATGATTATAAGTGTTGTACAAGCCAAACACTCTCTTCAGCCATCTTCTGTCTTTAAATGACTCCAAACCCAGCTCTTTCACAAATATCAGTCTTGATTGTATTATGTGCTAATTTCCACAAACAAATCTAGCTGCTTTTCTTGTCACCCATTCCACCTCCTGCATCGGATACCAAAAATGTGGATCTAACACCTCTACAGCATATTCAAGCAGTGTTTTTATAATCCAGTTCCTACACTTCCCCAGTACATCCCCTCATCAGTCTCTACAATAAATGATTTTGGAACCTCTTCCTACCACCTGCCCAATTTGTCCTGACTAGCTGCATTTACTATCAAATATTATTCCAACATATTTACAGTTAAGATTCATTTTCTACCCTATAATCACAGGAAACCTTTACTTCTTTAAATTAAATGATAAAATAACACCAATGCAACTGTTGTATGCTTTAATGCCATACAAATTTTGCCTTCTCATCGAGGTATCATCAGTGACGAATTATTTACATTAGTGTTCTCCAGGTTCATAATCCCACATCTCTTCTGTAACCCGTGATCCCACAAAATTATCATTAAGCTTTAGTATTTTGTATTTTTTATATTTGTAAGAAGATATCCAACATGCCTGCTTCCCTTGTACTCTGCTCTATTAATCTATGAAGCCTCTTTCCCTCACTAAAATATTTGCAAATTTCTGTTCCCTTGTGTTATTTATCTTAATTCCATGACAGTCAGCAAATTGAACATTTACGTCCCCACCAATAATGACCATTCTATTCTGACCAATGAACTCTGAATATGAATTTAATTTCTCCCCAAGCACCTCTTCAACATCATTTACATTTTCATGTAGTCTTGACAGGTAATTTTGCTTCAGTTGTCCAGCTATATTACTTAAAGTTTATTTTAAAACATGCATTGAGAAAATTCTTTTACATGCTTTTAAGAATTACAGAAAACTATTAAAGCTAAAGAGAAATGCTGAACTCTCTAATCATCTGATTTTACAGGTAAAGCCAAGATGGACAGTATAAAACTGCCTGTCTACTTTTTCTTATTATAGCGTAATGTCAGAAAAATATATAAAAAGCTGACCAAAATTATATCTCGGCATCATTCATACGGTTTCCTGTTGGCTGTTATTCATAGTAAGTACCATACCTTGTAATTTCATACCTGTGACTTCTTTCCATTTCAGTTGGTTGAAAACACTAAGTTCCAAATGTAAGTAACACAAACACCAGTCTGCAAAATACTTGTTTGCAAATTACTTTCTTGATATAAATATAAACATAAGAATTATTATTTAATAAAGATGGCAATATTGCTGTTGCTGGAATTTTGTTTCCTTCAGACATGTTGTCAAGGTATGTTCAGTGATTCAGTTTTCTATAATGTATAAAGTTTATAAATTTTGTACACATGGGATTTTTCTTAATGTTGCTAACAATTATTATAGATTACTTACAGTAAACGTTTGGTTAGGAGAATAACCACTGTTTACCAAAGTAGGAGATTGCTGCAGTGTGGACACACAGAAAAACATGTAGAGACATACTGATGAAATATGACTATCACCATGTTTGGTAGCTGGTCAGCTGTGGCTTCAACCACCATTACTTTTAAAATCATGTATAATCTAGAGGTAACTGGAGGTGGTTGATGACTTATCCTTAGCTAATTGTGGTACTTGTGCTGCAATGTTTACTTTGACATTCAAAGTGATTGAAAGTAAATAGCTATTGTGGGTTGTCATTGTTCAGCTGTTTTCCAATTATATTTGCCGAGTGTTTGTTGTTAGCAGGAAGTTTGAAGTGTGTTTTCAGATTTTTTTTTAATTTAATATTTGTATTTTTGGGAGAGGAAGAATAAATGTGTTATGATGTGAAGTTATGGTTTGATGTATTGGTGGAAACTGTGTATTTGATGCTCTTTTGTTTTGATTTTTTTTATTAATTTGAATAAAGTTTGATTTGTTAGTTTGTGTGTTCATTGAGTACATATTATTCTTTGGTTTCTGAATTTGCATCTGATAATTTTCTTGTAAAGTGAGAACGTTGTGTGTGGTATTGTTAGGATTTTCATGCCTATGTTTATTTTTGTGCAAGAATGGCAATTGTCTAAAAGATGTTCTTCAAAAGTGAAATGGTTGCCATATTTCAATGCTCTTAGTACTTTATATGATGTCTCAAACTGCCTTCTTGTTTGGACGATGTATGCTGCATCACATTTCTGATAAGCCAGTTGGTACATGCATGAGTTATGGAATTTGTTTGTAATTGATTGAGTTCTGATTTGTTTGTCTATTGAGTTCTCTGTTTTGAGTGCAAAGGCTTTTACTTTTTTTTAAAAGAAATAAAAAGTGTTTGCTATCCTATGTGTACTCTTGTTTGAGTATGTTATGGTGACCCATTTCTTTCTATTACTTTCACTATTGCTGGATGCTTTATATTGTGATTTGTTTGCTGAGGTATTTGTGTCTTGGTTCCTGAAATGGAAAGGTGTAATTGTTTTGTTTTCTTGTCTTTTCTATGTTGATTAAGGTTTGTGATACTGTGTTTTACCTGGTGGTAGTTTGGAACTTTTTTGAAATTCACAATTGGTCTGACTGAAATATTTGGCTTACATGATTTCAGTTGACTTCTTAATAAGGGAGCAGTTGGATTTGTCTGGGAAATATGTTGTTTCTGTTTTTCAGTGAATATGAATTTTGGGTTTTTTACTGTTTTCTTCAGTTCTGTTTGGAATCTGTTAGTAGGATCTTATTTCAAATGGATGTGGTTTGTTTATATAAACTCCTGTTTTCTTGATATCTAAATCTACTTCCATACTCTGCAACTCACAAATATTGTTGCTAGCAGAGGGTGCCAAGTATCAATCCTAATTCTGTGCATTCCAACCTCCAATAGCACGGGGAAAGAAAGAGTACATAAAAACATCAGTATGGCATCATATTTCTCTAATCTTATTCCTCCTGTCATTGTTCTTTTTCTATATTAATGAGCAACTGAAGAAGAAATGGCCTACAGTAATTGTGTTTTAAAAACATTACCTCTTGCACAGTTCACTGTCACATCAGAATAGCCATCAGGATGTCACTGTCATTTTACTGTCTACTTTAAGCAAACATTTTCACCTCAACATAATGAGGTCATTATCACCTTACCTTTGAAGCTATATGGAATGACGTATCAAATTTTCTTGGCAAGAGAAGCATTCTTGAACAAAGGTCAGTAAATATAAAAGGAAGTCAGTGTCATTAAAGTGAATGATCTATATAAGATTGAATTAGTGTTTGTAATGTTAATCCAGTTACAAACTCATAATTTCAAGCTAAAACAGAATATTGAACTGGTACTGTTTTTATTGCTTGATTACCATGTCCCTCTAACAACTTTCGAACATTTCAATGTCTTGAGAGGAAGTATATGATATTTTTGATACAAGTATATGAAACACCAATACTTAAAACACATCAGAGTGAATGTGATATTGATCTAAATACTAGCTTTTCATTGACGTATCCACAGATTTTGTTAACCATTTACCTTTTCCTCATTTTCCTTTTTCAATACATTTCTCCCCTTCCACTAGTCTCTCTTTTTCTATCATTTCTGTACAGTCACCACACATACCACCACCCTTTAAACTAACAGAAAGAATATGTTTTCAGAGTTTTGATCTTGTCATGGGTTATTATTCTACAGTTCCTTCACCCTTTCCAACTTTGTGCCCCACATCCACAATTTCCCACTTGTGAAAAACACAACTATGAGTATGACAAAGGAACCAGTCCGAACACTTTAATAGTAACATATCTGCCTTGTAAGGATGTAGACTGCTATACAGGGGTGAAGTATAGGGCCTAAGCACCTTAACTGAATCTTACTTGTTAAAAAGTTCTCTGAATTTGCCTTAATAAATTTACATGACCATGTAAATCCCTGGATATATAACTATAAAGCTTAACGGCCGCCACCAAGCTTATTTGAACCGAAAGTTTAGAAAAGGTTACTGTTCACTACGATAGCACATAAAAATCCACTTGAAGAAAAATTTGGAATTTATTTCAAAGTCATATTTTAAAATTTGCATTTACAGTTGAGTAGGCGATCATACCAAACATTTCCACAAAATTGCAGATTATGAAGAGGAAGAAATATACCCACTTAACCCCATTGGAAAATATAAAAGTTCATAGTCATTGCTAACTTCCGTTACTGACGAGAAAAAAGTTAATATGGCCGAGAAGAATCCATAATGCAAGTCAACTATTTCCGGCTATCATCCTGGTCTAACCGACAGACATGAAACATACCAGCGCTAGTTCACTACACACAACATTCCCAGATTAAAGATGCTGACCTCGCTACCACGTCACCCTTTATACCCCCAGCCGGATGATAGATGTGTAGGGATTTACCCGTGTGTAGCCTGGTCTTCAAGGTTTATAAAACGTGTTTAGCGAAAATTCTCAAATGATTAGCTTCCTTGTAAATGAATTTAGTTTGAGTGTGCAATGGTAAAAAGTTTCCGAAAATTAATTAGTGAATCCTCGAGATGTGTGTTAATTCTGGCAATTTTTAGTCAACCCTGCTGAATTACAAATTATCGTAATGAAATTCGTGTGATTGTGTTCTACGTTAATTCCTGATTTCAATGGTGTAAATTTTATTATGATCGGTGGTGTATTAGCAAAGTTATTAATCTGATAAAAATTGGGTTTAAAACTGTTTAGCAGACACTGGGTTTTTAGTTCATAATTATTAAAGTGCTACTAATATCGAAAAAGTGTTATTAGCTGAATTTTTCTCTTATTTAGTTATGTGTTTTAAAAGTTGTTTTATTTATGGAAATGGCTTAGTTTACTCACAAATGAATTTTGAATGCTACCACGTTGTGATTAGTGACGAAATAACTTTAAAATTGATTTAAAATCTGTTCTACAGCATGAAATGTTTTGAAATTTTAATATGTTATACTAGATTTTTCGGTCTTTTGGGAAATTTACTTTTTAGTTCGTGGAATTATTGAAAATATGTGATTAAAAATGTTGAAAGTGCAAGTGTGTCCAACGAAATGTTTAAAATTTTATTTACTTTATTTATACGGCTTGAAACTACTGAATTTTAGTGAATTTAAGTTCCTTTCTGATTATTATTATTATTAAATTACTTTACTGCATCAAAAAGTGTTTAAAATTAGTAGAATTATCACTTAACAAAAAGCGATTGTTTACAAATTGGATAATAATGGATAACACTATTCCAGGTTAGTTTAAAGGTTCTTTACTATTAAAAAATGTTTATTTAGAGCTTATATTGTGTGTTGAGTGGCTTTTCTGTTTCTGAATTGGGTAATTTATTGAGTTGGGTTGCAGTATCGGCTTCTGCCGGAAATGGGTTTCTCATATCCTGAAGTTGTGAAATGAACATTTTAATGTTTACTGACACTCTTACTCCTTCCTTATGCTCTGTAGCTATGAAAACTAGAATTTATCCAAATTCTAAGGTGCTTACAGCCTCCCAGTCATTTCAAACAATTATGATTTGGAAGTCTTCTTTGCATATTCTAAGTAAGATTTTCATTACAGTCTCATCATTTGCTTCCCACAATAACACATTTTGTTCTGAATATCATACCCAAATCCTTACCAACAGAAATATTCCTCTGTTTTATGCTTTACAAAAATACCTTGAAAAATATGTAAAAGTTTCAAAATAACTGACTGTAGGTGCTGTATGCTTGAACTAATTTAGTACTGGTTTTGTTGTGTTTTATTGTTTGATATCTTAGAAATCCAGATTCCATGAATGCCACTTCTGTGACTCTAGTAGCATTTGGAAAAGGTCAGTAATACCAGAAAAATTATAATATTTTAATTAGAAGGTTCTACACTTTTTTCTGTTATTACAACAATCTAATAGTACCAGTATGTTAAACTGACCAGAAAGTCCATGAATCGTTTTGATGTATAAGTAGAAATAAAGCCTGATACATAACTATGTTTCCTTGTTCCTGGTAATAAAACTATCTTTGATCTATTGATATAATACCAAGGATATAATATTTCTATTATTATTATTATTGTGGGCTGCTATCTATTTGTGTCTAAAAATCTAACAAAACAGTTACAAGCCAAAAAAAAATTGGCACAAAATATTTGTAACTGTTTTCTTCTATTCTATTTAATGAACATACAAGAAAAATTAATATCTTGATAAATATTAAGAAAAATATGATAATTTATATTTCTGTTCTTATTGAGGTACTGAATGTTAAAGTGGAAGATTCTAGTCTTTTATTGGAAATGGTACAGGACATAGTATTTGTCAGTAATTTGCATAAATTTTCATTATTTGTGTTTCTGAATGTATTCGTCTAACTGAATTTTCATTCTTCAAATATTATTTCATGTATTGTAATGTTCTGTAAAATGGTTTGATTTCTTCCACTAACATTAATTAACATGGATCTTATAAATTTTGAGTAGATACACTGTAAGAATGTTGTGCTTTCTGCAGTTCTTTATCATAGAACGTATAAAATACAATCTCCTATTTCCTTTCTGTACAATTAAAGTAGCATAAAAGTTGATTTTCCGATATTTAGACACATTTGAACACTACAACTATCAATAGAAATGTAATTGTGGATAAATCATGGTTACTTTTATTTTGTGCTGCCAATCCTAAAATAATTTTAAAACAGTATTAATGTCTGACTGGATTTTACCACTGTTTTCAGAAGTCCTCACTCTAATAAAATCATTATCTTCTTTTATTCGTTACAAACATGTTTCATGACATTATGTAATGCTATATTTTCTGAGATAAGTATAGTTAGTTAGTGCTGCCATTTGTTTGTGAAATGTGTAAGCTTTGTGTAAATACTTATTTCTGTTATTCTGTTTGTGCAATATGAAGTATTTTGAGATGTAAAGTGTATACCAGCACAGTAAATTCTTCATTCATTTAGTCAGGTGGTGAGCTTTTGGATGACCAGCATAGTGCGACTTGGGTTAAACTGTCGATCTACTGGATGTCACCAAGTCCAGTGTGGAAGGCCCTTCAACACTGATGATCATACTGCCAGGTAGGATAACACATGTGGGTTACCAAATGTGATATTACATTTTAATCGTTCTTGTCCATCCATTACAAAATTCTGGCATTACAACAATAGGAGACCATATTTTGATTGGTACAGTACACATTATTTAATTAAAATACAATTGTGTAGCATCATGTTGAATCCATTTGCCAACTGAGGAAACTAGATCAACTATTAACCTTGTAACAGTGTTCTTTTATAATGTGTAAGTACTATAACTATTTTTTTGTATTGCTGTAGTGATTTTTTAGCTATGTGTCCGTTATCCACTAGACAATATAAATCAGAGAGAGATAAAATGAACAGCAATCAAATCAATAAAACAAAATGAAAATATTGAATATTAGCAATTCTGTAGCACATAATAGCCATTTGAATTAACACAAAGAAAACTGCAACAATTTTCACAGTAAATGGAAGCAATATTGGAACAAGAAATTACAAAATAATGGCTGAAATTGTTACCGAGCTTGAGGAAGCTAGTGAGACAATCCATAACTTACAAAACTTGGGGGTAGAAGGATGTCATCTTCTGAGGCAGTTGCAACTGTTCTGCCAAACAATCCCTCCCTCAACACTCTCACTTCACATTACTAGTAGAAGCACTGATATTCAACTAACATCTCTCTGGACTTGTTGACAAACAAATATTTCAAGTTAAATTCCATCTAAAACACTATAACTTCTAATCTATAGTGTCTAAAACCAACCAGTACTCCATATGCCTTGTTTAGTACTCTTCAGAACTTGAACCTATAAACAAAATCCTTTTTCATGAGTTCTTATGTTATCAAAGAAAGTGAATCCTTATTCTTGAATACTCTTTTCCTTGTAAACTCTTCAGCAAGCCATTAAGGAAAAAATCAATTCTCACTAACCAACCATGGCATCTTTCACAATGATAGTTCACATTACAAATAGCCCCGGAAAGATATTCCAAACTCACATCAGGGGAAACTTTCTGTATCATTGCATATGCCACCTGTATGGTACCATACCTCATCTGTCAACCCACCACCCTCAATTCTACCAATTCCACTTACCCTCAACATCAATCAATGGTACATCATGATGAATGCTAACAGGCAGATGTTATTCATTCAGTATGTAGAACTTCCAATTCTAATAAAAGCAACAATACATCAGAACTATCAGTGTTCCTGAAACTTCCATTTCATCTTAACCCCACAAGTAGTAAATGGATTATTGGTATAAAATGGGCACAGGAAAGCTCCCCAGCTTCAGTCTACTATGATTTCTACCATTCCCACAAACCCATTTGTGGTATCTAACACTTTTATTTTTTTAATCGTTACTTTTTGCTTCTTATAATTATTTATATCTCTCCTCTCAGATTCCATCTACCGCCTCTGACTTTCTTTTACCAATATAATTTTAATTTCAAATCTAACAGCACCATGTACTGTCTTGTTATTCCTTCCCCTGATTTTAGATCATTCATCAGTTGTGACTATGGCGATGCTCAAAGGCCAGTGTATAAAAAAATATAAAACTAAATATTATAACAGAATACTGGTTTTCACAGGGTTAAAGAGATGTAAAGAGATGTTTGGTAAAGAGGAGAGTGAAGATATGGGTCTTATTCAGTTAGATAAGTGAGAGGTAAACTCATTACAAAAGAATTTTTTTGTGGCTTTACACCTTGTAACCAGTAAGGCCATTAGAAGCAGGAAACAACATGAGGGAAGGAACAGGAACGAATTCAACCATGTCATTTTAAAGGAATCATCCTGGCATTAGCCTGGAGTAATTTGGGTAAACCATGGAAAATCCAAATCTGGACAGCCAGACAGGGATTTGAACCCATGTCCTCCCGGTTGCAAGGCCAGAGCATTATCATTACAAAAAAAGATCACTGCATAACATTGAAAAATAAAAATTTAACTTGGTTAAAGGTCATAGAGAAACAAGGAGAGCACATTTCAGCAACTTAGAAAGTGCAAACAATGGTAAAATGAAATGTGATTGATTTTACTATATTAAAAACTATGAAGGGAGAAATAATAGTGATATTAGTAAATTAAAAGTTGCAAAAAAGATGTATTCAGTATTTGCTTGTCGAATAAATAGTGTTTTAAGGGATTTTTAAGATGTTATTGAAATACATTAAAGTAAGGTAGATAAATACAGGATTTTTTTTATAGAGAACAGTGTTAATTGTGGTATTTAACAAATAAAAAATGATACTAAAAGAAAGGGTAACATATCCTGTTAATATGGAGCAGTTAGAAGCAGAGGGAAATGGCAAACAGGCAGCATGGTGACAAGTTGGTGTGTCAAGATTTATATACATTTATTTTCATGACACAACTACTCTATATATTCCAGCCATAGAACCAAATGAATCACAAAACTATTATAGACAACATTATCAATACAAGTGAATGTACTATAAAGAAATAAAAAAGTAATATAATCAATACAAGCAATTTTGCAAAACTAATATTGTCAGGAGGAGTAGTACAGTGTAAGCACCTTAGAATTTGGGTAAATTCTAGTTTTCCTAGCTTAAAGCATAAGGGACGGAGTAAGCTTTCCAATAAACACATAATTTTCATTGCAAGTATAGGATGTGAGAAACGTTTCATGCAGAAGCTGAAATCGCAAGCCAACTCAATAAATAAACTGATTTAGAAATAGGAGATCCACACAATATAAGCCTTAAATAAACATTTTTAAGAATAAAGAACCTTTAGACTAACCTGAAATAGGGTAATCCATTATTATCCAACTCGTAAACAATAGATTTTCGTTACGTGATAAATTCACAAATTCTCAACACTTTATTTTTATAATAGTAATGATTCAAAAGAAAGCTAAATTCACTAATATTCCGTAGTTTCAGACTGTGTAAATAACATAAATAAATTTTTAAACACTTCGATAGATACACTTTTACTTTAAACATTTTTAATCATATGTTCCAAATAATTTCTCGAACTAACAAGCAGATTTCCTGAAAAAACGTAAAATCTGGTATAACATATTAAAATTTCAAAATGTTCCATGTAGTAGAATAGATATTAAACCAATTGTTAAAATTATTTTGTCATAAACCACACATGATAGTTTTAGAGATTTATTTGCAAGTAAATCAAGCCACTTCAGTAAATAAAACAATGATGAAAACACGTAACTAAATTCAAAGAAAATTCAGATAACTTCACTTTTTCGACATAAACAACACTTGAATAACTATAACTAAAAACGAAGTATCTGCTAAACAGTTTCAAAATCGATCTTTGTTAGACCCATAACTTTGCCATTACACCACCGATAATAATAATATTTACACCATTTTAAGCAGGAATGAACGTAGAACACGATAACACTAGTAATTTTATCATGATAATCTGTAATTTAGCGGGGTCACCTAAAAAGTGCTCAAATTAGGACAGAAATCGGGGAATCACTAATTAACTTTTGGAAACTTTTTACCAATGTGCCTGAAAACTAAATTCATTTACAAGAAAGCTAATCATTTGAGAATTTTTACTAAACACCTTTCATAATCCTTGAAGGCCAGGCTACCCACAGGTAGATTCTAAACCTATTCTATAATCACACCTTTTTTACACTATTTTTGGAAAGCGTCAATGTACATCAAGCTGGCAGCTGAGGGTATAAATTTGAATGCTCAGGCTGGCTGGCTGTCTTTTGTCTTTATTGTTTCATCTTTATCTCTCATCTTTATTCTGGGAACGTTTATAGTAGACCTGCGCGAGTATGTGTCGGTTAGGCCAAGTAATAACCAGAAACCGTTAAGCCAAGCTAGGATCGTGTGGTGGCCATGACGATCATTCTTACAAGACTCGTGTGTTAACAACTATAATGAACTTATAAATTTTCTAAAGGGGTCAGTCGAGAAATTCTTCTCTTCATAATCTACAATCTTTTGGAAAAGTTTAGTTCGATATGCCGATTCAACTGTAAATGCAAGATTTTAAAATGTGACTTTGAAAATAAACTTAAGATTTTTCTTCAAGTGAATTTTTATGTGCTTTCATGGTAGACATGGTAGACTGAAACTGAAAGCTTTTGGTTCAAATAAGCTTTGTGGCGGCCATTAAGCTTTACAGTTGATATCAAAAAAAAAAAAAAAAAAAAAAAAAAAAAAAGTTGCAAAATCAATTAGATGCTATGAATAGTATTTAGATTCAGAAATCAGTTTATAACTTACCAACTAGGCATGCTAAATATGAAACACTTATATTAACAAAATATTAGTTACATGTTTAGTGATAGAGTTTTCAAAACAAACAAAATAATATAAAAGATACAAATGTGTTAATAATCAAAAATCAGTAAGTTTCTAGGTAATGAAACAAATTTATTTTAAAGAAATATATCACATTTTCTAAAAGTACAGAAAAATAAATAAATCTCATTTAAAACAGGTGAAAAAGACTGATAAATATACCAAAGTCTCAACATATAAGTAAAATAATTAATAAGTTGAATAATAAAACAAAAGCAATTTGGAATTTTTCTAACAAAAGTATGTGGTAAATTTAAGGAAGTATATTTCATAATAGTAAAATAATCACAGACAGTAAATACAAAGAAAATAATTTAAATATTAAACTGCACTAATTAATAAAAAAATGAGCCAACACAACAGTATATAAACTATAATATGAAAGGCAGTTCTTGATCACACAAAATATTTCAATTAAGTTTCAGAAATAATATAAATAATATTTATATAAATGATGTTAAATTTCCTAACAAATAATTTCTATTTGAAAATTAAGTTAAAACTGTGTGGTTGAAACAATATAATATGCAATTTCAATACTTTTTTTATGGCTTTATGCCTCATCAACGTCATTAGAGATGGGAGATGATTGAAGGAATCAGCCTGGCATACACCTGAAGTGATTTGGGAAACCATAGAAAATCCAAATCTGGATGGTCAGACAGTTTCAGACTGCTGACTCATTCATTAATCACTAACAAACCAATTTCTTTAATTTTACAGCTCCTAGAAGCAATTAAAGCAATAATCCTAGTTTTAACATTGTGATTTAAAAACCAAATAAATGTTATAGATATATGTACTTTTATTCAGCTATTCCAAAAAATTTAAAAAAAAAACTGCTTTTGAGCTGACTATTTTAAAAACAATTGTAATACTCTTGTGAATAATCAACACATTTAACAGTTAGCTTCTTAAAACAGATTACAAAAATTGGAACTAAAAATAAATAAAATTACCAAGTGTTAATCTCCATTACCTTATTTATTGTCTATATGTTTTTTGTAAACAAAAACATTAATGTTATTAATGATAAAAACATTTTAAATATCATGTTCTGTGTTGGTAAATATATTGCTAACACAACATCTGCAATGAGCATTACTGATAGGTGCCCTTTTAACATAAATTAATTAAGGAGTTGAGTGATGATCATATACAATTTGCATAAAGTAAACAATTTCTGTTTTCTTGTTCTTCCTTTCCCACCTTCTGTCAGGAATCAATGGCCAAGTCAAGTAGTCCAAAAGTGTTTTCAGCCACTCTGTCTCCTCCCCAGTCCAACTTCTGGCTTGAATGAGGAGTATCGTCACAGTAAAACTATGACACAGAATCTAGTATCATAATGAAATGTGAGTCCTTGGTGTTAACCTTGGGGTAGAGTATATAAACCACTATAACACTTCTAGGAAACCAGTTCAATGAGTTTGCCTGGGGGGCACCTTGATGAAGTTTTATTCAATGCCGAGAAATACTTTATGGCAGCACATTGGATAATAAATTAAGACAAATCAGACATATAAGTACTGATATGCATAAAGGCATATAGAAAACTGGATATCTTAGGAAACAGATATTCTCTTTCTCCTTGCTAAAACTGATTTTTTTTTTTAAATTTTAAATCCCAAGTTATACCGAAAATCAGATCTAAAACTCAATCAGTATGGAATACTTTGACAGTGCCAGGGAAGTTGAAACAAAGGAGGCTGATAGAGTTTTTGTAGCTGAGCAGTTATTAAAAGAAAATCTACTGCCTTGCAAACATATTAACAACAAAATATGCTGACATGGTTTTACTAATGTCACTGAGATAAACAGTAAGCAATCTATAACAATTTCTGTAATCACCTAATCTCAATGTATTAATTGTTCCCTTCATATGTGATTAAGACAGTAGAAAAAAATTTGAATGCACAGATACCACAGAGGTAATAAATGCAGGAACTATAGATAATGTGCATCAAAAAATAGCCAATAGCTAACAGACTTTGCTATGAATCACTGAGAAGTAATTTGTTCCGCTAAGTTACATTTTAAGCATATTCAAAACATGAAATTATTAATTTTTATGGTGTCATTGAGCATGGTAGACCACAGTATGGCTGAGCTGTCTGTACATCCTGCTCAATTCCCCTATGCCTTCACTACCTACCATAACCCAGTAACAGAGGATGTACTTACAAATTCTTGTAGTGAATTCAGACTATGTAAGTGCTTTAGAGGCTTAGAATAGGGTTAATAGCATAAAGGACCTAATTAAAGACAAGGGAGGGAATCCTATTAGAAAAGAGCATACTTTGTATTTCCTTAAATCTCACTGCATTACAAGGACCACATCAAGAGGCCAAATATGTGAAATGATGGGAGCATAATAAAAGAAAAAATGAAGTTTCTGATGCAGTAGTTGCAATCACCCTTCATTTTCAATTTTAGAGTGAAGTTCTGATAAACATACAAAGTTTAAAAAGTAGGAAGAACCTCCAGAAATTATAATATAAGCACAAGAGAACAGCACCAAATGCAGGAGCAATCAGGCATTGAGAATAGTCATCTGACAGTTAAACTAAAAATTCAACTTGAGAAGAAGCAACAGAGGAAGATAAGGATTGAGGAGGACAAGACTTAACAGTGCTGCACCAGAACTGACTTGGAAGCTGTTAGTCTGTCTACCAGTACAGATGGATTAACACCAGAAGCAGAGGGTAGATATTGTTTTTAAAAGACATTTTATCCATTAGATTTTGACACCAGACACCAGAAAATTCCCCAGTCTTATAATATAGAAAATGTCCCAAGAATGGATTTGCATAACACTGCAGCATATGGTAAGTATAAGATACACATAGTAATTAAATTGTTTTAAAAATGCTAAAAATTAAATATAAACCCTATTTTAGGAACATTTCAATAACCTGAGCTTTTACATGATGGTAGAATACATTTTAAACATGGTAAATATTTAAATATCTTCCCTTAATGTAAATGATGATTTGAATACATCATGCATTAATGTTTACTATAATAATAAATGTTGATAAATTTAATACTAATATTATTTCATACTGCTAAAAGTAACAGGATAGTCCATAACTTGAAGATTTCCATATCCATGTACCTTTATGTTGTTCTCATACTAGAGGTGGGAATAGGTGAAATGCTTACTTGTGCACCAAGTTTGATGTTAATCAATGAGTTAAAATAAATTTATTATGATGTACATATATACAAGCGAGGATCAAATATAAATGAGCCTTTTCCGAAAAATGTTTTCAAAATAAATTCTAATTTATATTTTTCTTATTTTTCTACATAGTCCCCCTTCTTAACTATACACTTACTCCAACAGTAGGTAATATTTTAATTCTAGTACCATAAAAAGTTTTGGGACATGTAACAAACCTGTTGCACAAGAACAGTTGCACCACATCATTTGTTGTGAAGCACTGTTCACCAAGGGCTTCTTTGAGTGGCCCAAACATATGGAAGTTCTGGTGTTAGTTGTAGGGTAGATGTTCTAGGACAGCTCATTGTACGTAGACTTTTTTTGATGTGGTGTATGTGTTTGTGTTCATTTCTGCTGCGTTGAGGTGTCTGATATTTTCATGGAGAAGTAACACACTTCTGATCAAAATGGCATACCTTTTTCACTAACTTGCAACTTAGACTTGACTAAGACAATCACAATAGCAGTTAGCATTAATGAATTGACATTCTTGAAGAAAATCTGAAAGCAGAACACTTTTTTGTCCCAAAACGCAGTGGCCAAGACCACCCCTGCAGACAACATCATCTTCGCTTTCACCGGCACACCTTCGCCAGTGTTCCACCACTCTAACCCGGTCCACTTTGATTCACTATTGTAATTATGGCCCCAAATCTCATCGCACATGATGATTTTTTTCCAAAGAAGCTTCACCATCTGCCTCATAACGTGTTAGGGATCTTTGAGAAACTTCACACTGCTAGTTTTTCTGATCTGCATTCAGTTACTTTGGAACCCATCAAGCCGACGCTTTTTGGAATCCCAGCCCATTACAAATAATTTACTGCCCACTTCCATAGTCGATCTGAAGTTCTTGAGATATTATAAGAGAAGTTACGTGCCGATGGCGCTCAATGAATTCTTGAACAGCCTCGGTGTTCTGCAGTGTGATGCTGGTTCGAGAACAGCACTAGTGGGCAATGTTTCCTACACACTCCTGACTGTTCTTAAATTTGTTATGCCACTGTTTTACCCCATCCACATTCAGGAGGATACAGGTTCGAATCCCTGTCTGGGTATCCAGATTTGGGTTTTCTATAGTTTTCTCAAATCATTCCAGCCGAATGCCGGGATGCTTACTTCCAAAAGGTCATGGCCGAATTCCTTCCCATTCCTTGTCCCCAGTCCCATCCCGCCGCTAATAACCTTGATGTCGAAGAGGTGTAAAAAAAAAAAAAAAAAAAAAAAAAAAAAAAAAAAAAAAAAAAAAAAAATCCCAAACTGTGGGAATAAATAGAGCATTTTGTGCACCAACATTATTACTGCCTTTCACATGACCCCCCTCTACTGTACAAACTGTTTCAGACTCCTCACGCCATCAACGGATGCGCAATTTAAGAAAGCACATTTATATTTCATCTACCCACATAAATAGGTGAGAATAACATCAAGTTTATATGTGGCAACTTCCACACATGAAATAAAATCATTGGTTTCTATTATCAAATATCCCTTCTTTCAGGGCATGGTTTAATTTAAATTTTATTTTGTTTTCATTCATACAGTAAACCTTAGATCTACTGTACAGCTACATTTGGTATGTTAGACATGTCATTACACATAATGACACAGCTACATATTCTTGACTTAGTTGATGCAAACCATTCCTGATGGTGCATCTGCATCTAGCCATTTCATATAATATTTTTGTCTACTCATTTCATATACACAAATATTTATTTTCTCCCCTTCTTCCATTTATATGCCCTGTAACACCATATTAAGAATTTCTGATCTTTTAAAATATGACAGTGAAAATGATTATATATTTTTTATTTTATAACAATTTTAATTTTTTCTGATCCAAATTTTTATTTTATTTTAACAGTTTGTATGGTCTTCCTGGAGATTATATATTCCAATAATTCTCTCCCTAACACTGCTATCTCCACACTTCCCACCTTGTTGATCTCTGATTTATTCACGTAGTGAGTCTCCATGTACACATATCTGATCCCCTTACTATATTTCCAAATTCTGTTTATGTTAAGGTTTATTTTACTATATATATTACTATACTGCAAAGTGTGTACATATTTATTTGTTCATCACAGTCTTCCAAAATTCATCTGTGGTGATAGATAGGTTTTCTCTCTCCATTCTTTTTTGATACATTCTTTCATGAGCACCTTCTTCTAATCGTCATTCCCATTAAACATTTATTTCATACTCGCCTCACCATTTAATTTTCATGATCTTTCTGTAAGACCACATTTCAAATACTTTGAATTTTATTTTTATTTTTGCTGCACCCAAACAAAAATCTTTACTTTGGCTTCACACACACAATTTTAGAAAGTACTTTCTGAATCCTAGAACAGTGATAATGCTGGAAAATTTACCTTTTCAGAAAGGTTTATTGATAGTGGATGTCAATTATTGATATCATTAATTATTTGGATGCCAGTTTTAATTTACCTTCATTTTATTTCTACTCTCAGATCTGTTTGCATTTTGATATTTAATAGCCTTGTTATCATTTCTACTGCAGTTCATGACCTTTACATTGCTTTCTTTTAAGTAATCTAAAGTCCCCTGGTAAAACTCTTTACATGCCATTCAGTAATTTCTCTATAATCTTTTCTGCAAATAGCAATATCATCAGATTAAATCTTCCTTTACAGACAAGTTCAATAATAGCAGTGGTAGACTATTGCCTAGCCTATCCCTATTTCTAACTGATAGTAGCAAGTCTCTAATTATATAACCTGTATTTATAGAAACAACCCATTTCTCACATAGCTGGGTTATTCTTCTGCTTCAGCATTATTGAGCTGATTTATTTAAAAAAATTAAAATTTAAAGACGTCTTTCAAAATTGATAGAATAAAAACCTTTATTAATATTATGGTTATTATTATAGTTAATTGTGATGAATCATTTCCTCCAGAGGCAATTTCCTTATACAATTGTTTCTGCACTACTTATGTACACTACGGTTTGTGAAAATCACATCACTCCAAAATTGAAGGATGTTGAAATGTTCTTTCTAATCTCATTTGCTTGTGAGCTCTTTGTTATGAGACTAATTTGATTTTGAGTATGACTTATCATAATTATTTATTTAGAAATTTATTTATGGACACCATTTAATATAATAATTGTTTTAAAACATAAAAACTGCCTTCAAAA
The DNA here is from genome assembly GCA_031002005.1 of Vandiemenella viatica. Classification (NCBI taxonomy): domain Eukaryota; kingdom Metazoa; phylum Arthropoda; class Insecta; order Orthoptera; family Morabidae; genus Vandiemenella; species Vandiemenella viatica. Next base: position 52,297,126 of record CM061921.1, read on the forward strand.
AAAGCACATTAAAATTTTTTAAATAACTTTATACCTTGCTTAGAAGAAAAATCTAAATGGACAATATTTTACATTACTTTTATTGACATTTTTACATTAATCAGTTATTTTGTCACATTGCGAAGAATAAATTACTGAGTTTTATTTGGTGTTCGAGGTGACGTGGTGAGTACGAATAAAAAATCTGAACGTTTTATGTAGTGAGGCAAGTATTGTTATTGTAGAAGACAGTTTAGGGAAACAAATTAGACAGTATTTTAATCTGTGGCTGACCTCGTTGGTCGTCCAGTCATATCCCTGGTTCTACAGTGCCAGTTGGTAGGCTGTATCATGCAGTAAATGCTTTACAATTAGTATAATATTGACGTATCATCTGTATGTTTCAGTTTTGTTGAAACATGTCTCTAGCATTAATTGTAGGTAAGTTGTAACAAGATTTTTTATGTTTATTGTTATTAATTATTCTTTTTATCTTTTTGATTTTCTTGCTTTGGCTGGCACCAACTCCAGAAGTAACTGATTAATGTAAAAATTTCAATAACAGTGATGTAAAATATTGTCCATTTAGATTTACTTTCTTGTAAGCAAGGTATAAAGTTAATCTAAAAAAGTTTAGTGTGCTTTTTTTAAGGCGGTTTTTATGTTTTTTAAAACAATTATTTTATTTTTAAATTTTTAGTGGTATTATAGATTGTTTTGTATTTTAAGCATACCACAGCAGTTCTCATTTTGTGAACATTCTGGTAGATCAGTGGTTAAAGCGCTTGCTTCCAAAAAAATTCTGGTTTTATATAACCCAACAATTTCCACAACGGATGAACTGGATGCTGTGTTAAGGAATGTCAGTTTACATTTTGGTCCAGTCTGTGTTTCGACCTACTCATAAAATCTGTTAAAGCTGCTGCTAGATAATTGAATAATGTAACATCTGGGCATTAATACATACCATATACACAAATCTCTCTCTGGAATATATCCATTTGTTCCGGCATCACACAGAAAATATAGATTTTTAATTGGATTTCACAACATGAAAGCTTGGGGTCCAAGTTGAAATCTGAGGTACATGCTGGGACATTTGGAAACATTTATTTTATGAATATTGTGCCATGACTTAAAAATAGCTTAATTGATTTTGACGGGATTTAAAACTGTGGATTTTTGTAAAGAACATTGGAAATCAAAAGGGGTGGTAGTATAGTGGAAGAGGGATTGGGCATCTGTATGAAAAATGTAGACCGTCTTTTCTGTTTGATTTAAAGTATACATGTGTAAATTTCTATTGATATCAGATAAAAACTATAGGTATCTAAAAAAAAAAAAAAAAAAAAAAAAAAAAAAAAAAAAAAAAAAAAATTAAGGGACTTAGAAGCGAAAGAGTAGTTTGGTTTTTGTATAGCTAGTGTGGACAGCATTTTTCTCTTTGTTTTAAAGTATGCATGTGCAAAGTTCCATCAAAACCAGATAAAAACTGTAGCTTTGTGTAAAGAACATTTGCAAAAAAATACATGGGGTAAGGGAGTGAGCGGTTGGGTTTTGTTTACAGAATATAGACACTATGTTTCTCTTTGTTTTTAAGTATATATGTGCATCCATCGAAATATGATAAAAACTGTAGGTATCTATAACAAACATTGAACATTAGGAGGGGTGGGGGGAAAAAGGGAAGAGGGGTTGGGCTTCTGCAACCAAATTTAAACACAATTGTTCTGTGTATTTTAAAGTATACATGTGCAAATTTCCTTAGAATCGGATAAAAACTGTGATTTGTGTAGATTAAAGGGATGGAAAGAGGAAAAGGGGTTTGGCTTCTCTAAAACAAATACAGACAGCATTTTTCTGTTTGTTTTGAAGTATACATGCGCATACTTCCATCAAAATCAGATAGAAACTGTAGCACATTGACAGTAATTAAAGAGATAGAAAGGGGGGATATGGTTTGCGTTTTTGTGAATAGTCGACAGTATTTTTCTTTTTCTTTTAAAGTGTATGCATGTGAAGTTCCACCAAAATCAGATTAAAATGTGGGTTTGTACAATAATTTAGGGGTGTAAAAGAGGAGCTAGGATAGTTTTTTGATTTTTTGGTCAGAAATCTTCTCCATAAAAAAAATTACATATATATGCCAACTTTCATAAAGATGGTGTCGACTGTAGCTTTTTTAAAAAAAAATTGACAAAGATCAGGGGGGTAGAAACAGGGAGAGGGGTTCAGATTTTGCAAACCAAAAGTTGTCATTATTTTTCTCTTTGTTTAATAGTAAACATGTGCTAAGTTCTATCTAAACCAGATAAAAACTGTGGGTTTGTATAAAAATTAAGCACTTTATTGGGGAGAGGGGGTTTTATTGGTCATAAACCTTCTTCGTGAAAAAATACATAAAAGCACCATCTTCCATGGTAGTCAATCAAATGGTGTCAACTGTAAGCTTTTTATAAAGAACATTGACAAAAATTAAGGGGGTAGAAGGAGGGAGAGGGGTTGGGCTCTGGCTGAACAAATGTTGACAGAATTTTTCTCTTTATTTTAAAGTATACATGTTAAAGTTCAATCAAAATCAGATAAGAAATGTAGGTTTGTATAAAATTAAGGTGTGTAAAGGGGAAGAAGGCATGTTTTTTTATTTTGGTCAGAAACCTTCTCCATGAATAATTACATGTATATTCCAACTTTAATAGAGATCATGGTATTCGGACAAATGGTGTCGACTATAGCTTTGTGTAAAAAACCTTGAAAAACACTAGGGGTGTGGATAGGGGGAGAGGGGTTCAGTTTTTTCAAACCAAACCCTAGGTTCTATCAAAATCGGATAAAAAATATGGGTTTGTATAAAAATTAAGGGGTGTAAAGCGGTGGTTTCTCAGTGAAATTCATATGGGATCACTTTGGAGGAATACCCTATCCACTATCAAAATTTCAATTAAATCAGTTCAAAATTGGCGAAGATACCCTTGAACATAAATAATAAAAAAAATTAGACAAATTGAGAACATCCTCCTTTTTTTGAAGTTGGTTAAAAATTTGAAAAGTTGGAAGTACAGTCTTACAATTTACTAAGAAAATGAATGATGTTAATTAGAACAATTATGTAAATAAAGAAATGTTTAATTGACTCTTGAACAAATTTACATAAATCATTTGCAGCTGTTATTAAATATCAGAGTTTTGTTCCAGAAGGGAGGTCATTAGATACTCATTAAACAAACACTAGCTAGCTCACCCGATGAATACAGTGTTAATAACTGAGAGACATTATTGAAATTTTCATTGCTCACAGGGTCATACTGGGCCTAATTGCTTTTGCAGTGAAAGCTACTAATAGCCCTGTATGCCGAATAATACATTACCAAAGTTGGTTGCGCAGCTGTAAGCAGTATGCACTACAACCACTGTTGCAAGCTGAACATTTTTATTTATAGCATCACATAGAAAAACTTGAAGAAACAGCTGCCTTCGCTGTTTATGTGCCACGTCCTGCACCAATATTTCCGCTATTGTCTTTCTCCTTTCGCCTTCCTCTCGGCGATTTCCCCCTCTCTCATCAACATGGAACAGAAAAGCATCAAGAAAGTCAATGCATGTGATAATATTACCATCCTGGTTGGCTTTTTGTTCAAACAGACTATCTGGCGGTCTGTGGGTGGCATCCTATTCACTCTTGCAAAAACAGTTTTCCTGCATCAAACTAAGGAGGCAGTTTCCATCTCCTCCTCACTACTTGCTGTGGCCACACTCCCCTGACCACATTTCCTTCAAGGCCACACCATTGTCAAGTTGACACCAAGCCAAAGCAGTCCTCCTTTTTACTGTGTTCGACCACTGTAGGCATATTCACTTCATGCAAAGCTTTGCCTTTTCAATTGTACCTACCAATAAAACATGTGGTGACATTTGTGATCACCATAATGTGCAGAACATTGGAACCATAATAAGGGATTAAGATTAAAAGAGATGACATGCATATAGTCCTAGCAGCAGCACCTCTCCGTGACCAGGTCAGTGTTACACGATGATCAGTCAGTGCAGAGCTATCAAAGTGCCAGTATATCTCATCGACATCACATGGTGTAATAACAGTAAGTAAGCAAGTTTGAATGTGACAGAATTATTGGTCTCCGGAAAACAGGTTTGTCGTATTATGATATTGCAGCTCTTGCTACAACAGTGCTGCCTGTGTGGAAAAGTGAGGAGTGTGAACTGGACCACAGGGCAGGATGACTGCCATCTTGTCCACATGGCCATAACCAACACGATATCTTTGTCTAAACTGTTGGCTGAATATTGGAGCACTGAAACAAGTGTGGACATATATGCATCAATGGTTTGATGCCATCTGCTAAGTGGCACATATGCAACCACATCAGCTTCTGTTAATTGGAAACCTCCAACACCTCAGACTGAAATGGGTTTATGAATACCGTCACAAGCGTGCTGAGTGGCAAAATATAGTGTTTTTGGATTACTCCCACATCAACAGGTCCTACAATGATGGCCACGTACCTGTTAATGCAATTGAGAAGACTGCATTGTGGGCTAATGCCAAGTGTGATGGTTTGGGGTGCTATTGGCAATAACATGTGATCTCACTTCCTATATATTTAAGGCAATCTGACAGCAACCATTGCATTAGGGAAGTTTTAAAAGCCCAAGTCACTGCATCTCCTGCAGGTGGTTCCATATTCCACATTTTATCAGGTCAATGCCCGGCCGCATGTGGGAAGAAATGTGGAAGTCTTTTTCAAAGTATGACAGGTATCACTGCTTCCCAGGCCTGCATGTTTGCCTTAAATGTCACCCATCAGACATGTCTGCAACATGGTCAGTCATCAACTTGTTCATCCTGGTCCTTCTGCAACCACTTTTGATGCATTGTGTATGCACCTAGAAACCACAGCAGCAAATTAAGTTTCTCTTTGATTCTATGCCATGGTGTCTAAAGGCTCTGATTGCAGCACCTCCTGGCTTCACACAATTCTGTATTCTCACGTGTGCATTTGTATAACTGTAATCATTTGTGTATTGTCATGTCTCTAATCTGTGGAATAAATTTAATTAAAATCACCCCTTCTTCTTGGTGATGCAATTTTTACAAATAGTAGAGTATTTCCTTCAGTCTATGCAGTAAATTATTCTGCACCATTTTTCAATGTTAACAAATGCTTTATTTTGCTTTGGGATGTTTATTTCTAATTCTAATTGCAATTGCAGACTTGCTTCTCTTGTATTTAAGAACTGTGTAAAGAAAATTAATTTTCATGTCATACTTTTTCTACTTCTAGTTAGCAATCACAAAGTAAGTTATTTGAAACTAATGATATGATAATTCTCAACATTGCTTTATCTCAGAAATGTTTGAAGTGTGGTTTAGCTCAAATAAATTCACATTTAATGTAGAAAAGTCATAATTAATTCAATTTATGGAAGATGTACAGAATTTCTGTGTGTGAATACGGATGACAACTCATAACAGAATCTACTCAATCAACAAATTCTTGAAACACTTATATCTCCACAACTTTTTCACTAGAAATAATGGAGAGATTAGCTAATATGTAAACAAGAAATTTGATACATTTTTTTTTTAAATATTTTCTTCTCATTTATGGCAGCTCTTTCTGGGAAAATGTTTTATAAGCACAGTAAACACTGAATCCACAAAAACATGCTCTAAAATTATTTGGGATATAAGGCATGAGAAATTGTGTAGAAGTATGTTTAAAATCTATCTATAATTGCAATACCAGTACGATACATATTTTCCAACTATGTTTTTACTATAAATTCCTAAAGACTTCAGTCTCAATGTTGGCATACATAGTCATAATATTAGTAACAAATGTAACATCTAGTGAAGTTATGAGTTACCATCAGTTGAATAGAGAGGGTTAAATTTGCTGCAGCTTCTTTATTCCATGTTTTGTCATAATAAATAAAATATTGTTCACCAAATTCCTAACAGCATCAAGTTCAAATTGAAAGAGTTCTCATTCCAAAATACATTTTATTCTATTAATGATTTTTCATTTTGGAAGTTGGAAACTAAAGAGTACAAAATATATGTTGTAAGATAAGAAAGATGAGGTGACAAAGTTATTCACAATCACTGATTTGATATACATATTTTTTTTTTTTTTTAAAATATGGAAAATTTTTTAAATTATTTTGTTGCAGCCAGAAATGAATGTTGAAGATTGCATATTATGCCTCTTGCAGATGTGAGACTCAGTCTAATGGTTTTGTTATATACTGTAACGTCAAACCATTTATTTTCAACGATTTCTTTTTGAAGTAATTTAAATTATTTTGAATACTATTTGATGGTTCAGTTGTTTATATCAAAATTTCTCATAACTTTTATATGCTACTTTCTATGTATTTCCTCTGCATTTCTTCAAATTTTATTTTACAACCTCAGCTGTGAATTTCTTTCATTGCTACGACATTTATATGTAGATCACATTTCTTGTTTTCAGTGTACATACCAATTAATATTTTACCGACTATACTGTTTTGAGTTTGGAGCTATTGATTAATGATAAAAATTATTGGACCTTTTCTTATCAATCATGCAAATCTGTTTACATTTATTGCAGTTTAATATTGCTTGTGCGATTGTGCTATCCAGTGGAGCTACTGAGGAATCACTTAGATCACATGAGGTTTTGCCAACTAAAATGACATTGTGTCACTGCCAGCTACATTAGTTACTTACAAAAATTTATTCCATTGCCAAGCATTCTCATAGTTCCATTGAATAATTATTGTGTCAGTCTAATATTTAGTTTGTAAGTATGCAAGAATTTGGCATAAAACAGTGACAAGTTTAAAACTTACATAAAAGAAATTTGTTTTCCACAAAAGCAATATTTCCTAAGCTGGTGGTTTGAGCAAAGAATTTTGTTTTCAGCTAAGAAACTCATAATGTTGTAATAATTGAACAAATGATTTGTCAGCAGTTGGACATAATTAATGTGGCATCCCTTTTAAAATATTTTCTGTTCAGTCGCTAAGCTGGATCTGAATATAAAATCTAATATTATCTTCTGAAAAGATTCCTGGTATTTCTGATATTGTGATATGCTGAGAATTAATTCAAAGTGAAAACAGAGTCATAGTTAAAACCATACAACAGATCATAGCATTGTTATATTCAGAATGTGATAAGATGTTCAGATATCCTACCACAAAAATATATCCTTTTTGTTAAAGCTTTATACCAGAAGCTTCCAGTTCAAGGATTCTATATGGTTCATTATAGTCGTGTAGTATATTCCATATAGATAATAAATATAGAAAGATGGATCTCTATTATTACAACTGCCCTTAAACTTTGCATTGGATTGCTGATTGTATAGGGTTCTCTCTTTTCCTTTTACATTATCTGGTATATATTCTACAATCCTTGTTCTCCTCTACCATTCTCCCTCTTCAGTCTCAATGCCGACTTACGTAGCTTTAGTACCATGAATAATTATAATGCTCTTAAATATTAGAAATCATTGCCAATTTTACAAACTTGTGAAAACGTCCTTTATTTAGTGTACTGCTACAAGAGTTTATACTTGTGAATACATTTTAATTTTGTAAAAGAATTTTCTTCTTGAAATTTGGTAACCATGGAGTACTGAAAGATCATACTTATTAGGATAAGGAATGGAAGATGACAACCACTGATATAGTTTAATAGTATTAAAAAAACACTATATTCATATGTATCAATTAAGAAGAGAGTTTAGAAGCTGCAATCAAATATAGCAGCTACCTTGGGATGTTTTGTGTTTGTAACTAACGCTGGAATTGCGTGTACTTTTGGGAGGCTACATAACAGGCGGGTAATATTTTCAGTTTTAAGGATAATAAGGATAATACATACTGTTCTACATGCCTAGGACTGTTCGCACATTGGACCAATTAAGTATGTATAATTCAAGCCTCATAAACTACTTTGTTGAATATGCAGCTAAAGTTTAGAGGACACAACTAACAATGTACTGAAAATATCAAAAGACTGCCAAGAATTTCAACTCTATTCTGATATTTAAATTGCCACTTCCCATCTTGCCTCATCAAATTTATAAATACTACTGTGTTCCTGTTTTTAGCACCTACTGAATTCACATAAATTGGTTACAAGTTGTTAATTCATTGTTAGGTGAAATTGAATAAACCTGGAAGACAAAATTTGACTTGTGTGCTGATTTGCTATTTTGCTGATATCATGGGTAGTATCACTCAATGGATCACTGTCATTTGGTTAGATGACTTTCATTCACATAAATCATTAGAATTTGTATTCAATTTTTATTTCTTTGCGTTTATGAAACCCCTGTGTTTCGTGCCAACTGCATATCCTAGTAAGTATTCTGCTCATATAAGCAGAAACTTAGTTCTTTGAGTTGTGAAGTTTCTTACATGTGCTTTGACCCTGAAGGGCATGACAGGAATTTCATTTCAGTCACATACTGAAAAGGAATAGAGTTTAACTGTTGGGTCAGCCATCCGGAATTAATTACTTAATGGCTTTTCATAAAAGTTAGTATGATGTTAAGACCTTAATGCTAACATTGAACTTGTTAACACACTCTGCTTCAATGGTCACTAAAGCACTTGAATATTTATGAGGAATATGTTAAAGAAAATATCACTTTCAACATATCAATGCATAAACATATTTAAAACCTATAACTGGACAGTCCATGTGAGAGTGTGGTTAGGGAGTAGTCAGCATTTTTGTCTTTTTGCATTTTTATAGCATTCTCTCTTGCAGGGAAGGTATAATTTAGAAGGAGTCTGGTGTAGGGACATGGTATTGAATAAAAATATTGATACTGTACTCATAAGTAGTATCAAGGAAAAAAAGTATCATACTCATTAATGTATTGAAAAAAGTATTGATGCCTTAAGGTATTGAAATAAAAGTATTGATAACAAGGTATTTTTCAAATTACGCATTAGGATTGAGGTTATCTGTTATTTAATTTTGTTTTTGATTTAAGGTTATAGGCCTACACCTACACAATAATTTAAAATTTTATTCAGTTTTGTTAAATTTATGCAGATGAAATGCCATTATATGTTTATGATGATATAAATCATGTTCCTTATTATAAGTCTTACTTTGTGAAAAAATGTATTATAAATAAAATAAATTAAAACAAGGTTAAACTTAATCAGACTAGATTTTTATTTTAGTTACAAATCAAATCAACAGCAAAATGCCATCACTCATTAAACTGTGGCAGTAAGAAGCTAAAATTTATACTAATCTTACACTTTCCACTCTTCCTCCATACAGTGACTTAAAAACAATAATTTATCCAAACATTTCAATGATAATCTGTTCCTTCTGTTTGGAATTGTACTGCCAGCCTTCGAAAATAAACGTTCGGTCAAGAGTGATGTTACTGTAAGTGTCAGGTATTTATAGGCTAACTTATACAAGTAAGGAAGTACAACTCCAAACGGTAAGTCAACAATGATGACACTAGTGTTGCCAAATAAAAACTCATTTCATCCTTTCCATTAGTTAAGAGGAGTCTGATGCTTGACTCTTGCTTTTTTGTTTTGTATGTGCTAACACTTACTGCATTTACATTTATACGTACCATTATAAAATAATAAAGGATTAACAGGTAGATAATACACAGTTACAATTACAACACTGTTGAGCATTGCTCAAGTTCTAAAAGTGACAATGATACTAAAATAAAAGACATCTCAATTCTCGTTTTGAGATGTAAAGTACCTATTCTTGTCTAGGGGGCATACATCATAACAGCCATATCTGTTGTAGTCATATTTTCACATTTTCTTTTTGTGGCTTTGTAGTACTGCCACTAATCTTTCCAGCATCATTTTGGTATTGATACCTATCATGAAATACTGATATGAATAAAAATAGCATATGAAAACTATAAAGTACAAATCAAATGTATCAGTATCAAAAGACAGTCAGTACCAAAAAGCATCAATACTTTTTCTGTGTTCCCTAGTCTGGTGTATAATGAATCAAGGGATGGACCCAGTACCGGATTAGCCACATAGCAGGAGTTAGCTTCTGGAGACCCCGCGCCTTCTTGGGGGCCTGTGCCCTCTGGGGGGGGCCCGCCTTCTACAGTGGGGCCCCGCCTAGGATTCCGGAGCCTCCCCGTCAGGCCAGATGGGCGATTATTTATTTTTTTTTATTTTTTTTAGCTCTACTACTACCCCGGAAGGCAAAATACCAAGGGCCCCTTGTTCACATTTTGCTACGGGCCCTGCGCTGTCTTAATCTGGCCCTGGATGGAGCATAGTACCTAATACATCTCCAGAGGTCGAAACCATATAGTAAGAAATAAGGAATGCTATTTTTCATATTTCCGAGCAGTATATCCAACATATTGTAAGCTCTTATATCCATCACAGAAGCTTGGAGAAAAAATAAATGTAATGTTTATTCTTTAAAGCAATTTGTTTAGCATGAGTTTCTCTATTAAAAATAAAAATTTTATACGCATCCAAGAATTTTCAAGAAAATATCCTATTACCTAGTATGCTATGTTAAAGCCCAAAATATTTTTAAAAAATATCATGGAACCATCACACTATTATAATAAGCTTTTCAATCATGGTAAATGCCAAGTGCTACAGCCTATTAGTGCCATTTGGTCTCACATAAAACAGCTGTATAAGGTTCGCTATCATCAATACAGTGGAGTTCTCAGTCCAAAAGGCTTCTGTTCTCAAACAAAACTATTGCTTCTGCTATAGAAAACAAAGGACAGTTACAATGTGAGTTGGAGAGCATGCAAAGAAGGGCAGCTAGATTTGTCTGTGGAAATTATTGCAGGACCCAGTTAGTAACTGATATGATAAAGGAGCTGGATTGGGAGTCACTGGAAGACAAGAGGAGGGTGAATAGAGTGCTAGAAATGTACAAGCCATATGTTGGTGATGTGGCTTGGGGGGATATTGGTCGAAGAACTAGGAATAGTGCATGGAAAAGGAAAAGTGACCATGACCACAAACTATCACTCAATTTCATTCATAAAGGAGTGTGAAAATTTTCTTTTGTGGGTAAGTATACAGGGATTGGAACAAATTACCAACTGAAGTGATGAATAATTTACCAGAAACAGACAGAATTTAAAATTAAAATTTGGAAATCACAAAAGTAAATGGGGGAGTAATTTAACACTCAAAGTATATAAGATAATTAAAAAATAAAATAAAAAGGGATAATTAGTGGTCAGGGAATTGTCACCAGAGTGTGTGCTCCATCACAATTAAATTAATAATAATGTCTAAAAGAAAACAATTAACAAGAGCAGGGTCACATAATTCCTGGTTGTATAATAATTTAAATTTGAACCAAAGTATTCAGTAATTTATTCAACATACTTAGATGTGCAACTTTTTCATTGAGGATAATTGTTAGCATGACTGATTAGAGGCAAGGAAGTTTGTATGTTTTGCATATTTTCACTCCCTGATCACTTGTGGTATCTCCTTCCGGGGAACCATCAGAAGTACAAAGTGTATGTTACAGAAACAGACATTCTAAAGAAGTCTATTTCAATTTCTACTAATAATTACAACTAGGAACACATTTTGGTATTGAGTACTTTTCTTTTGATACCGACACTTTTGAACTCAATACTTTTATATGATACTTTTACTCATATCTGTGCATTATGCCAGTCCACAAGTGATACAATGACTGTATAGAGTCCTCAGAGCAATATGGAATGATAATCAAATACCAGAAGATGGACAAAAGGTGTGATAATTCATATATTTAAGAAAGTAAACAGAAGGAAAAGCAAAAACTGCAGAGGTATTACCCTCCTATCCCACAGCCTCAAAATATGGAAAAGATAATTGAAGCCAGAGAATGAACAATACTAGAGCCCATCTTAGAAGAGGAACAACATGGGTTTAGGGCTGGAAGAAGCACAACAGATCTAATATTTTCCTTGAGAATACTGGTAGAAAAACATTGGGAAAGATGGAAAAACCTAATCATGTGTTTATGGACCTTGTAAAGGCATAAAATTGTGTTCCTAGATAAACTATTTGTAAAAGTCTGAGAAAACTTAAAATACCAGAGTACCTCATTAGAAAGATCCAGATACTATATAACTGTAAGAGCTGTGTCAATGCTGGTGATGGTCATTCTGAATGGTTTAGTACAACCAAAGGAATACAACAAGGAAGTGCCCTTTCACCTCTTCTATTTTAGTGGTAATGGATAACATCATAAAAGAACTAAAGAGAGCAATCACTAGAGACCTACAGACAAATGATAAGTTTGAAGAATATGGAATGAAATTGAACCCAACAAAAACTATAGCACTAAAAATAAGCTGAAAGAATACAGACTGCCATATAAAATTACAAGACCTTGAGGATGAAGTTGTTGACCAGTTCAGTTACCTGGAAAGCATAATTACTAGTAATGTTAGAGGTGAATTAGAAATAATGAATAGAGTAACAAAAGGGGACAGCTTCCACAGTATTGTGCGTGGCTTACTATGGGACATGAAAGTCCCGAGAAGAACAAAAATTGCCTTGTACAAATCATATCTCATTCCTATTCTCACACATGCACACTAACATCAAAGTACCTTAGTAAGATCCAAGCCTGTGAAATGAAGTTTCTTAGAACTGCCCTCCAGAAAACGAGACTCGATCATATAAAGAAAGATGATATTAGATCAAATCTAGAGTTAAGAGAATCTATGGAAGAGGGAATTAGGTCATCTAGAATTAAGTAGTTTGGGAATGTTAAAGGAATGAAGAGTTCAAGACTACCAAAAGCTTATTTGGAAAAATGCTAATGTGCAAAATACCAGTGGGAAGACCAAGAAGAAGATGGATAGACCAACTGAAGGAGGACATAGACAGAAGAGGCTGGAACTGGGAATCTATTATGGGCCAGAAAACTTTTCTATACTGGAGACAGTGGAAGATGATTGTCTATTACCACCAAGATGGAAACACAAGAACGTTCATACACCACACTCAGGGAAACTGGAGATAGTCCCTAACGATAATGATTATCGATACCAAAAACACAGTGGAAAAATTATTGACAGTACTACAAAGCCACTCAAAGAAAAGGTGAAAATATAACTCAGTAGACATGTCTGTATCATGTATGGTCCCCAAGACAAGATTAGGTACATCTCAAGATGATAATTGATATTGTCGCGTTGGAACCGGGGCAGGTGTGAATTCGAAGGTTACTTGTCAATGAACACAGCACTTAAACTGAGAACAGGTTTATTGAGAACTCAAACATACACGCAGCACTGACTGCCTCTTGGGCAGAATGCTCTTCTATTTATACACAGATAGAACGTACTAGAGATTACAAGAGTAGTTAACAAGTGAAATGTGTAGAAGTTACAAGTGACCTTAGGAAACATGTAGAATCTTCTGGAAATAATAAACAGAATTAAATAATTTTTGTCAGTGGGCGGGATTGAACCGGCGACCTTCGGTACCGCAATTCGTGACGCTACCCGCTGCGCCATGCTGGCAGACGGTACACTGGCGTTCATGCGGCATTGCTCCCTCTCCTGAGGAAAACAGCGTCCCGCTGTTAGATTTCTTTTGGGGCACGCTGAAGTGTCCTGGATCTTGATCTTGTCGTGGGTCCTCTGTATGGCAGTTCTGGAGGGCCCCTCCTGTTTGTACTATTATCTTCCTGTCCGACTTCCTCAGTATCCAAACCGTCCTCAGAGTCCTTGAACAAGAAGCTGGTTGTGCCTAGCTGCTCGTCAGGATTGTAGTAAGGCTTCATGCGGAGGACGTGAACAATGTCCCTTCGCTTTCGTCGTTTCGAAGACGGCTCATAATCCTCGACTTCGTATGTGACGTCTGACCGGCGGCGTATGACACGATACGGACCAAAGTACCGCTTCAGTAACTTTTCTGATAGCCCAACCTTCCGGACAGGGGTAAAAATCCATACGAGATCTCCTGGGTTGTACGCAACAGGTCGGTGCTTGCCGTCATACCACTGACGGTCCTTCTCCTGGGTGGCCAGTGTTCGTATGCGAGCCAGCTGTCTTGCTTCTTCGACCCTGGTAATGAGCTGTTTTATATAGTCATCCTGAGTGTCGTCCGGCTGGAATGGGAACAGCGTATCCATTGTGGTCTCAGCTTCACGGCCATGGAGCAGAAAAAACGGAGTGAAGCCTGTCGTATCTTGCCTTGCTGTATTATAAGCAAATGTGACCACTGGCAGTATTGTATCCCAATCCTTCTGCTCAACATCCACATACATCGACAGCATATCGGCTAATGTCTTGTTGAAGCGTTCTGTGAGACCGTTTGTCTGAGGGTGGTATGCAGTTGTCATCCTGTGGACAACGTCGCATCTTGACATGACCTCTGATACTAGTCTTGACTGGAATACCTTTCCACGATCGGATATCATCACACGTGGTGCTCCATGCTTCAAAATAATGTCTTCTACTAGAAATTTTGCAACCTCTGGAGCTTCTGCAGTCGGCACAGGTTTGGTGACAGCGTAGCGCGTGAGGTAGTCGGTGCAGACTATTATCCATCGGTTACCGGTTGTCGACTTCGGGAACCTCCCTAAAAGGTCGATCCCAATTCGGTGGAATGGAACTGCTGCAGGTGGAATTGGTACTAGATGACCTGGAGGTAATTGCGGCACATGTTTCCGTCGCTGGCACTCTTTACAGTGACTCACATAATGCTTGACAGATCGGTAGAGACCCTTCCAGTAATACCTGCGTCTGATTCGGTCCAGGGTCTTCACAAATCCCAGATGACCGGATATTGGAGCGTCGTGGAAATACTTGAGAATAGCTGGCTGGAGATGAGCTGGAACGACCAGAAGCCACTTGGGGCCTAGTGGATCGTAGTTGTTCTTATACAATGTCCCATCTATCAATTGAAACTCTCCTTTGGCCGGTTCTCCTTTCTCCAAGGCGTCTATGGTTCTTAATAACTCTGAATCTTCCCTCTGTTCAGCTGCAACGTCACCTAATTCAGCGAGGGCTGAAATTCCATTCATGCTGTTGTGTTCTATTAAAGGATTCCTTGAAAGGCTGTCGGCATCCTTGTGTTTGCGTCCGTTTTTGAATACCACCGTGACGTCGTACTCTTGAAGTCTAAGTGCCCATCTTGCTAGTCGACCTGATGGATCCTTCAAGCTGGTTAGCCAACATAAAGAATGGTGGTCTGTCACGACGGTGAAAGGTTTGCCGAATAAATACGGACGAAACTTGTTGATAGCCCAGACAACTGCGAGGCATTCTTTCTCGGTTGTAGAGTAGTTTATCTCGGGCTTAGAGAATACTCTTGATGCATAGGCTATCACCTTCTCAGCACCTTCCTGAATTTGCACAAGCACTGCACCGATTCCATAACCGCTGGCGTCAGTGTGAAGTTCAGTTTCTGCATTCTCGTCGTATAAGGCTAGAACTGGTGCGGAAGTTAGAGCCTCCTTAAGTGCCTGGAAAGATCTTTCTTTAGTTTCATCCCAGTAAAACTTGGCGTCTCCCTGCAAAAGTTCTTGCAGTGGACGTGCCATGTTACAGAATCCTTTTATGAAACGCCGGAAAGTATGAGCACAGCCCAAGAAAGCTTCTCACATCACGAATGTGCTGAGGAGTTGGAAATTCCATGACTGCCCTTACTTTATCTGGATCAGCGCGGACGCCATCTCCGTTGACCAGGTGCCCCAGGATTTTTATCTCTTTGGCGACGAAGAGGCACTTCTTCGGATTGAGGCGGAGTCCTGCAGTCTGAACACACTTCAGCACCGTTGACAGGCGACTCAGATGTTCTTCAAATGTTTTCGAGAAAACAACAATGTCATCTAAATAACAAAGACACGTCGTCCACTTAAGGTGTCGAAGTAAGTTGTCCATCATGCGTTCGAATGTGGCCGGAGCGTTGCATAATCCGAATGGCATTACTTTGAATTCATAGAGGCCATCAGGTGTAATAAAAGCCGTCTTTTCTCTGTCAGCTTCGTCAACCTCGATTTGCCAGTAGCCTGTCTGCATGTCCATGGTTGAGAAGTATGTAGCTCCTTTCAAGCAGTCTAAGGCGTCGTCGATGCGCGGCAGTGGGTAGACATCTTTCTTTGTGATTTTGTTCAGCCGCCGATAGTCGACACAGAATCGCCACGTACCATCCTTCTTCTTTACGAGGACCACCGGAGATGACCAAGGACTCTCCGAAGGTTGAATAATGTCATTATGCAACATCTTCTCCACTTCCTCTCGAATTATTCGCCTTTCGACTGGTGACAATCGGTACGAGCGCTGGCTAATGGGCGGATGATCCCCAGTATTGATACGATGCTTTATCGTGGGCCGTTTCGTCTGACCTTTTTTTTGCTGGGGTGTGAATACACCAGAGAATTGGCGTAGTATAGCTAACACCCGGTGGTGTTGTTCCTTGGTCAGGCCGGACCCTATTGGCAGTTCCATAGTTGTTTCCTCCAGCGTGTTGTCGGTACTAGTAACAGAGCATGGATCTTCGTTAATGACGTTGAGCTCGCCCTCCTGGACTGGTTCAGCTGTCCCTATGCACATTCCCTTGGGGATAATTTGTGACTGCTCGTGACAGTTGGTGATCCAAATGTCTCCTCGACCACCGATAATGCTTATGATAGCCGCTGGTATGTAGATTTCTTTCGTGAGCCTAATAAACTTTCTACTATCGACAAGCACTTCAAGGTTGCGGTCGTCCGTGTTTTTGACTGGGACTCTTCTCATTGCGAACGGCGGGATTGTCACGTTGTCAACGGCGAATAACTTCCCAGAAGATTCTGTGTTACGTGTACCCGTCGCAACGACTTCTTCAATTTGCAGCTCAGATGTTCCACAGTCAATGACAGCTTGGGATGCCTTAAGGAAGTCCCATCCAAGGATGACATTATGACTACATTCTGTTAAAATGACAAATTCAACTGGCTGGGTCCTGTTGTTGATGGTTATTCTCGCGACACAAGCTCCAGCTGGCTGGACGTACTTTCCATTTGCGACCTTTAGCACAGTTGCCCCCGTATCACGGAACATTGTCTTCTTTAGTGTGCGACGATAATTGTCCGACAATACGGAGAAAGAAGCTCCTGAATCAACCAGCGCCCGGACAGGTTGGCCGTCGATTATAACGTTGATGAGATTTCCCGACATCTTAGTGACTGTCATCCATGGAGGATTTTCATCTGCGGCGGCCTCACCTCCGTAGATGGTCGCCTTACTTAGTTTTCCTGCGTGCGGCGGCTAGGGGAGCGGCTGGTAGCTCTGTCCGGCGACGATGAACGGCAGCGGCGCGTCGGGGATCGACCTCGTCTAGGGTACGGCGATGGGCTTCTTCCCGTAGGTCGACCGAACTCGTCAGCGGGTGGCTGCCTGGGGTAGAACTGTTCTGATGGCGGACGTCTTGCGGCAAAATAATCGTCAAATACTCGTCTTCTCTCTCTGCAGTAGCGGACGACATGTCCAGGGCGCCCACAGTGGAAACATACTGGCGCGTTGTCTTCTGTCCTCCAGACGTCCGTTCGTCTGCGGGACGTCATAGGTGCCGGAGGATTTGGTTGTGGCCGTGTCGGCCGGTTCCTAGGCTGCCGTTTGGCAGCTGCAGCATACGTCATATCAGGGCGAGGCCATTCTTCACGTCGAGTGCGATTGGCTCGGCAGACAGGAGCTATTGTCTGAAATACCTCTTTTTCCGCCGCGTCGGCTCCTTCATGACCCACTGGGCTTACATCCATGGCCATGATCTGATGCTCACTCGGTTCAGGAGTCCCAGCTGCCATGAACTGTTGTAATTCTTCTCTCACAATTTGTCGTATGAGAGACGCAAAGTCGTGCTGGTCTTCCACAACTGCCATAGGGACTACGTTGGGAAGTCTGTCATACTTTTTTCGCCCAACCCTCCTTTGTTGCATCTCCTCAATCCGCTGGCACCACTTGATGAACTCTTCCGTCGTAGCGACGTCTTTTATCAGAAGAGCTTGGTACATGTCTTCTGCAATACCTTTCATTAGGTGCGTGATTTTGTCGGCTTCAGTCATATTCGGGTTGACTACGTTGCATAGGGCCAAAACATCCTGTATGTAAGATTGCGTCGGCTCCCCATGTCGTTGGGCCCGGTTCTTCAGTTGTTCTTCCGCCGAGCGGATTTGTCGCTGGTGGTCCCCAAACGTTTTCTTAAGTTCCGTCTGGAACATTTCCCAGTTATTCAGTTTCTCTTCGTTGTTCTCGAACCACTGCTGGGCGGTTCCGTCCAGATAGAAATAAACATTTGCCAAGCACATGGTATGATCCCACCTGTTGTACTTGGCGACTCGGTCGAACCCTTTTAGCCATTTGTTAGGATCCTGTCCAGTGTCTCCAGAGAACACCGATGGGTGTCGAATGTGCAGCTGGCTTGCCGCCATGGGTTTCCTAATGACGCGGACTTTCGGAAGGACGTACTGAGTATATCCTTTGTAGTCCGGTTCCAGTCCGTGTAGGCGGCGACTTTTACGTTGCCTAATCGGAGCCACGACGATGCAGCTGTTGCACAGGGTACCCGGCGTCTCCACCAAACTATGTCGCGTTGGAACCGGGGCAGGTGTGAATTCGAAGGTTACTTGTCAATGAACACAGCACTTAAACTGAGAACAGGTTTATTGAGAACTCAAACATACACGCAGCACTGACTGCCTCTTGGGCAGAATGCTCTTCTATTTATACACAGATAGAACGTACTAGAGATTACAAGAGTAGTTAACAAGTGAAATGTGTAGAAGTTACAAGTGACCTTAGGAAACATGTAGAATCTTCTGGAAATAATAAACAGAATTAAATAATTTTTGTCAGTGGGCGGGATTGAACCGGCGACCTTCGGTACCGCAATTCGTGACGCTACCCGCTGCGCCATGCTGGCAGACGGTACACTGGCGTTCATGCGGCAATATGTCTTTTTACTATGGTAGCACTGTCTTTACAGAACTTGATAACGTTATGAGAACTTGGTTTTGACATTTCTCTAGTTATTTTAAAAAGGAGGGGCAGAAATCTCAAACTCTCGCCTTGAAAACTTATGAGTTAGGTTGTATTATTTCTGGTTGTCAACATTGTCGCTTGCTTGGTTTGTATGGAGTGTGTGTTAAGAACGCTTTTGAACTCATTGCAGATAATCATGTCATGCATGCTAGATCTCAGATTCAAAGACATTCACCTCCATGATGGCACAGGGCAATATCTACTATAAGGTTAATGGTAACTGTAGACACTAACTACACACCCTCCAGTGATCCAGATAGTGATTCTTCTATTCACACAATATCTGCGTATGATTTTTGGAGTCTAGAGAAAAAAAAAAATGCAAAAGACCATCCGGCTCCTCTTTACAGCCTTTATTTAGCAACACCAGTGTCACTATCATTTACTGACCCTTTGGAGCAGTGGAAAGATATGGACTTAGTATAAGTTGTATAAGTTAGCCCATCAATACTGATAGATCCAGCAACTTTAGTCACTTTTATTTTCAAAGGCAGACAGTACAATGTCAAATTCATTGAAACAATTCAATTAATTATTGTTTTTACGTGACTGATGTAGGAAGAATGGAAAGTGTAAAATTTAAATATATATTTGAGTTATATAGTTCATCTGTTCAATAATTCATGGAATTTGCTGCTGATTTGATTTATGACTAAAATAAAAATTCGGTGTGATTAAGTTTAACCTTGTTTTATTTTATTTATGATACATTTTTTTGTTACAAAGTAAGACTAAACAAGGAACATGATTTATTGCTGCAAATGTCATCATCATAAAAATAAATTGGCCGTTTCATCTGCAAAAAAATTAAAAAAAACCTCAATCCTAATGAGTGATTTGAAAAATATCATTTTATCAATACTTTTTATTTGATACCTTAAGTTATTGATACTTTTTCAATACTTTTTCTTTCCAATACCACTCATGAGTACAGTACTGATACTTTTATTTGATACCCTGTCCCAGTGCCGCATTTAGGCTTTGTGGGCCCCTAGGCTATACATGTGGTGCGGGCACCAGTCAGCAGTGACGTAACAATTTATAGGTGACCTTGGTACCTCTAGTACTATCCTAGGTGGGGAACCCCTTTGTGATGCAGGCACCTAGGCTACAGCCTAGGTAGCCTATGCTTAAATGCAGCCCTGCCTTGTCCCTGCTTATGATGTCAGTATAATACACACACTCCCAAGTGTCTTTCTTCTGTCTCAATCAATACAAATTGGAAAATTATTGAATTTTTGGATTAGCTATTTATTGAATTGAAAAAAATGTGATATGCATAATAAATTTATGTTAATAACTAGTGAAGGAAACATGTATGAAATATCTGATCAATAAATTCCTATGTGGGTGTAGAAAACAACTTAAAAACTGCAATTGGGGTAGACAGTATGTGGGGTTCAGGATTCAAATCTGGTCCCATTGTACCTCCCATTTTTAATGAGGTGGCACCTTAACACATGCAGCAACACTGGTGGATATGCTTATAATACTAGCATAGCTGGGCACAGTTAATCAAAAAGTTAACTTAGATAATCGTTAATCCCCTACTTAGTTAAGTTTGATAATCGTTAAGGCGTTACATTTTGGAAATTTAACGAAAGTTACAGTTATCTATTAATAGTTAATCATCAACAATACATCTACCCAATGTACCTCTGGAAACTGAGTTCTTACTAGGGTTGAATGTTTTAATCAGCTTATCAAAATTGGATGTTACAACATGTAGTTAAATCATGTTGGAAACAAAAAAGTTTAAAATGCATTGGTCCACACTAGCTTGATATATGCCGTTGTCAGTGCTGCCAAAAGATTCACCAATGCTCTTTTGATGTAACCTTTTATTAACAGATGAAGATTTAAAAAAAATACTTTTGCTGTTATCTACACCAGAATTCACAGGCTTTGATTTTTTTTTTTTTTTTAGTATCCTTGACCCTGCTTCTACTTTTTCTTCAAACTGTAAATATTTGGATCTATGTGCCCTTTGCATGTATTTTTTAAGATTAGTAAGACTAGAAATGAGGGTTTTGATTGTAGAAACATTAGGCAAACACTATTTGAATTCATAAATCAATTGTTCTTCCAATGTTTACTTAATTGTAATATAATTGCAACCAAGGATTTTTAATCTGCTCATTGCTATTGCTAGCATTTCTAATTTCATTAACAATTTCTAAATCTTCAGTTTCGGTGATTTAATCATGTAGTGAATATCAATTTAATTTATTTCATTAACAATCTCCAAACTAAAAAGTGGTACTATATTCCTCATAGTAAAAAAGTTATAAAAATATCAAAACTAATCACTGATTGAAATTGAAATGCATAGTGAGCGTGGGTTTGCAGATATAAAATACAAACCCTCCAAAACTTACGTGTTACAATTCACACTCACGCCATGCTAAGCCTAACAGTTATAATGAATCACACTCACACTTCACATTACCTAAATCATTCACTATTCAAATTGCCGAACGAAATGAGATCAACAAACACTGTAACAGACTAAAGTTAACAGAAGTTCATTTTAACAGAAGTTAAGAAGATCGTTAATGATTTTTTTTAGTTTAACTTAAAAGTTAGATTTTCATAATTTTGTTAACTTTGTTAATTAACGATTAATGCATTAACAATATTTCTGCCCAGCTCTGAATGCTAGGCACACATATAACATCCAGGAACATTACGAGTTATTTCCAAATATACAGAAACGGATAACATTCACTAGCATTTATTTATTCAACATCTTACCATACAAAATAAAATGTTACCTATGAAAACCAAGTAGTTTTAAATCCACACTAAAAAAGTTTAATGCTTTAAAACTCTTTATTTACTCTATCAAAGAATTTTATTCTTGGAATTCGGTGACTAAAGGTGATTGGGAAATACTATATGTTTTGGGCTAGGGAAGGGAAATGTGACTGGGTAAATCACTAATAAGTTCTAAGGTTTTTCTTTTTCATTGAAACTGTTTATAAATATAGTAATTAATAAGAGTTTCTGCAAAATTCGTTCATATATAGCAAGAAACATGGGATGTTATATATTTGTAGATAACATTGGAAATTGAATATATTAATGAGATATTAAATAATGAATTCATAGTGAAAAGTTGGTAATAATATTTGTTTGTTAATAATTATATATGCTGTTCCACATCCCCAACATCCCAAATTTTATTTATTTAATTCAACAAAAAATACATTTTCATCTCTGTTAGTTTCATAATAGTACATTTATAAATCTATAAAACATGCATAACTGGAATTTATATCTATAAATTTACAGAAGTATGCATATAAATCTTAGTCCTGTTTATCCACAACACTAATTTATCAAACAAGATTTTTATTATGTATTTTGATTATTTCAAATAACTTCTACAGAATAGTAAGCACAATCTACTAGATATAGCTTTAGCATTTTCCTTAATAGTTTTCATTTTTTTCTCCCTATTTCAATTGGCAGTTTGATATTTAATTTTATGACCTGCTAGAGAAAACTTTTAGTTTTTAATTTCCTTTCTATGTGGGGATCATTTTTTGACCTTGTGGAATGGGCACAATAGTAAATGTTTGTAGCAAATTCTTGTAAATTATTTCATATATTCATTATGGAATTATGGGTATAAAGGCATGGTAGATTCAGGTTACCTAATTTTCTTAATAGATCTCTGCAGTTGGTTCTTTTTGAGGCTTTTGCAATTACCCATACTAAATATTTTTCAATCTGATTTTTTCCCCTTCAAGCTCAAAAGATGAGTCCATGATAGTATTGAATGGACATTTGCAAAGTATGTAGCTTCAAGGTAGTCATCATAACAAAGAGGAGCTAGAATTCTTTCCAATTTTTTGTTTTTTGTTTTTGTGTTCATTCATCTTTTATTAATGTTCAATGGTTATTTTAACAAGGTAACAGTGATGATGATATTACTGTCATTCAGAAATAATTTTTGCCCATGTTATATATGCTGTATGTATAAGCACTTATATAATTGAGAGATAGTACAGGTTTTAATTTGCTTTCTGGTGGGTCACATATATTAACTCATCTTGATTCTGATGGGAACTTGCATAAGATATTTGCATTTTCCGATATTTCAGAGATTTCTACTTTTTGTATTCTATCTGCTATATATGACTTCAATCAAGGTTTTACAGTACCCGTAATTCCTTTTGCTTCCATTTATGAAGGAGGATGTCTTGGTCCACAGAATGAATGGCTTTTGAATAATCTAGGAACTGACCTGCTGGAAACCATGCTGCAATTTGCTAAGCAGATTATATTTGCTCAGGAAACTGCTTAATCTTCTTTTCATAAGTGATCCGAATTATTTGGGGAAAGATGACATTATAGAAATTGGACAGTTGTTTTCTACATTTTCATTTCTTTATTTTTTAATTCATTTATTTATTTTTATGCAGGTATGACCTTTGTAACTTTCAGATAGTCTATAAATACTCCAGATGAAATGCTCATTTATCATTTGTGCAAACGTGGCCTGCAGGATATATATATATGTGTGTGTGTGGTGTGTGTGAAATATAGGCACCTCATTCAAACTAGTAGGTTTTTTGTATTATTTAGCCTGGGAACAGCCTTTTCCACCGCATTTACTGTTATTGGGTACAAGACAATTGGCTTAACTGTGTAATTACAATGGTAACCAGCTTTCTCTTCTGGAAATTTTGTTTGAGTTTTTATACCTTATCTCGTAGTGTTTCATCCTATAGGACGTGACACTACGATATAAGGTAAGACATACCTGTCTTGTATTGTGAGACATCTCTGGGCTGTCAGTGGAACATAGAAATTAAAGGAATATCTTTTCGTCTTTTTCTCCTAATTTTTTTGTCTGAAGAAAATAACGTGTTGGTTTATTGTATACAATTTTCAAATTCAGTTATATGAATCAATCAACCTGAAATAATAGTCCATCCTAAATTAAGGTTTCATGTGCAAGAAGAGAAGTTTGTAACTTTAAAAATGGAAGAGCAGAAATTGTTTTAAAGTAAACGTACCCCCTATTGTAGAGAAAGAGTTGTGCGAGGCAATATCCAAGGAGCAGAAACAAAAATATGGTGATTCCTGTGAGCAGTGAGATGAGCATCAACGCCCGAAGTGATGATCGTTTGTAAGTGATGCTTGTCTGTGGCAACAAAAGTCAAGCACAAAATTAAAATATATACTCTCCTCACAGATTCTGTTGTGAGTAATAAAGATGAGATAGATGGATTCTAGTCTATTTAAATCTACATTTTATCCATTTGTAAATAATTCTACAGAAGTCAGTACTCATCCATTTGTTACATTTCACTATCTATGTTTAGAGAGCGGCTTAGCTTTTCCACTGGCAATTATTACTCTGCTTGGGAATATGCATCTTCATTGTCCATTGATAGTTTCCGCATTAGACATTTTGTGAGCAATTTGTAGCTTATCGATGATGTATTGTTTTGAAATTTAATAACTCTGTATGAATGAAGTAACGACAAAAATAATGCGTTTCATCATTCTGTTTGAGAAGGCTGGTAAGGAATCTGTACTTAAAATATAGTTTATATATACTATTTTCCATTTCATTATGTAAGATTCTTTTATCCCAACTCATCTAGAATGAAACAGTATACTATAATTTGCACTGCGCACATCGAAAAATTCCTCATAGTAGCTTGGGTTGTTAGATGGATTTCACTGGAGCTCCATTCTGTACAATATCTGTGGAGTTAATTGTTGCTCCTGGTAGTAGAGCATAATCGCTGGCTTCAGGCGTTTCGGATACCATGAAACAGCGTTTGAGGCGTTCTTAACCCATCTCTGCTAAAATAACTACATAATCAGTTTCAAAACGTTGTGAAGTTTATATTACAACAGGTTTGTGGAAATCTTTTCAACTATTGTAACAAACAGAATATTTATAAGTTTTTTAAACTCTCGCAATTATAAGATTTGTTCCCAGTTCTTGGGCAATACAGTTCACATTGCCATTAAAGGTTACCAAACAGCCATAGTCATTTAAATTGTAATTATTTTGGAGATATTTGAAACTTTCGTGGAATTGAAACATGTATTCCACAAGTGAGAAATAGTGTGAACTGATATTTCAAAACGAACCATATTCCATAATATTGTTACTAAAAATGATTAATTTTAAAGATGTTTGAAACATATCTTGTTAATATTTGGATCATCAAAACAATAACACTTGTTTCACAAAATATCAGTGACTGAGGCACTGTACAATAAAAAAAAAAATATCATTGATTCCTCGAAAATGTTTTTATATTAAGTGGAATGCAAGTTTTCAAGGTTAGATACGAATCCTCAGAATCGGCTTGTTTAAAACAGCTGGATATGAAAAGGTTCACCTACATTTTGTTCTTTGTAAATTCATTACTAATTGTTGGTACAGAGCATGGATTCTCTGAAATACTTCCGTCACAGTTACACTTTCTTAGTATATCCAGTTGTGTGTAGATTTTTCTTCCACAACAGTTTTATATCTTTCCATTCTATCTGATCCTAATTTGTCACCACTGTATTACTTCAACTCTTTCATAAGTCCACTTTTCACGTCTAAATTCCTGTAGAGGTCTCTTTCAGTGAATTATTATTAACAACTTATAGTGTTAACTTTCCACAATTTTTGCTACTGATATTTGTCTAATGAATGGACATTTTATGTGATAGCGCAACACTTCAGAATCCTTTGAGGATTCCTCCTTTGTTTCTCAATGATTAGCAGCAGTTTTTGTTAAATCATGCCATTAATTTTTCTAAAAAATATTCTGGTAATTTTAAGTATTTACCAGTTAAGTGCACCAAAACATGTTTCATTCCAATCTTAATTTCGGCGTTACTGAAAATTTTGATAGTAATAAGGCAACAGCAGTCTATTGGTCACTACTTCTCTATTTGATCTACTCATAAGCTTTAAACGATGATCTGAGAAATGTAGAGCCACACATTATCATCACATCAGATCATTTAAAATGTCAAATTTCCAATGCTGTGGTATGTTAGATATAGAAGATTACTCAGAATGACTATTGCATTAATCCACATTACCCGATTCGTTGTTCATGTATGGAGTAAACTAGTTGGTGGAAAAATTGGCCCAACAGTTGGATAATTCTACGAAAGCATGGTTGGCGGAAGTGCAGTTTCTTCAGCATACCTGTCGCACCTGAAGTCAAAACACTGTCACATCCAGTGGTAATATCTGGAAATGATATGAAACTTCCACACAAATGTATTTTAGATATCTGTTTAAAAGCAAAACACTGTGACATATTACTTTCCTTCCCGATATCAACCTGTGTAGAATTTATTCCTTTGTGATGCTTCAGTCATGTTTCTGAACTGATCTCATTAGACATTCATGTTTTCAACGCATTAGTATAATGGCATTGTTTTATGCTATATTAGGTTCAATCAAACATTTTTCTAATTTCAGAATATGCAGAATAAGTTATTTGCTGGTAGAAACCCCCCACTGCATTCATCAATAAAAAGTTGTAACAGCAGACCTCTAACTGCTTCCAGTAAGTTAAAACCATGAAACTGGTCGATTTTCTGTGCTGAGTGAATCAACTAGTTGAAGAAAATAATAAACATCAGAAAATCTGTGGGTAACAATGAAGTCTGTCTCCTTATTGTTTTCTGGTTATGTGAAATTTGCAAATTATACATAAAAGCTCTTAAAACTGGTGTCAAATTTTTGGCATCAAAAATAGTTATTGACTTTTATTGTACAGTTACCCAACAGAGACTTTATACAAAGTGTAGACAAAATTCTGCTCTCTTTTCATTATAGTGTGGAATGTTTCTCATACTGTTGTATCAAGCAAAATGTCTATAGCTTGTTGAAAGTTTTAGTTAAATTTTAAATCCTGATGAATCCTTTACTTCTCTTTACAATATTCAGGACTTTTGCAACTAGTAAGGAACTTAATTCTGTCTTGCCATTGAATCTTCTATACTTTGTTTTATCAACTCCATGGTCCATACTTTCTCCTGGTAAGTTTTGGAATCTGCTTCAGATGTTTGCAGGACTCACATGTAACTATCAACTTTGAGCTTGTCTACTTCATCTAAAGCGGCCTGGTCATAAATGTCACTATATTCATTACACAAGATGAACTGCCAGAATTAGTATGCGCCAAATCGGGGATACTTCTATTTGTTGTAGCAGCCTGTTAACAGACCTACAGCCTTGTTTGTGGGCCAGTACATTGTGATAGTGGAAGTATTTCAGTTTTCAATTGAGTGTGAAGCTCCTCTGTCTTCGTATATTGAAACAATATTCAAATGCATCAGATAATTGCATAGATAAAGACTGCAATTTCTTCTTACTAGTCATCTCTGTCACACGTTATATGTACTAGAGAGCAATGTTGTGCTAGGTTTCTATCATCGTTTTTCCTTGGACAACACTTAGGAATGCTGCAACAGAGCTAAAAATATAGATACACTGCCAACGATACTCAGGGATACAAGATGCCAACCTTTCTACAAGCAGTATGTTTCATAGAAGTAACAAACATTCCAGATGTTAAGTATGTGCTACCTTCAGCCACAGAGCAACATGTTTCGACCACGATGTTTACATTATTATGCTGACAGAAATAATTTTAGCACTCATTCCTGTTCATCACTTGTGTTTTTTTACTTGGACATGATAAATTTTTTTAAATACATTTTATGGAAGATTTGGAAAACTTTAGTTGCGGGTGACTTGAATAATTTAAACAAAATTCCCTTTGATGGTCGTATAGATTGCTCATCTCTTGGATGTCTCTTGGATGTTATTGTAAGCTACACTGATGTTTCTATATTTTAGATTATGATATGAATCTTTCTCAGTTATAAACATAACTTGTTCATATGCTATTTTGTTCTTGCACATATTTCTCAACTTCTTTCATTTTTACACAGGTATACGATGTTTTCTTCATTCCATCCTAATTTTTTCTTCTGATTAATTATTCAGACTGCTGATTTTTCCAGTCCATGCTACCACCTCTTGACTGTAGGTGATTAGGTCTTTGTTACCTGTGCAACTGTGTCAGCCTTATTTGATCTTCCATCCGGAAAGCTAGGTTGAAAGAAAGTGGCTAAACTTTGATTATTAACACATAAAATTTAAAATGTATCTTGTGAGCAGGTACGTTTACATAGATTATTAAAGCAGACAGAAAATCAAATCTGTGTACTTACCTCATTTATATATGCCATTATTTCCTTGAACAATGGAAAGTTTATGGTTTGAGCACTTGAATATAGACTTCTAAAAGTTACATTAAATTTATTCTGAAAATAAAAAAAAAAAGATTAAGATTATTATAAGTAGCATGATGATGCATTAATGATTGGTTCCTTCATTAAATTTATCTTTAATATAATTTAAATGGATGCAAAAAATATGTAAGCATTGCTATTGTTAATATTCTTCTCTATCAGCTAACCAAGGGTGCCGCAGGAGGTAAAGGCATTGCAAATAAAAAGTTTTGTTGCTATTATCTTCACTCATCATTTAGTCAGTTTCAAAGTTTTAGAACTGTAAACGTTAGACTGGTTAGTTCTTTGTCATTTCAGGGCACTATTTTTAAAGCACCAGTTTAGACACGAGCATAAGTGCAGAAAAATCGAAGTGAAATATTTCACTGGAAAAAAAAAATCACCAGAAAGTTCCCTTTGAGAAATTTCATGAACTATAAAGTACTTCCTTATACTGCCTGCCATTATGAAACCATTATTTGTATAAAAAAAAAAAAAAAAAAAACACCACTCAACAACCAGCTGGGAGTTGTTGATGCTACGCCGGAAGGTTAAGAGGCTATACCAGAGAACCAGTTAGCTTTGTTTAGTACTGCGATAACAATTTGCTAACGGAGAACATAAGCTTGGTTTTATTAGTAAAGAGGAAGGTACTGAAATGGTGACTATTTCTATAGCCATCAACAGTTAGGTTTTTGCAGTTATTCTGAAACGCCCATTCGACTAAAACTAATGGGCAGAAGAATGGGAATTTCTTTACAGACACTTGATGTCAGAGCTGAATATGCATAAAAATGTTTAATTTTACTGCATTCATTAGAAAAAGATACACAGAAATCTGTTTATCCCTATATTCAACCACAAATCTAGTACTTCTTCTTTGAAATAATTTATAATCTGCGGAACGGAACTGGTGCAGCCAAGAGGACAAGGTACACGACTACCATGCTGCAGAATCAAGTTCAATCCCGGTATCTTTTTTTTTTTTTGCTCGTAATTTCTAACGTTTCTAATACTCCTATAAGTTATAAAAATTCATTCGTTAACTTAACATCAGCTCGAATTGCCTAAATTCACACTGGTGATTCAATGTTTCTGGTTTGCAAGAAAATTAACTGTGGAAAGAAATACCGACACAATGTGAATGAATGTATTATAATTTTCAGTTTTTCTATAGGGAAAAAAACCTTGTACATATAAAGAATTTCGTTCCATAAGTTGTTCTTGGTGTATTCAAAATTTTGTTTTTCGTGTTCCATGATCAATCAGTTCCTCTTGATGTATGAGTTATGCCGACGTGAATAGCGATGTTGATTTAGACATTAAGTATGTTACTTTTAGCCACAATTTTTACAGTTTGTAGTCTTCTTAATAAGTAGATTATAAACAATCATCTGTTTTTTTTAACTATCTTGTCATCTTCACTTGTTAATAACCTCATCGATAAATATTTACATATCTTATTGTTAGAAAACGAGTGAAAATATTTAATAGTTGTTTAAGAATGGAAAATATTACACTAATATTGAACTAAAAATGATTTTATAATTACAGAAATATTAAAAGCAGTAGAAACTATCATTCAAATAAATGCCACAAGCTGGGCGCGAACCCGATTACCATTTTAGGATGCTAATGACCTCGATATTGACGCGCCCTATAACAACAACAACAGCGAACCCGATTCTGTAGCATGATAGAGTAGGACCATGCCCACTTGGCTAATCCCCGTCCCACTAACAAAGTTACCAGATAATATAAGTTCCCGAGAAATTCTATAAATTTGTTTGTTACTGTGACTTGGAATAATCAGCATCCGCTTCGATAGTTGAGGCTGAGAACTTTTCAGAAAGCACATTATAATGCATGCAGAAGTTTGAGATTTAGTTATAAAAAATACAGGAGAACCGTTATTTAGCAAAACTCAAAGAATTAAGTGCGCAACAGTAAGTATATTCAGCATGATACAAAACATTCATAGCGTTGATAATATTTTTAAATTAAAAAAAAAAAAAATTATGTGTAGGTTAACCACATCTAGAAACGTAGAAACTAGTCAGTGAACGAAAAATGTAACCGTGGTTCATTAAACTGTAGGCCCCCTATACTCGTTAGGACTATTGGGTTGGTTAGGAGACTACGATCGGGGAGGGTTGCGCAGCCAGTAAGAAACCATTTTACTAAGTCATTACAGTCACACGAGATTATTATAGTGGATTGCCCGACTCACGATAAACTTGGTAGATTTTGATGAAAAGTTTATGAAATCTGGTTTTGAGCCATGGTAGTTCACTGATTTGATTCAGTCTGTTGACTGGGGTCTCCAATGGGATTTTTTATGCATATCTTATATCACGATTTAGGACATTTTGCAATAATCTGATATGCGTGTCTGATGCATTTCCTGAAACTACTGCGGTGTACTCCACTAGGGGCCTGATGATAGCAACATATAGACGTATTCTGAGATGCGGCTGAATAGATGACGTTGTGTTCAGTATGGGTTACAATGCGTTTATTCTTGCCAGAGCTTTTCAGTGGAGGTTCCTGACATGTCTCTTCCATGTTAGTCTTCGATCGACGGTAACTCCGAGGTACTTAATGTTTGGAGACCACTCGGTGTTGTCTCTGAGCAGGAAGAATGGTTGAACTATTTATTAGTTAACATCCACTCCTCCTCCATTATCCATTGAAGTCTTATGAGGTAAATCCCCTCGAAGATCTTTGAAATTATTCATAAAAAAACTAATTGATCGATATGATCTCAGTGACTGCTTGTCCTTGCCCATCTTAGATGTCATTACCACTTCAGCGTATCTCCACACTTGTGGAAACTCGCCTCTTTTCAGAATTTAGTTGAAAACGAAGATAACGGTAGCTGGTAACACCCACCATAGCAGTGTGCATATGACTCCACCAAGTCTGGCAGTTTTAATAGATGTGTAGAAGCATCGTCAGGACTTCTTTGTGATTTCTTCCATTACATCGTTCTCAGGCTGTACAACTTCGAGGTATCATTGCAGTCAATCCTGTAACAAACAAATAAATTCTTCCTTGTAGGGATCTTCCATGGGTTTTAAGTTGGTTTGAAAATCCTCTTTCAGAACATCCGCCTTTTCTCAGGCTCGCAGGCTACTTGATTCTCCGTCACAAGAGGCGGGATCTTTTGTCTTCGTCGAAGTAGTGCATTGGTTTCCTACCACGCGGAATCATCTTCTGTGCTGAAGATCAGAACAAATAGGTACGGATTTTGTGTTATTCTATGGCTGCCTATATCTACCTCCGCTTTATAACTAACTAGGTGCATGAGTCCTTTGTGACTTGCCACTCCCTTGTTATATGGTTTTTTAGGGAATTGCTTCGTTTATGTTTGGAGACATCTGTCTTGAAAGGATTGGTGGGCTTCTGTACGCTGGTGCTGTCACATCACCCAATCAGTGAAATCGCCCTTCGCGATGTCTGGGCCAGTGACTGCCAGTCACGGAGCCTCTTGGACATGTCTTGTGAGGTGTTCCTTGAATACATTCCAGTATATGCCTCGCAGATTATGGTTTACCTCTCATCGTGCAGTGAAACCTCTGTAGTCATGCATAACATGGTTATACATGGCTACATACATTTTTGAAGGTTATTATCCGAGGACAGCTCAGTCTTCCTCTCTACACCAATAGCGCGACGCAACCGTTTGTATATGGCAATATTGAGAACGACTGGGAGACATCGATGTCCGAATAGGGTGGCTTCAGGTCCAAACACTATTGCGTCATGTTCCTCTGCAACGCGCAGCACCTGCATGCCATTTGTGTTCGTTAGCCACGAGTTCCAAGCCACGCGCTTGGTGTCACTTTCCAAAAACACATTGCCTAGCACATGAAGGAGCACTGCCCCCTAATCTTCGTCCAAGAAGCCCCCACCCGACTGCAGGTGGAAACTAGCAGCAGCCTTGCAAGTAAGTTCTCAATGGTGACACCAATTACTTCAATGCTCACCATCGTCAGAAGCACTTTGGGAGATGTTTTATCGAGTTTCTAACATATATGGCCGTTTTTCAACCTGCTGACGGATAATCATTCCAGTAACAGGAATAATTTGGGACTGCTGTTCGGATCCTGGACTTAAGGTGAGTATCGTTAATGAAGCAGGTTCTCTTATTTATAACAATTTATTTAATTTACGTCCTTAAATTATAAATCTATTGGTATGTCCCACATTTACACTTTCAGCTTTTGGTTAAAAGTTGCATGCTGGTTGGATTGTTTCATCTTCTGCGTGGGTTGTATCATCATTTACCTCATTTGCTGCTTGGCTTGTTCTTCATGTCTTGCCTTCTTCTTTCTTTTACTATTGCTGCTTTATAATGGTGGTTAGGCACGCTTATCAAACCTCCTGAAAGTCGCATATTTTCTATAATTGGTAACGTGTTTGACACCCCATTTCAAACATTTGGATGGTACTACTCCCTTCTTGAGGGTGCACACCCAAGATGTGTATTCCCTCGCGCACTTGATACATTTGGGTGGCAAGTCACAGTGCGGGGCAACATCAAAATGTACATTCACAACGTTGTCGGTAGCAGAGGGTGCTTTGCGCCAAAACTAATTCTTTGCATTACAGTTCAAAATAACACGAGGGAAGAAAGAATTCATATAAGTATCGGTACGAGACCTAATTTTTCTAATCTTATCTCTCCTGTCAATGCTACCCAAGTTGGATGGTGGAAGAAGTACTTTGTAGAACTCGTAAATAAAAGGGGTTGACAATTAATTCAAACGAAACATACGTTGTCTAACTACCAGAAAATCCTAGCCCTAGCACGAGGGTCAGTCGAAAACTAATGACTTCAATTTTTACTCCTTACATTAGTTAAATGAAAATTGAAATTGACGTAATTCTTCAAACCTTCTCCAATTCACTGCAGTAGCAACTTCCTGCATCAACAGGTGGCAGCACTGCATCCGATTGCAAAATGACTGACAGCCATGTTCCTATTAGTGTTTTGTGATTGAATTGTTGTATGCGGAAGGTGAAACGCCCATTCGCTTTCATGAAAGGCTGAAAACTGCGTACCGTGATGCTACAATGTTAGATGATGGGTTCGTCGTTGTAACGAAGCTGAAGAGAATACACCATCCGACGAAAAGTGGAGCGGTAGACCGGCGACTACAGTGACTCCACACAAATTCAGTGAACCAATTACATCATTCGTAGCGACCACCTGGTGACAATGGATGAATTTCGTCGCATTCTATCCGTTAGTAAAGGCAGTTTTATGACGATTATTCAATAACTGGGGTACTTAAAAGTTTGTTCACGATGGGTACCAAGAAAGTTATGCGACCAGAATAAAGAGACAAGAGAAACAATAGCCTCTGAACACTTGCATCGTTTCCATTTGGAGGGAGAGGAGTTTCTCGAAAAATTGTGACTGGAGACGAAACGTGGGTTATTTTTTTGAACTTGAATCAAAGAGGCAGTCAATAGAATGGCATCACATAACCATACCCAGGAAGAAAACTTTCAAAATTTGTGCGATTGGCAGGGAAAGTTGTGGCGAGAGTGTTCTGGAGTGCAGAAGGTGTAATTAAGTTTTTTTTTTTTTTTAGCAGGGACGTACGATAAATTCTGTCTAATATGTCAAAACCCTGAAAAAGCTTAAAGCACGTCTTAAGCGAGTTCGTCCAACAAAAGCTACCATATGGCCGATGCTCTTCTTTTACATGATAATGCAAGACCACACACCAGTCGTTACTCCACTGAAGAGACTGTGAACATTGGACGAGAAGTCTTGCCTCATCGCCTATACAATCCTGACCTACCATCATCAGCCTACCACCTAACCGGGCCGCTAAAATAAGACCGTGAAATTGTCCGTGCGTCAATGACTTAGGAAGCAAGACCATGTTTTTTACCTCCCTATACATGCCCTTCGTAAAAGTTGGACCAAAACTGTGGAAGATTATATTGAAAAGTGACAAATTAATCGTCAGTGTTGTGGTTTTCAAGCTAAATAATTGCATTTGAATTTCTTGACAGTTAAAAGGAGAAAAAATAGGAGGCATTAGTTTTTGTCTGACCGTCGTATCGATTCCCCAACACTTTCGTAAGGACTGTGGCAAGCGGTCACACATCGAGCGGCTCTTCTCTGTACTTTCCCCAAACTATCAATTAATCAATTGCGACAAATATCCCAAACAGTAAAACAATAGTTCAAATGTGGACGCACAATGGTATTCTAAGTTATTTCTTTTCTATAAGCGTTAAGAGTTTTCAAAATTCGATCTATGAATCGCAGCCTAGAATTAGCTCTACCTACGACCGAAACTATATGCAGGTCCCATCTCATGTTGCTCCGTACTATTACACACAAATACTTCAGGGAATCAAAAATGTCAATAACTGAGCTGTTCACTTTGTAATCCTGCATAAACGGTTTCTTTTTGTTATGAACATTCCCTTGTAGGGCCTACTTTTTGCCATTTAGTGTAAGTTGCCATTCATGGCAACATGCCGAAAAAACATCCAAATCTCTCTGAATTTAAGCAGTCTACAAAAATCCTTATTTCACTATAGATGACTGCATCACCAGCCAACAACCTCAGACTCCCATTAATGCTGTCTCCATACTCGTTTATTAAAATTAAGAATATAAGTGGTCCTATTACAGTTCCTTGAGGGACGCCCGCTTATACTAGTAAAGGTACCCCGATAGGGCCAGAAATGTTTAAGATTTGTGATTGATCATATGAGCTACGCCAGGACGATCCGTGATTCTAATTTCACGTTAAATTGTAGGTCCCTCTGACACAATGGCTTTGTATGTCTCCTTTAGGTTGTGGACTAAGTTAGTTTTCTCCGTCAGCGGCGACACACTGCGACTACAAAGGTAGAATATAATGTTTCCATTCGTAAATCAGTTCCGATATATCGTACGCCCGAATCTTCGCTAAAAGGTGATTATATGGTACAGAGTCGAAAGCTTTCTGAAAATCCAAAATGTTGCATCAACTGGTGATCCTGCATCAATAGCTTTCATTACGTCAAGCGAAATTAGGGTCAGTTGTGTATTTCGTCTAGAAACTTCATAATTTTAGAGCATATAACATGCTCCAACACTCAACTGCAAACAGATGTCAGAGATACGGGTCGGTAGTCCCTAGGATTTTTTCGATTTCCTTTCTTGAAAATTGGGACTACTTGCGCCATTTTCCAGTCAGAAGGTACTTTTTTCTTTTAAGGTTTTTGCAGCACATACAGTAACTGATAGAAATCGTTCTATTTCCGCCGCGTACAGGGAAAATACTCTTACATGGATACCCGGAGTTTTCCCCCACTTAAGATGCTGTAATTGCTTTACAATACCTGCATTATCTGTTCGTAAAGAATCCATCTCTAACTCCACACGTCATGAAAAAATGGGTACGTTGTCCATATTTTCATCAGTGAACGATTTTCTATAATCGGTGTTTAGTACGTTAGACTTGTCGCGGCTTCCGTTAACGACGTGTAAGTACTTGTTCCTACAACTGGCTTTCCATACGTACGACGAAAATTTCTTTGAATTTTCCGTGATGCTTTTTAATTGACAGTTATAAGGGAAGTCATGAAACGCCTCACGGATCGAATTTTTAAGAAGGCCTATTAAATCAAATAAGTTTTCTAAATCACTATGGTATTCCCGTCTTTCTTAAGCACGCTTTGCTTTTTGAGTTATCTTTTAACTTCACGCCAGTACCACGGTGGAACATTCCCTTCTGTGATAATCCATTCCGGTATATGTATGTCGATAACTTTCCTCACTATACATATAAATCGATGCCACATGTCTTTAATGGAGTCTCCTGTTATTTTGAAAGTACGGAAATTATCCCTCAAGTACATTCTGTAATATTCATTATTAGACCCGTCTTTAAGAGACGTTAAGCAGTTAAAAAAAATTTATTAGAGGTCTTTTCTATTTTGTAAACAATCCTTTCTTTTTTCTGTTTGCGCTCATTTATTGACTTTATGGTTGTGGCTACTGCTCTCTGACCGCTTTTTCCGGCGGTCATTGAAATATTTGTGATTAATTCTGGCCAACTTGTAAAGATAAGATCTAATATGTTTTAGTTGCCGTCACGACAACCTACTGTTGAAGATTATGATCCGATAACAGGCCGAGAATCATTTCACAAGCTATTTTATTCCTGCCTCTAGTAATGTGAACGTAACTACACCAGTCCAGGCAAGTTACCTAGTCTCCTCCTAGTATTATTATACGATCCTGAAATCGTCGAGCTATGTTATTTACAGTATTTCTTAACGCCTAAGCAACAGCTTTGTAGGCATCAGATGTACGTTAGAAGCCACCTGTCAAAAATTTATTCCTTGCTACTTTAAGTTTAATCCAAACGATTTCACAAACCATTTCGATGGCTATTTCATTACACGAGACGAATTTGATGATGGCTATAAATACACCCTTCCAGGTGAATGCAATCTATTCTTACGGAAAAAATAATGTTGTTTTTAAAAAAATTCGGCAGAAATTATATCTGGTTTTAATCAGCTTTCTGTACTGCACTCCACACGGCCCCTGCCACCCATGTAGCTGATTCACGTGTATAGCGCACAACTAATTTATTAAAGGGAGCTCTGCACGACTCAATAGTATGGCGAAGATCGAGGAATCTG
Organism: Vandiemenella viatica; assembly: GCA_031002005.1. Lineage (NCBI taxonomy): Eukaryota > Metazoa > Arthropoda > Insecta > Orthoptera > Morabidae > Vandiemenella > Vandiemenella viatica. Next base: position 52,334,106 of record CM061921.1, read on the forward strand.
CAGCCAATATCACTCCAGAATTGCCGTATATTCTGAATCAGCTCCTCATCACGGCTCTAAATCAAAGGTCCACAATCTGTTCTATCAATGGTGTCGCAAGTAGATAGCTTTGCCGATGTCTTGAGATGAAATGATAAATTCCAACCCACGATGGCAAACACCACTGGTGCCGACATACACCTCCGTTTGCAGCTGGTAACACACCATACGCTCTTTGGCACCAGGGATAGCCTCCTCCATATCTCGAATCAGACCACCCGAAAATCACACTGGATTTCCTCCCCGAAAAAAATGTCATTTCCCTAAGGGGACACAATAAACCGCCTAAAGTTTGAGATCCCGACCACCATTACTCCTATCTATGGTTGCTCAGACCTAGTGGGCTAGAGGGCCGCCAACTCACTGGATGACGATTATGTAACTGAGTCAGTCCCCGACAATACATTTGAACACTGGCACAAGCTCGCGTTTCTGTTCGTGCTTGCAGCTTCGAGGTATAAAAGCCACACGGCTATAACCGATGTGCGCCCTTCGTACATCACCCATCCTCTCTGCCTGGGTTGCAGGTAAAATGATTGATAGGGGAGAACCTTTGAGCAGACTAGCTACATCAGGGTCACCCATTTTACATCTGCTGCAACCTCTCATGGCAGCTTTCAGCTCTGTCACTTTCGTTAGCGAAGCTGAGTGCGCAGATCAGCCACCTCAGACCACATCTGCACACAGCAAGGTCAGTCCCTAGACACATTATCTTTTGGAAATTAGAACTCAACTAGATAAATGGACGAAAGAGAAAATTATCCAAGTGCCCCAACACGTTACTACTCTAGTGCCCTAATTAGTGCGCTCAACGTGCACAGAATAAGTCAAGTGAACCGTGCTACAACAGAGAGGTAAGAAAATCCTATAGTCACAAGTACAGAAGTTTGTGTTCAAAGCATCACACACTGCACGCAGCTAAATTCTTAGAACCCTTAGTAAAGGAAAACAATCAGCGGACAGTAAACTACCGAGTGCAGATGAAACTAAACAGAGGGTATTCTAATGCAACTGCCAATTGCTACACCCAAACCCAAAAATTGATTAATACAAGTCAAATTCTCTACAAAAGATAAATATAGTTCAAAATCAATATGGGACTAAACTTTTATTTGACTACTACTACATCTTGCGCTTCCCAAGTAAAGGTAAATCAAAAATATTAACCAACAACCTTAACGGTTATTCGAAACCAACTGTCGCATGCACTCACTACAGAAACGACCTATGCTCTGGCAGTTGTAGTACCGGTATTGTGTTGACTCCCTCATGCTGTGCAGCTTCTGGATCTTTATCCTCGAGGTACACAGTGGCGCCGTCTTATATATGCCTTTATATTCTCTTGTGTCTTAAATTATCAAGGTATACAGCTACTTCTTGTTGGTCTTCGGTGAACGTAGTATTACCGCAGTTCTCGCCATGAAGCCTCTCTCCTCAAACTCTTCTTTCACTTGTTAATCTAAGTGGTTGAAAGCTATCCACTAGTCACCACATTTAAAATGACGTCTTGTTCTGCGACGCGTTGTTAGTGACCGCCATGTAGAAGACCGCTGACATCGTTTGAATCTTGTACATAACGATTCCGGCTTGCTTGATGATGAAAGCGTCCTTACAAAGCTTCTTAACTGACTGTACAGCTCCATATGTTCCTCCTTATAGCTGATTATCAGAGGAATTGGTTTAAATTTTTTTGTTCCACTTAGTGGAAACTCGTCACCCACTGGAAGGCATGCTTATTGAATTCTGGTGCTGGGTAGTGCAGCGACATCTTCATTAGTTCTAAGCTAGGCTGTCAGTGTGGATCGACGTTGCGTGCGCCAACCCTCCGCTTCGTCGGATGGCTTGAGACTGGTGGCGTTTAGAGCAGTTTTCTTCATTGTTTTAACGGAAAAAGTTACCCGTTTCTTTAGGTGATCTTTTTAAATGGCAGAGCTGGTTGCACAACGCTAGCGTGAGGTAGTAGCTTCATAATTCGTAGCCATGTTGTCATCATCTAGGTTGTCGCACCGTCAAATTTTTGTCGAATTTGCTGTCCAGTATTGTAGACGCGCGCTTCACAAGACACTATTAGAAACATTATCAGTGCAGAATTCGAAGTCATAGTGACATCAGGGAAACTTTCGTTGTCAGCCTCAGCTATCCGGTCCAAGAGCTACTCTAATCACGCAGAAATCGTGGATGTCTACTGACAGAATAGTCGCTGGGATGCCAAGTTCGCTCAGACGGATGGGCGGATGTATATAGCCTATGTGAATGCGTATGCGAGAAATGCAATTGCTGACGCATGGCCTTTTTATGGCTTTGCACATCGTCGACGTCGAAATCATCAGAGGCGACGACGCCCGTTGTCCGGCTGGCAACGGACCATTCTATGACAGCGAGAACGTTATATAATGGCATCCGCGTTGGTGACTAGCATTATACTTTTAGTATTTTCGAACAGCGAATATACCTGGTGAAGACGGTGTTTTTATAACACCATGCTGTTTAAAAACCGCGAAGACTACAAACTACGTCGGACTGGCGAGCTATTCAGGAAGACAAGAGAACGAAAGAAGTTCCGCGCAAAAATCAAGAGTTCTCCATGGACCGAGTCTACGGATCAGTGCAAGGTTTTTAAAGTTCGTCCTGTCACGGCACGACCTTCTAAATCTGACTGGTTATTATAGTAATGAAAGAGAAGCAAACATTCTTTTAATAACATGGCTTCTATTATTTCCACTGCACTTATTAACAATTCATTTTACTGTTCCTATAAATCTTTTAAATGAAGCCTTAATAGACATGCCGGTAAGTCAAAACTTCCTTTTCATCTTGCGATAATAGTGAACCAATATATTTCTCATAAGAACGGTGACTTTCCCGGCGTATGTTTGCAATGACTTCGCGAATGTACCACCAGACTGTGTTATAAAAACACTATATTTTGACGGCTAGCTCCGCTGTCTTCCACAGGTGTAAAATCGTCTGTACTGATTTACAGCTAATGATTATCGGCTTGGTACCATTAGCGTTTTGGGAATGCAGCTAGTTAAATTTCTGTGGGTCAGATATCATGATCGAAACTATTTATTGTCTTGGTATCCAGTTATAGTGATGTGTTAAATCTCCGCTATTAGAATAAATAATATTGTATGCGGAATGATGGCTGATACCATGCACTGTCTAAAGGAGGAACTCATTTTGTAGTTTACGAAGAAGAAATGCCTACGATAATTAGAAATGATGCTTGATCGTGATTGTTTCCAGAGCTACCAAGTATTCCACTAATAGAAACAGCTGATGTGTTCATTCCAATTACTAGAAAAATCAGATCTTTATCTCATGGTGTAAATTTTTTAAACTATCAGTACTGTAATAACAAAATCTAGCTGCTCCGGTCTTTAGAATTTAAATATCTTAGTCTGGACTCTAGTGAGAGGAAGTGTAGTTCAGTCTCAGGTTACTATAGCAAACAATAGTTCCAAGGTCCTGCAAAAGAAGGGAGTAAACGAACGTTTCCGGCAATGATTATCTCCTGCGGCTTTGACTGCGCTGTATTTCATTGATCAGTTTCTAGATTGTGGATGATATTGCCAACTTCACACGCCTGAAAGTATTAAGAATATATCTAATTCGAATGTTTTCAGTGCCCCATGATATATTTTAAAACAAACAGTACGATGTACATTAAAAAAAATCGTTTCATCTCTAGCTTTTAATATTCATACGAATTAAAATATTTTATACTTCTTATACAGTAACTTCCGGGCTTAAAGTAATGGACGAATAAGGAAGCTGGAAATGCGTATTACTGTCCGTAAACCATTAAGTGCGTACCCAACATGTTGACCATCGAATTTATATGTTAAAATGCCGAAACCCCAGCCATCAGTGCAGCTATAAAAAAATTCTGTTTGTGTAAGTTCTCTCCCAATATTTTATTCTTAGTGCTCACTAATATTAAGTTTGTTCCTTAACAACTGCGACACTCAAGATGGACTTCTATGACCGTGACTACTTTTTTTTTTTACTAATTGCTTTACGCCTCGTCGACGGCTAAGGTCATTAGAGGCGGGATGGGACTGGGGAAAAGGAACGGGAAGGAATTCGGCCCTAGCCTTTTTGAAGGAAGCATCCCGGAATTCGCCTGGTGTGATTTGGGGAAACCATGTAAAATCCAAATCTGGATGTCCGGACGGAGATCCGAACCCGCGTCCTCCCCAATGCGAGGCCAGAGCGTTAACCGTTCACCCACCACGCTCAGTCTGTGACTACTAACTAGGTGCAAGAAGCCCTTGAGTAAGAAAGTAGTTTAAATTTCTGCTGTTTAGAGGAAATCAGAAACAAAACTTATCAAAACCGTTTGTTGGCTAGCAAAACGAAGCAGTTTCCGTGAAACGATTACGTCTCCTTTATCAAAAGAAATGGATATAGTGTGTTAACAATGTCGTAGTTTTAATGCCACAATTAAAGCTCCAATGACTGCAAGTCTGTGTCTGTTTCGTTTACAGGTTTCACAAAAAAAAAAATGGTTTAAAAAACATAAAACCGCCTTCAAAAAAGGGCACTAAAATTTTAAAATAATTTTATACCTTGCTTAGAAGAAAGTAAATCTAAACGGACAATATTTTACATTACTTTTATTGAAATTTTTACATTAATTAGTTATTTTTGGAGTCGCTGCCAGCTGTCAGATCGCGCAGATCAAATTACTGAACTTTATCTGGTGTTCGAGGCGAACCGAGAGTTCGAACAAAAATTTCAAATATTTTACAGCATGTCGTGAGGAAGATAGTTTTATTGCGGGTGTATCTCTGGCGCTATAGTGTCAGTTGGTAGGTTGTATCATGCAGTAAACACTTTATAGTTAGTATAATATCGGTGTATCATCTATATGTTTCAGTTTTGTTGAAAAATGTTTCTAGAATTAATTATAGGTAAGTAGTAACATGATTTTTTATGTATTATTGTTATTTATTATTGTTTTTATCTTTTTGTTTTTCTTGTTTTGGCTGGCATCGACTCCAAAAATAAATAATTAATGTAAAAATTTCAATAACAGTAATGTAAAATATTGTCCGTTTAGATTTACTTTCTTCTAAGCAAGGTATAAAGTTATTTTAAAATTTTTAGTGCCCTTTTTTTGAAGGCAGTTTTTATGTTTTTTAAACAATTATTTTATTTTTAAATTTTTAGTGGTATTACAGTTAATTTGTATTTAAATATGCCGCAGTAGTTCTCATTTTGCGACCTTCCTGGTAGCTCAGTGGTTAAAGCGAATGCTTTTTTTTTTTAAAAATATCTGTCTTTACAACAACTTTCAGAATGAGGTGAATTGGATACTGTGTTAAGGAATGTCAGTTTACATTTTGGTCCAGGCTGTGTTTCGATCTAATCATAACATCTGTTAAAGCTGCTGCTCAATAATCGAAACATGTAACATCTGGACATTAATACATACCACATACAAAAATCTGTCTCTGGAATATATCTGTTCGTTCCGGTATCACACAGAAAATATAGATATTTAATTGGTTTTCACAACGTAAAAGCTCGGGGTCCAAGTTGAAATCTGAAGTACATGTTGAGACATTAGGACACATACATTTTATAAATATTCTGCAATGACTTAAAAATAGCTTAATTGATTTTGACGGTACTGTGGATTTTGTAAAGAGCGTTGGAAATTATAAACGATGGGGGTAAAGGAGAAGAGGGATTGGGCTTTTGTATACTAAATGTAGACTGTCTTTTCTGATTGATTTAAAGTATACGATTGTAAATTTCTATTGATATCATATAAAATTTTTAGGTGTGTATAAAAAATAATTAAGGGGTGTGGAGGTGAAGAGTAGTTTTTGTTAAGGTAGTCTCATTGTTTTAAAGTATACATGTGCAAAGTTCCATCAAAACCAGATAAAAACTGTAGCTTTGTTTAAAGAACATTTACAGAAATTAAATGGGGTAAGGAGTGAGCGGTTGGGTTTTGTAAACAAAATGTTTCTCTTTGTTCTTAAGTATAAATTTGCAGTGTTCCATCAAAATCTGATAAAAACGGTAGATATCTATAAAGAACATTGGAAATTTGGAGGGGTGGGGGTAGAAGGGAAGACGGGCTGGGCTTCTGCAACCTAATTTAAATACAATTGTTATGTATTTTTTAAAGTATATGTGTGCAAATTTTCTTCAGAATCAGATAGAAACTGTGCTTTGTGTAGATTAAAGGGGTGGAAAGGGGAAGAGAGGTTTGACTTCTCTAAACCAAACTCAGACAGTATTTTTCTGTTTGTTTTGAAGTATACATGTGCATACTTCCTTCAAAATCAGATAGAAACGGTAGCTTTATATAATGAACATTGACAGTAATTAAAGAGGTAGAAAGGGGAATAGGGTTTGTGTTTTTGTCAAAGTAATGTGAGTAGTATGTTTCTTTTTTCTATTTGCTTTAAAGTAAACACATGCGAAGTTCCACCGAAATCGGATTAAAATGTGGGTTTGTACAAACATTAAGGGATGTAAAAGGGGAGCTGGGGTAGTTTTTTTTTATTTTTTGGGCGAAATCTTCTCCATAAAAAAATACATGTATGTGCCAACTTTCATAAAGATCGGTCAAATGGTGTCAACTGTAGCTTTTCAAATAGAAAATTGACAAAAGTCAAGGGGCAGAATTGGGGAAAAGGGGTTCAGTTTTTGCAAACTAAAAGCTGACATTATTTTTCTCTTTGTTTTACATTGAAAGTTTGCTAAGTTCTATCTAAATTGGATAAAAACTGTGGGTTTATATAAAAATTAAACGTTTTAATGGGGAGTAAGGGTGGTTTTTTTGGTCCGAAACCTTCCTCGTGAAAAAATTCATATAAGCGCAAACTTTCATGATAATAGGTCAAATGGTGGCGACTGTAGGTTTTTATATATATATATATATATAAAAAAAAATTGACAAACATTAAGTGGTTGGTAGGAGGGAGAGGGGTTGAGTTTTGGCAGACCAAATGTTGACAAGATTTTTCTGTTTGTTTGAAAGTATACATTGGCAAAGTTCAATCAAAATCAGATATGAAATATGAGTTTCTATAAAATTAAGGGGTGTAAACGGGGAGATGGGGTGGCTTTTTTTATTTTTTTGGTCAGTAACCTTCTCCATGAAATATTACATGTATATGACAACTTTAATGGATATCAGTTAAATGATGTCGACTATAGTTTTGTATAAATAACATTGGCAAAAATTAAGGGGTGGATAGCGTGAGAGGGGCTCAGATTTTTCAAACCAAATGTTGACAGCATTTTTCTCTTTATTTTGGACTATACATGTCCAAAGTTCCATTGAAATCGGATAAAAAATGTGGGTTTGTATAAAAAATTAAGGGTTGTAAAGGGAGAGAGGGGTGTTTTTTTATTTTTTTGGATCAGAAACCTTTTCCATGAAAAATTACATATATATGCCAACTTTAATGGAGATCAGTTAAATAGTGTCGACTTTAGCTTTGTATAAAGAACATTGGCAAAAATTAAGGGTTGGATAGGGTGAGAGGAGTTCAATTTTTTCAAACCAAAAGTTGACAGTATTTTTCTGTTTATTTTTTACTATACATTTCCAAAGTTCCATCAAAATCGGATAAAAAGTGTGGGTTTCTATAAAAGTTGAGGGGTGTAGAGGGGTAGAAGGGGTGGTTTCTCAATTAAATTCATATGGGACCACTTTGGAGGTATACTCTATCCACTATAAAAATTTCATTTAAATCGGTTCAAAATTGGCGAAGATATCGCTGAACATACATAAAAAAAAATCCAGACGACTTGAGAACCTCCTCCTTTTTTGAAGTCGGTTAATAAGGAAATAAAAGGACGTTTCAGTTAGCAGTTTTCCTTGTCGTCTTACCACCGCATGTATTCAGCGCGCTTCCGTGCTATTCATTGCTCCATCCTAAACAATTATTTCAGCGATGTTAATTATTGCTCTACGTGAAAGGGACTTTGAGAGAGTTATATTTGTTAAGATTGTCAAAATACAAAAACTGATAGCTCCTGGTAGATAAGGAGAATGTATGAAGAAAGAATTTTTGCAGAACCGCACCACGCCGATTTTTGACTCAAAACGACAGCATATGAGGAATCTTTCGACTTTTCTGCAGCCATCCGCATGTAATTGCATCAGCATTAAGAGAGGGTAGTGCTTAGTAGGACAATGTTTACGAGCATGGCCTGCCACAATAGAGAAATAGCTTTTCACTCTGACAAACAAGGACATTTATTCTAACCGTCTAAGCATGCAAACAGTAACCTTCATTAATGCTGAAATGCCATTCTTCACTGATGAGAAGCTGTTCAACCACTGAATCTGCAGAAAATATGAATGTACACCGTCCAAGTGGAAAAAATATCATCCACGATACATGTATCACAGCTAAAGAAGTATATATATATCCGCTTGTGGTGGATTACCGAGCGTGATGGGTGAGAGGTAAGTTTTCTGGCCTCGCCTTCGGGAGAACGTGTGTCTGTATTTCCGTCCTGTCATCTGGACTTGGGTATTCCATGGTTTCCTCAAATCACTCCAGACGAATGCTTGGATTGTTCCTTCAAAAGGCCATGATTGGATTCCTTCCCGTTCCTTGCCCCCAGTTCTTTTCCCCCTGTATTCACCTTGACGTCGACGTCAACGAGACATAAAGCCATAAGTAAAAAAAGATCCGGTTGGTTGAATGAATACAGAAGTCTAGTGTTATGTTAGGCAAAGATTATGACAGATCATATTAAAATACACTAGATCTCCTTCCAACAATAGAATAGTGCCAATGTTGTTCCCCAATCACACGGGAGTACTGCACATCATCTTATCAATCGAGGGAGCCGAGTTGTATCTACAGAAAGTGTCTCGGGAGAAAATCGAAAAATTGTGAGAAAAAACGGAATGTCTGCCGATGAAGTAGCGTCAACCTTCAAATGCTGATAGGAAACTCGGGAAGAAATATAAAAAAATAATTGTTGGATTTTAAGAACGATAGAACGAGGGCTGCTAAGGTTGCTAAAGAAGGTACTGAAAGCAATTATGGAAAGTCGTTTTGCCTCTCACCGACTATTCTGGCATACCTTTATTTCACTGTTCATTCAAATCAGCTCTGTAGTTACGTCATGATCCCATTCCAAACTTCCTTTAGCCCTTCTTTCCCAAGATTTTGGTGCAATTTACAAATCTACATGCGAGCTGGAAACTGAAATCGTAAACTGCTTTAAGCGTAGACACACCAGTGGAAGACCGATAAACTTTGTAATTGTTTTCATTATGGCAACAGTGCTTGACAACTATATAGCACTAGCTGATACCTGCGACTTCGTACGCGTGAATTAAGAATTTCTTTGCCAAAATTGTATATAGAAAAATGTTGGTAACGAAGGATTGGTCCCAAACAACACCGACTCGGCATAATATGACCGGAAAGCCATCACTATATCATTCTACCATCGAACCTGTCTCTTGAAGAGAATCAATTTCCAACATATTTAAAAACAGAAAAACAAACGAAGGTGAGGGGTTGTGTGTGTGTGTGTGTGTGTGGGGGGGGGGGGGTTAACTAAGGGCAGCTGTATTCCAGCTTGATCTTTTCTTCCTTCTTCTGCATGAGCATCCCATCCTTGGGATCTAATAACTTTAGCCGCTTATGTTCTGTAAGAGCTACAACTTGGGCAAGTTTACGCCCGCAAGGCATGCTAAAAAAGAAGGCAAAATAAACTGGTGCCAGAAACATTTAAGCAGACACAAAGTAATAGGACAGAGAAAATTGATATCCGTACTTAATAATACGTTACGCAAATATCAGTTGTGTTGATTATATACGCAATAATTTTAACAATAGTCTGTTAAAAGAATCGACGGGGGAGGAGGGTGTGGAGGGGTCCAGGCAAAAGCCATGTCGGGATACGTGGCGGGATGGGGGGGGGAGTTCAAGGGGAACCAAAATTGAGCTGCGTAGTTTATGGACGCTCCCTTAGAGGCGCCTAAGGACTGGAGGCAAGGAACTGAAAGGAATTCTTCCATGGTCTTTTGAAGGAACCATCCCGGCATTCGCCTGGAATGATTTGGGGAAAACATGGAAAACCCAAATCTGGAAGGCCGGACGGGGATTCGATCCTGCTGCCCCCCAAATCAAGACCAGAACGTTAACCCACTACGCTCGGTTTGTCATCTTAATTTCTAATGAAGAACATTGACCTTCAGAAGGACTGACATTAATGATCGGCTTGCAACATCGACTTAAAATTAGTTATAATTTCATTGACTGCACTCTAGCCCGCTGATATTGTTGATTTACACAGGCCTAAACGTCATTGTATAACAAAGGTTGAGATATTTGAAGTTATAGTCTTTTATTGTGGAAGCTTTCCATCTTGTTGTCGAATCGGTCTGTCTACAAACAACTATACCACTGATGTGTTTATTGTTATTCCGAACAGTGAGCACAAGTGAAGTGTAATGTAATGAAGTGGAATCGTGTTAACTACCGTAAGTTAAGGATGCATCGCCATTGAAATAATGGGAATCTTGTTGAGGTAAAAGTTTTTAATACAAATACGCTTCCATTACAGTTGGCGAGCAGCTTCAGGAAATTTAAAGAAAGAAAAGAAGTTAACGCGGGAACGCAATTTCCCCAGCGGCCGACTCGGCGGTCCGTTCCGCGAGTTATATCCATCAGCAGACCCAGTTCTGAACACTTCTTTAGCCATCAGTAAGATGAGGCAGCTGTGGTAGAGTGAGTACTTGATTGCCGAGTAGCTCAGGTAGTACAGCGCCTGACTGGCCCGAACGACCGAGGTTCGATCCCCGACAAGGCCGAGTATCTTCATCACAGCTGATCGTCCGGAACCGCCATACCAAAACCTCTGAGCCTACTGTCTCGTTAGTAAGGGAAATCCACACGGGGAAAAATAAAAAGTTGGCCGGTGCTTGGAGACGACTCCGTCACCGTCAAGCTCAATCGGAGGTGCGGCGCTCCACCTCCGTGAATACTGTTGAAAAGGGCGCTAATAACCCCGACGTTGACGCGCCTTAAAGCTCCAACAACAACAACTGTTGAAAAACGGCAGTGAACTGTCGCTGTTGTCTGTAGCGAGGATAACAGATTGTAGTTAGGTAACGATCTCAGATATATTCGAGCACTGAATGAGCGAGTGCTGCTTACATCATTTTCATATCACTGCGCTCATCCTTTTTCAACGACCTTTTCGCTTTTTGGTAATACCACCATCCGAAACTTTGGACATTTTTTTTTTTTATTTAAATTACAGTTCATGAAAAGTCAAAGTAGGTGGGTGGTAAAATTGCACTCAAAGATCAAAGATTTCACATATATATTTAAAAAAAAGGGGAGTCATTGCCACTGGGCTTTATGCTCCATCGCAATTAGATTCTGTCTCAGCAAGAGTATATACGACCACATCACTGTTATTAAGCACTGCATAATATGGCCAACACGGAATTAAAACCACCTATGCTTCTTACCGAAATCGAACTAGTGACCTCAGGCAAGTGAGGTCAGCGCGCTAGCTTCTACACTGCTGGGGACAGTCACGGTTACCTTCGCTAAAACTCGACGTGAATACAACTATGAGACACTAACATACCAAGTCATGAAACCTTAGCGAGTTGTCTGCACACGGTAGAAAGCTCGCGGATTTAGTTGTCCGACACTGTGTGTTAGAAAGCTTCATTTTTACACAAGTTCTAGTTCTCAGCCGGAGAGTGCGCTTTCATCCTTAGTAAGGGAGCGTGCACAAACTACATGGCTCGGTCAAGGGGGGGGGGGAGGAGGGGTTGGCTCGAAGGCTACGCTGGGCTACGTGGGGGGAGGTTCCGAGCCAGACCACGTAGCTTTCCTTTCATAACATTTTTCACAGTTAAAATGAGGAACAGAACTCACAACAGCATGTGGATATTTATTTCCCTCAGTTAATTATCTCCGTATGTAATTTACAATAGTCTTATAAGTGAAAACAGTACAAAATGTCTTTCTGGAATCAAAAGGGAAAATAGCTACGTGCTACGTGGAGGGGGGGGGGGTTTAGAGGCAAAAGACACGTAGTGCTACGTTGGGGGAGGGGGGTTTCACAGGAGGCCGAAATGGAGCTACGTGGTTTATGCACGCTCCCTAATGTCTGATGAGTGATGGTAGTTACTGGGAATTAGATATTGAACAGGTATATATTAAGGAATTAATTATATTAGTCCCGTCAAAGGATTCTAGTAGCCCTTATATTACTGAGGACTCGCTTAGGCATTATGTTTGAAAAGGTGATGGAAGCTGTGAAACGGAGAAAACAGATGGTAAAAAGTAAATTTGGCTGCCACCTGAAACGCTTTCTGCCAGTGGATTGAGCTCTGGTAACCTGATATATAGATGACAAGGACATAGAAGCAAAATAACTGTGCACTAAAGAAGGAATATTTGAGAAGAATAAAAATGGCCAATGGTCTACCAAAGCAGGGATTGTTATTTGTTCATAACTTGCGTAGTCGGTCGATCATTCACATTTCACAGCGCCTCAAAACGGTGACAGAACGTTAGTTCCAGACTCCAAAGAAACACTGATTAGAAGTTTTTTCTTCACCTTAATTGCTGACCAAGGCTAATCACTGATGAAGGGCGCAAAGCTTGTTTATGTGTAGGTAAAATGCCTGATTCATCATCCGTTTTTGAAGGTCTCAAATTTGCGTGGCGACGCCACAGAATGGACCATTATGCTGGTAAAGACCTAGTGAACCGATAGGGTGTCTAAGGTCTTGTACGGGACCTCTAATTTACCTTTATTTATTCAGTATGGCTGCAAACAAGATAATATTGTCAATTATGAGAGACAGGCGCAAAGACGAATGGTAAGATTCCTCAAAAGGTCAACCAGACACTAGAAAGGAGTTTCTGGTGTTCTGGTGTTCGGTGAAAGACGGATATATACTTCAGTCAGAATGCTCTGTATGAAAGAGATGGGATTCCTGGGTACTTACTGTGAGAAAATACCCTGTTCAGAAAGGAGAATGACATTTAACTGAAAAGTAGACCACACTATAAGACTGTAGCAGATTAAAAAAAAAAATTCAGGGAGGTGTGGTTGTTATGAAATCGATTGAAGGGTGAAAGAGGTACTAAGAAAAATCTCTATAAACTAATATTATGCATAAGATTACAATAATTTTCTTTTGTCCAATGAGAGAACTGATATATCACCTTCTGTAAAATCTTCTCGATCTTCTCCGGCCGGAGGCAGGCTCCGAAACGTCGCTTTCTATATTACTGAAGGGCTATCACGGTGAATGTCTCGAGAAGATTTTACGCAACTGACTCACCGAGAAAGCCTAAATTCTTTCATATCACCTTCTGGTTTGGAAGAAGTGACGATTAACTTAAGTTAGCTGATACTACCTCATGTATTTAAGTTGCAGACCAATGCCATAGTTACTTCTGTCAATTCAGTCTCATTTTTTGAGTTAGCTTACCAATAAAGTTTGAAGCTACGCAAAAGAAATGTAACTTCCATTCAAGTCATTATTCCTTGAAAAAGGTGAAAGTCCCATAAAAATACGTTAAGTATAAAACATAACGTAATGGTGAAGAGAAACAGCTTGCTCTCTTAATGAATTTTGCGGTACCATACAATAGAAGTATATACTTTAACATAAGTAATCTGATACAATACTAGCTTCTACCAACCAAACACTGAAAATTTAGTGGGACTCAGCAAATGTCCTCGCCTACTTTCCGGTGAAAAATTGGGTAAAAACTCGGCGAAGAATGTTGGCTTTAATCCTGCACTAATCAGTGTTTATACCCTTGTGGTTTCTCAGTGGAGAGGGGTGAGGTGCAGACATTCACCTCGCGGAAGTAATTCTGTTTTCACGAGAAGGGAAAACTTTTTTTACGAGATTAGGAATCCGAACTCTGGTTATAAACAAGAAAACTGGGCCACTTTCACCTCCCGAGTGCTTCCGTGACGTTATTTCATTCGTCACTGCCACACGCTTCCTGCTTTACTCAGCGCATGTAAAACAATGCTTCCTGCGATAAGATAGTAAATAAACAGGACATTAATCTGTTGATTGGAACGATTATCTATGGAACACACTAATTATCTCTTGGTAATACACCCTTAGAGTTTTCTGGTGGCTTCCCTGAAATGGTCGCGTAGATTACATAATTATGTAGTCCGCTCTTTTTTTTTTTTTTTTAACTGCTTTACGTCTTTCAACAGCGAGGTCTTTAGAGACGGGGTAGTCCACTCAAGCCATTTCTAATGGGACTTTTCAGAGCGCGACTACCGCAGGGTTAAGGCGTCTCTCTGGAGCTCGAAAGGTCACTGGTTCGAACCCCTGTCTCAGTGGGGATTTCGTAGGCCCTTAATCCTGCCTTCACCTGTGGCACAGCTTGTTGTGTAATGTGAAGTACGCCAGAACGCTTCCGTGGTTCGTATTCGACGTTAAACTTTACCCCTTTACCCGGAAGGATTACCGGGTTAGTTTAGGTAAAGAGGAAAGGGACTGCCCCCCCCCCCCTTACCTTGAACACAAGGCTAAGTATACTTCGTTCGGGAGAGTCCAACCAACCTACGAGTTGAATAACAAGCTTTTATGTATACCCTTATCACTTACCTACTCTCCCAAACTGTGTCGTTCTTCAACGATTTTCGATGATCATCAGTGAGTCATTGGGTTAGTGGGTGATAAAATCAGTGAAGTTTACATATGAATAACTTCGAAACTAAGAACAGGAACGAAACAAATTTTAAGGTGTTTGCAAAGATTTGTGCCTATACTAAAATTATAAATGCGAAAGTAACTCTGTCTGTTTGTTTGTTGCGTTTTAATTGCTAAACGGCTGAAACGATCTTGATGAAATTTGACAAGGAAGTACCATGTACCATTAGGAATGACATAGGAATCTGTCTTCGGGATAAATAACATAGTTTTTCACGAAATTTTAAAAACTAAACTAGCGGTGACAGATAGGCGTATTGAGTTTGTAAGTCTCTATATAGGCGTGTCGTTGAGTGGTGTAGTGGCTCAGTGTTTAAGGCGCTTGCTTTCAACAGTTTGGTATCTGGTGTGGGATTCAAATCCCGGTGGCACGGGGAATATTTAATCATATGAGCCATATCAGGACATTCATGGTTCAGATTCTACGTTAAAGTGAAGATCCAGCCACAACATAGACGAAATGCACGGCAAATTTAAACTCTGTCAGGTGGCCGTACAATCGTTGGGAATCTTCCGGCTAACAGTGCCATAAGCATTTAAATTTTTTTATGTTTTATGGGTGACTCATGATTTGTTTCTCTGGCAGGGTATGATGTATACTGATTTACCAATACTAATTTACTAATACTTTAAATGCGAAAGTGATTTGTGTGTTACGTTTTCACCTCTAAACGGTTTAATTGATCTTGATGAGATTTGTCAAGGAAATAGAATACTTTCCTCGGGATAAATAACAAAATTTCTCAATTCTCTGGAAGTCCAGCCACAACACAGGCGGAATGCACAGCAGATCGAAGCTCTGCCACGCGGGCGGCATAATAAACCTCCGGGATCTCCTGCGGAACAATGCGCTTACATTTTTTATGTTATATCAGTTTCTCACACTAAGTTTCTCTCGTAGTCAGTTTGTGTATGATCTGTTGATAAATTTCATGTACAGACACAAGCAATTTTATCACCGACTACGTAACCGCTGAACAAATAAATAAATAAATGATGTCGCAAGTACAAGAAGAAATAGTGGAAAATCTATCGGTGGAGGGCGTTGTGGACACTGCACAAATTACCACATATCCCACAGAGTTCCTTACCTTCTTAGAAACTAAATGTTGGAATTCCCATACTAGTGACGCGATGTACTACCACTGTGCAATGGCACACTAGGGCTGTTGATATTTTAAAAAATATCGGATTTTCGATATATCGATATTTTAAAAAATATTTATATCGGGTTCGATATATCGAAGAAAAAGTATCGATATATCGACCCCATTATATAAAAACAATGTTACAAAAACAAATCATTTTAAAAAAAGGGCGAAGGCTATTTAATGATGAAGAGTTGTGAGATATTTTTCTGAATCAAGTTTTGATTTTCTAAAAAAAATAGTTTTTCATGACGTCACGGATAAATATTTTTTTTAAAAATTGTGATTTAGCCATTATACTACTACTTTACTAAAAGGAAAGGCAGAATGTTTATGATTTACTCGAAGACTTGTGAATCCAGAAAGAGCATCGAGGGAAATCTTGGCTTTTGTGAGTTTAAAAGCTCAATAATACAACATTGTAGAGGCATTTATTTATGTTGATGTTCTATTATCAGAGTTTGCATAATGACCAAGTCACTTTTTTTACAAGTATTTTTATATGGAATTTAATTTCTTTTTGTAGGTTGATAGCTTATTCTGAGTCTTCTTACTTTTTTGGACCAAATGTTTGCACCTTAGCAAAGATGTGTATCCGAATTTATCAATATTCCTGCTTACATCCAATTTTCATGTCAAAATACTTTCCTCGACAACGCACGCTCATGTAAAACAACGGGCTCGAGTCCGATTCGTTCTGTGCGAGCTTCGCCGTGTCTGCATTGTTACCATCGGTGTAGGACTACCAATAACTTCCAAATTAAATGTAGTAACAAAGTAAAATTAATTGTGTTTTTTATGCTCCTGATCTTTGTGCAAAACTGAAATTCAAGGCATATAGCCTCATCAAGAAGAAAGCAATTAACCTACAAATTTTCTCTAAGACGTTTCAGCTTTTAGATTGGCATTGAAAAAACACAGGAACTTTTCTTATACTATGGGGATGAAACCAAGTATGTGTACCAAATTACCATTTTCTAGGACAACTGGATGTTGCATAGAATTATGATGAGAGAACGTCATAGTTATTTAAAAGAGTTTCAGATCCAAAAAAATTCCAAACTAAGGTGGTGAATGAAGTAAAATTTTGCACCAAAACTCATGTCAGAAACTTCATTGGACATACTTTTCAAGAGCATGAACTCATGTTTTTCCCGTTGTTTCTTCTACTATGAATGGAGAACTCCCTACATTAATTGAAAATTTCCCCTTCTTTGATATTGCTTCGCAAATGGGTAACGCTTTACCATAATACAATTTTTTAAAGCTGAGATTCTAGGTGGAATGCAGGATTTAGGGCGAGGGGTGGGGGCAAACCGGGGTACTTGCTCTGGGCGATAAATCGTGTCCAACAATGCGTTTGGCAAACAGTTAAAGTGGCGACATCAATGCGTTTGGCCAACAATCAAGGAGGCGATTCTCGGGGTCTGGCTGGCAACAATGTTTGAAGAGGCGGCAATCTCAGTTTTTCCCCGGCTTGGAAAAATCCTAGAGCCGCTACTGTCAAGGCAGTTCCCTTGGCGTTAATGTTTTTTAAAGGCACCAATCTATGATAATAAGTTTTTAGCATAGCGCTTTGTAAAGGCAATCCAAAAGTGGTAGATTCTTTTTTTCAATTTCTTATCTTAATAAATTCGTAAGTGATATAACAAAACTGGCTGTGACATAATTTTGGAGCTCAATTCTTCTGTTGGTATGGAACAAGAAGCGTATCCAATTCGCGCGAAATATTTAACTGTGGAGTGCCAGATACAGGCTTATAATTTCCGGGACATTTCTGGGTCTAAAAAGTATTTTAGCGGTATGTTTAAAGAGTGAACAAAAATGCAAATTAATAAAAAAATTCTATTTTAGGTAAATATGCTATCTAACGTATATATAGCACCTCTTTTAACTTTATTAATTAAACTATGGTAGAAAGTCAACATCAGGTATTATGAATCAAAAGGAAAAATACTAAACTTAAAACAAAAATTGACCACCTCGTTAGGAATTTTTTACTTTGGTACAAAATCAACATCGGGTATTATAATCAAAATCTCAAAAATATTAAACCAAAACTGAACACTTCTGTTAGGCTCATTAATTAAAATTAGGCAGAAAATCAACATCAGGTTTTATCAACAAAAAAAAATTAGCATCTATCTTTTGCTAAATCAAAATCAACATCAATCAAATAGATCTTAATCATCTACTTTTAAAATATTTATACTAGATTTTGCCATTTTCATAAATATTTCTCCGTCACTGCTTTGCAAAACTGATAAAATTTCTCAGCAAGAGTCTTCAAAATTGATTGAGTTTGCAGTTCAGCTTGATCGAATCCATGAACGTTCTGTTTCGCTCTTATTTCATAAATTATTCAACGGCTAAAACTTGTCTCGTAAAAGTCATTGCTTGTTGGAATTGACAAAACAAAACCAACTATTTTTTAAAATATTCAAAATCATTAAAAACGCTTGTTCTAAAGAAATTGGCCCAGATTTTATCGTTTGGAAAGTCTTTTGGAAGGACCTGAAAAACACGTTTCAGACATGTGAACTCTGTATAAAGGAGTTAATGTTAACTGCATCTAGAATTTTCAAAGTCCCAGAAAATTCAAAGAGTATTTTCCTGTCAGTTTCAATTCCTCTGATTTAAGGGACATTCCATCCTCCCGCTGCAAGCATGGGATACTTGGCTTGGCCTCATGACCACCGTGGTGAACTGAGTTTGAGAAAAAAACTAGTATACGGAAATTCCGGGACAGTAACGCATAATTCCTGAACACGAGATCAGACACAAAATTCCGGGACATTCCCGGATTTTCCGGCTATCTGGCAACCCTACCCATACCTGGTACATTACGATTAGTTTCTTAATGCTAATACTTTTGCATTGATTGAAGACAAATTTTAAAAACTTTTCAAAATGTCCAGACAAGAATTCTAATGAATATTGAATGAGTTATTTTACCTTTTTTTTACTTCTCCACAGGCCCGCCGCTAGCTGTTTGAGCGCCCGCGTGCAATAGCGATTATGCCGCCCCCTGTCCAACTACAGCCAGTGGTGGATCTAGGAAATTTCCGAAACGGGTCAAAAAACTGTGAGATTGCCGCCCCCATTGTTGCCATCCCCAGTGTCGCCGCCGACCGCCCGAAGCAGCTGTTGAGCTAAAAAAAAAAGGTCGCCCGCTAATAATATGCTGCCTGCACGCCCCTTACGGCGGCCCTGCTTCTCCATGTGCTCGTATCGTTCATTGTTTCTTAAAATTCTATCTATGAAAATGTATTGCATGTGCAACACAGGTAATCGTTTTCCCTCCAATAATAACTTGGAATATTCTACAGGAAAACGGAAAATAACCACTTATTTTTAAAAAATATCGGACTCCGATATCCAGATTTCAATATCGATATATCGATATATCGTCCTAAAAAATATCACTCATAAATATCGATATTTTTTAAAAAAATATCGATATATCGATATATCGATTATTATCAACAGCCCTATGGCACACGGCTACAAATAACACGCTTGGGGCGCAACGTTATAAAAGCTGTGATCATGACTGGAATGATTCGTTGATACCTCGAATCCCAATGATTCAGACAGAACGACCATTCGAGCTTAAATGACTACAGTTTCCACTAAAATTAGCCTTTGTGATGACTAACAATAAAGCCCAGGAACAGATTTTTTTTTACTTATGGCTTTACGCCTCGTCGACGTCGAGGTCATTAGAGGCGGGATGGGACTGGAGATAAGGAACGGGAAGGAGTTCGGCCATGGCCTTTTGAAGGAAGCATCCCGGCATTCGCCTGGAGTGATTTGGGGAAACCATTGAAAACCAGAATCTGGATGCCCGAACGGGGATTCGAACCGGTGTCCTCCCGAATGCGAGGCCATAGAGTCCCAGGAACAGACACTGAAAGTAGCTGGGGTACACTTAGAAAATACTTCTTTTCCCATGGGCAGTTATGTGTAGCTTGTTGACGGGTTTCCAATCCCCAAAGGCTATATATCTTAGCAAACGACATCAAAACCAAAAACTATGTCCCCAAAAAATATAGTAATTTTAAACCACAAACAAAAATCTTCCGAAGGTACTGTGGTAGGTTAACCCCCCCCCCCCCCCTCACCCCCCATTAGTTTGTTACTATTTTCAAACATATTCAAACTGGTTCTCTGTATGAGACATGTTCGATGGTAGAATGGTATGAGGATTGCTTCACCGTCATATTATCCCTACTCCCTGCTTTTTGGGACCCCTTTTACGTAACATGCAGCTTTTTACATCCAATAGGCTATTTGACAGTATTCAAAATATATTACAAATTGTAGTCATTCGCGTAGATTAATGCTTAAGGAAGCTATTTTTTTTTTAATTTGAAAAGAAAGATGGATTGTTTTTAACTAAAAAAGTAATAAAATTCTAAGTCCACGCGTATCAAGTCGTGGGTAGCAGCTAGTATCTATATATAATAGAAATTTGAATCATGTAGCGTCACACAGACCGAAGAAATTGGGGAACAAAAATGGCACGAATCGCTTCAAGAAAAGGGTAGGCAGTGGTGCGTTGACTCGGCTTAGTGAGCACACTGCCTTGTACTCAGATAATTGCCCAGTCCTGAAAAAAAGTTCTCAAAACAGCTCCCAGCTTGATCTACGACTGGAAACTGGTTCGTAAAGAATCATAAGCGTTAAAAATTCTACGACATAGAGTGAAAGGCTACCGGTATGGTTGATTTCTGCTTTTAATAGTACCGAAAGTAAAGATTCTGTAAACTGAATAGTACAACAAAAACATTAGAAGATTAAGCAGATCTTGTTGCAGTAAATCCAAGGCAAATTACTTCTATGATCCTCCAATCATATAGGGCGCAGTTCCAAAGATCAGAATTAAGAATGATACTGCACTCAGACTATTTTCAGCATTCAAAATTCCGATGTTTGAACGTTTTATAAATCACTTTTTAAACACTACTTCATACCGCCACCACCATCAACGCATACTGCATATCAGCCAGAACATTGACCACCTAACTAATAGCGGGTATGTCCGCCTTTGGCACGGATAACAGCGGTGACGTGTCTTGGCATGGAAGCAATGAGGCCTTGTTAGGTCGCTGGAGGGAGTTGGCACCACATCTTCACACACAAGTCACCTAATCCCCGTAAATTCCGGGGAGGGGGGCAATGAGCTCTGACGCCACTTTCATTCACATCCCAGATGTGTTCGATCGGGTTCATATCTGGCGAGTTGGGGGGCTAGCACATCAATTGAATCTCACCACTGTGTTCCTCGAACCATTCCATCACACTCCTGGCCTTGTGACATGGCGCATTATCTCGTTGAAAATTGCTACTGCTGTTGGGAAACATGTTCGTCACGAAGGGATGCACGTGGCCTGCAACCAGTGTACGATACTTATTGGCCGTCATGGTGCCTTGCACGAGCACCACTGGACCCATGGATGCCCACATGAATGTTCCTTAGCGCATAATTGAGTCGCTGCCAGCTTGTCTCCGTCCCGCAGTACTAGTTGCAAGAAGCTTTTTTTTTTTATCTGCTTAACGTCTCTCTAACAGCGAGGTCTTTAGAGACGGAAAAGGATGGGGGGCAAGAAATGGGAAGGAATTCGGCCATGGTCTTTTTGAAGGAAGCATCCCGGCATTTGTCTGGAGTGATTTTGGAAACCATGGAAAACCCAAATCTGGATTCCCGGACGGGGATTCGAACCACCGTCCTCCCGAATGCGAGGCCAGAGCGCTAGCCGGTCAAGAAGCTGTTCCCCTGGGAAACGACGGATTTGCCCCCACACATCAGCATGATGAAGAAAGTATCGGTATTAACCAGACCATGCAACGCTCTTTCACTGCGCCAACGTCCAGTGACTACGGTCGTGTGTCCATTTCAGTCGTAGTAGCCGATGTGGTGTTAACATTGGCACATGCATGGGTCGTCGGTTGCGGAGGCCCATCGTTATTAGTTTTTTTTTTTTTTACTGCTTTACGTTTCTCAACAGCGAGGTCTTTAGAGATGGGAAAGGATGGGGGCAAGGAATGGGAAGGAATTCGGCCATGGCCTTTTTAAGGAAGCATCCCGGCATTTGCCTGGAGTGATTTGGGAAACCATGGAAAACCCAAATCTGGATGCCCGGACGGGGATTCGAACCGCCGTCCTCCCGAATGCGAGGCCAGAACGCTACCCGTTACACCACCACGCTCGGTCCGTTATTAGTGTTCGGTGCACTATTTGTTCAGACTCACTTGTACTCTACCCAGCATTAAAGTCTGATGTTAGTTCCGCCCCAGTTCGTCGTCTGTCCTGTTTTACCAGTCTGCCCAACCTACGACGTCCGACATCTGTAATGAGGGGTGGCCGCCCGACCCCTCGGCGTTTGGAGGTGGTTTCGCCACGTGTTGAAGACACTCACGACAGCACTCCAAGGACACCCGACAAGTCATGCAGTTTTCTAAATGCTCGTGCCGAGCCTCCGGGTGATCACAGTCTGCCCTCGGTCAAACTCAGATAGATCCCCATTCTAAACACGCTCACTGATACTACATGCACCGGGCGTGTGTTTGACTAGCAGTCATTCCTCGTCAGGTGACGCTGTTATCCCTGGACGGGTTTATATTGTTAGTAGGTAGTTAGTCATAATGTTCTGGCTGATCGGTGTATGTCAATCACAGATTAATGTTTGAAATGATAATTAATACGATGTTGGTAATTTTGAAGAAAAAACCAGCGCCAAATTATTAAGCTATGTCAGTAGACAACTGAGGCAATATCGCTAAGTTGATTTATGGCTCGTCGACGAGAAGAGAATCGCGGACAAGGAACAGAGCTAGATTAATTCAACACCACCATTCTGGAGGAACAATCCCGGTATTCACCTGAAGCAATTTCGGTAAACTATGGAAAACTGAATGATCAGCCCAGATCTGGAACATGTCTTCTCCCGAATGCATGAAGACTGGAATGTTAACAGATTAACCAGCAGGCATGTTATGCCGTCGCAGGAAGAACGTGGAGCTCAGTTGGGACTATACCGGTTTTAAAAGTAACCTAAAACTTTTCTGTCATAACTCACGTCAGATCACGAACTTACTGGTCAATCCTCGTAGTTGCGAAATTCTGTTTGCTGGCCCGCTTGTCGCAAGAGCCTGCTGTTAGTCACTAGGGAGAGCG
Source organism: Vandiemenella viatica (assembly GCA_031002005.1). Taxonomy (NCBI): domain Eukaryota; kingdom Metazoa; phylum Arthropoda; class Insecta; order Orthoptera; family Morabidae; genus Vandiemenella; species Vandiemenella viatica. The sequence continues at coordinate 52,357,198 of CM061921.1, forward strand.
CAAGTGTAACATTGAGAATCTTATTGAAATAACAAAGGGTTGATTTTCCTAACGTGTGACACTGCCGATCCACGGGATGCCCTCGACGCCTATTGGCAGAGTTTCCGCTTGCGCTTCTGTCACTGTCGCTAATCTAAACCTAAAACAATGGTTGTGTCTGTGATGTGTTCTGTATGATGAGAGTTTGAGTGAGATTTTTGTATTTGTTTCTTTTGCTAGGTACCGAGGCTGAACGACTCTCCTACCTTGTGAATATCCCGCGAACTGTTACGGATCTTGGCATCGAACTGAAGAGACTGTAGGTGTCCTAGGCTGCTACTATGTGCTTCCACAGTTAGCTGGTACTGATTGCTGATTCACTGGTCGGACGGTGAGTGTCCATATTTTCGACCACATCACGTGGTTGTGCGCTGTACCGCTGGAATTTAGCTTCTGAACAAATGAAATCATTCCTGACTCTGCAGTTTCCTGAAGATTCGTTCGCTCTCGAGGTTACCTCCATTTCGTAGCATCTAAGACCTGTAATTTTGCCAAATGACAAGTTATCTCTTTAAAATGTATTCTGACCGAATTCGTTCACCTCACTATGTATGCACCCATCATTTCTTTTTCTTTTTTTGCTTCAGGCTTTACGCCTCGTCGATGTCGAGGTCATTAGAAGTGGGAAAGAACGGGGGGCAAGGAACCGGAAGAAATTCGGCCATGACCTTTTTTGTAGGAACCATTCGCCAGGAGTGATTTTGGGAAACCATGGAAAACCAAATCTAGATGGCCGGGCGTGAATTCGAACCCATGTCCCCCGAATCCGAGGCCAAAGCGTTACTACCCATCATTGCAGTTTAGAAAACAAGGCATGTTTGTCAAATTCACATGTTTGACTGTGGCATATGGGACGTTCTTTTTCGGTTATTTCTTTCTTTATGCGTGAATGATTTTACACACTACAACCTTCTCTTTTTTTTTGTCAACGGTCGCCATATTTGTTATTAATTTGAGACGTGAGTGCTACTAAATGAAAGATGAAGTTCCTCTCATTTAGATCATTTTATCCAAAACGCTATCCCTTGTGTCACTGGGTTCGTTATGAAGGTTTACATACAGAAGTGGGGGGGGGGGGAAGCCCTGTGTGTCTAACTGTAACAGTGTTAAATAATTGAAGCACTCAGAAGACATGGTCAGATATCAATGGAACTTCGCACACATATACACTGTCGGTGGGCATGTAAATGATTAGAACTGCAATTCTTTGTGATGCGTGGAATAGCCACCTGAGTGTGTTAGTGTACAGCGTCACTGTGAAGTACTCCGAGAAGCCACGTATTCTTCTAACTATGAGATCAAATACATTTATATACACGTGTATATTTCAATTATGAAATTACCTTATTAAACTAGGTGCAAGTATGTCACAAATAGTTGTCAACACATACGTATTACTCAATCTATAGGGTTTTTATAAAGAAAAAACTTTTTCCTCATACACAATAAACATCCCTTGATTGTTTTCAGTTACATTTATAGAATACATTCTTAACTATACTTCTTCATTCATTCATTTTCCCCCTTGTTGGCTATTAGAATGTTACGTCTTTCCAGCATCTAACTGTTTACAGAATCAAACAACTGCAGTGTACAAGCACTATTCCAACATATGAAATTTTACTTTTAGTAACTTCCTCAAACTGAAATTCCAATCTTTCATTCTCTAACCACCTTTGGATCAAAATCAACATATACCAGTTTACCTTTTCCGTTTTTCCCCCCATCAACGTTACCGAAAATATTATTTTAACATAAACAGGGCAGGTCCGAAATGATAGTATCTCGTCTATGACACTTTGACGATGCTATTTGCTTCTTACCTCTATTTCTTTTTTTAAATATAACCGATGTAGCTAACTCATTCCACTCACTCGGTTAAAATACATTCAATGACAAGAACCTCTCAAATCAACACATTTCCTCTTAACAACTTTAAAGCAACAATTCTTTTATATAGCAATTTTCCATGTGAAACAATAATTAAAAAGGTTTCTATCTCTTGCATACAGTTCCGTTCTAAATAAACTGATACTTTATCTTATCCTTCCTACTCGTCTTACTTATCTGATCTTCAGAGGAAAGCCGCTCTCTCTGATATTGAAACTTATGTTGTTATAGTAACAATGCTGTAACATCTTCACGTCCTGCAAATATCAGATTTTTTTTGGTCGTTGAAATATTCATAGCTTTTAGAGAGTTTAGCTTATACTTTCCATAGCCTTATACAGTGCGAGTGCGGTATCCATTTTATGTGAACAATTTTTACTGTTGTTTTTTATGATATCTTTAACTAAGTTAGAATTAAATTTTTAATACTCGTACTGCAAGCCCCCTGTTCCATCTTCGCGGCCAGGTTGAGAACCATTGGTCTCCAGTATAATCACAAGCATATTGTGTTCTGAGGCAATGAAGCAGGTGCTTTCGAATGTCGACTCTTGCGTCTAACTACACTTCATGAAGCGCAGCCATAGTAGGTCATTCTGTAATTCTAAGAAACTAACAATAACAACTTGTAACAATCCAAGCTGGTCCTGCAAGAAGAGCTGTCTTGGGGCTGATGCTGCTGGCAGCAGCATTTCGGAAGCTGATTCCTGTTCACAAGACCAATGAGAAACGAAGTTTAATAGCATAATATAACGCAGATTTTGTGGCGCCAATAATGTAAATTGGCGCGCTGCCTAGCCGGAGTTTTATGCCATTTGAATGACCTTTGAAACGGGTAATATGCATTATAAACTATAGTAGTGTGATATAACACACATCCTCCATCACCTCTGTGAGCAGTTTATTTCTGAACATTTGTATATGCCCCTGAAACGGTGCGCATAATGCAACTGTGGCGTTCACCTGGTTGCCGATGCCAAAGGCGTTGCATCTTATGCCCTGACCGAACGTCGCAGTTGTGCCTCGTAGCAGCAGTGTTATTTTCTGGGAGGATGTAGCCAACCAATCAGTGTATTCAATATTACAAAGGAAATACGGATTCGGAATCCTCGAGCGAGAGAGAAGCAACCAATCGTTCTTGGCACTAAGCCTCGGAGAGGCAACTGGACAAGACAGTAGGTTTTCGAGAAGCGAGTAAACATGACACTGCGTTTTGGCAAAGTAAGACTATTGCTAGGAGCTTTTCACTCAGCAGTAATGCCCACAGTTTTCTTTGTTATAATGTGTCGTGCTGCGTGTTTACGTACACAACAAAATTCATCAGATGGTATCCAATCTGTATCATTACGCTTCGCCATAGAGTGTGGATGAATTCAAATGGAAAATTTGGTATCCTTGTCTCATCTACATCTACATCTACATATATACTCTGCAATTCACAAAATTGTGGGTGGCAGAGGGTGCTCAGCACCAAAGCTAATCTCTTTGCTGTGCATTCCAATCCCTAATGGTACGAGGGAAAAAAGAATTCATATAAGAATCAGTCCGGCACCTTATTTCTCTAATTTTATCTTTCCTGTCCTTCCGACTCAGATAGGTTGGTGGAAGAAGTATTTCACTACACTCAAAAGTGAAAGTGGGAGTACGCATGTTTACCAATAAGTTTAAACGAAACGTGTGTCGTCTATCTACCAGAGACTCCCAACCTAGTCTACTAATCAGTTCTGTGACGCTTTCATAGGGACTGTAGCAAGCGGTCACGAAACGAGCGGCTCTTCTCTGTACTTTCTCCATACTTTCGATCAACCCCTTACGAAACGGGTCCCAAATGGCACAACAATAATCCAAATGTGGACGCACAAGAGATTTGTACGCTATCTCCTTTGTTTGTTCATTACAATTTTTCAAGATTCGACCTATGAATCGCAGCCTAGAATTTGCTCTACCTACTACCGAATTAATTTGTATGTCCCATTTCATGTTCCTTTGTACTGTTACTCCCAAATATTTCATAGAATCAACCATATCAATAACTGTATTGTTTAACTCGTATTTCTGAACAATTGGATTATTTTTGTTAGTTATGCTCATTGTCTTTCACTTTTTACAATTTAGAGTAAGTTGCCACTCAGCGCACCAAGCCAAAATAACATCCAGATCGCGCTGAATTTCTAAGCAATCGGCCAAATTTCTTACTTCCCTATAAATAACCGCATCATCAGCAAACAATCTAAAAAGGCTTTTCACTTTGTCTCCGAGATCGTTTATAAAAATTAAGCTGTCGAGAAAGCTGTCATTGTGAGTCAAAGCATCCAGTTATATCGGTGCTGTCAAAGAAGGAGCACATTGTATAACAGAAGAAATTACGTGGACCTAATCGAGGACCTTCTCAGTGACAGGGTCCTTTCAGCCTGAAGTTTTCAGGAACATTAATGTACTATAATTTATCAAAGTAAAAAAACGCAGTTTATAAACTAAGAAACTAATTGTCATCACAGCTAAATCGTATATCTTCTAATAACACACGTCATCAATCATATTATCCTGTATTCAAGACGAAACCAGATATGAAAAATGAAATTTTTTTGTGAGAAAAAAATAATTAGCGTCTCCAGTAAATCGCTGTACTAATTAGATTATATTCTGCAATTCACAATGAATATACTCGTAAAACGGTGTTCAGATTCTATTAAGTCCATGTTATCTAGTCGATTGCCTAACTGAAACAGGGAAAACTGGTTTTTCTTCTTTTAGTTCAGCTGACAATATTTCTCTTTCAAGGTGGAAATGTTTAGGGGAGATGACTGCATTAAATTCTTTTAACCAAATATCAACCTTTTCTTCACATTTGCAAGAACGCAGCTCTGACGACTGAAAAATTCTCGTAATAGGGATGAACTTGAGTTGCTTCTCTGAGCAGAAACCAAGAAACTAGACATCAAAACAAATTCTCTGCTATATCAGGTTAAAGCAGTTGTCAACTATTACCTGCTCCATTGCATTTGTACAACTAAAAAAAATTTGGTTTCATCTCTCCTTAGTACCCACCGGCGAATAAACTGATGGGACCTTATCAACTATCTGAAGCCCCTCACAAGCCTGGAACATTGTGTATTGTATAACGCTTTATAAATAATCACGAGATCCGTTGCGTGATGCAGACACTTGATCGTTCCCACTCCTATTCGTCCAAGGTTTGCCTCATATGTAGCGGAAATTGATTTCGCCATTGGGCTCTACAACGATCTTCACCATCGTCATGTGTAGATATCTTCAACAACACAGTTATACAGGTTCTAAACTAACTGAAATTCTAATTAACTGTTCTTCTCTAAAAGATTCTACAAAGAATTTAGCATCAACTCGGTCGGAATACGATTGCAAAACTGTTTATTTAATATCACACAAATCTACAGGCCGGTACCGAGCACATATTACAAGTCTGTCTCTAACAATGAACTTCTCATTCGAAAATTGCAGGGTTGCAATCAGGAACGCTCACCTAAAATCTCACACATTAGTTGTAAACAGTCAACTAGTTTTAAAGTTCTTCAGTTTCATTTTGATACATCGCGGATTATTCTGATGCGGACACGACGCGGTTAGCATTACACATAGTTCCGCGCCGTATTTCACCAACTAACGAAAGGCACGATTGCACTCTCCGGCAATTTGAATATTACTGTCTATAGGAAACATGACCGCTTGTTCCTTTCGTCTATCAGCCAGTCTTAACCTCTCTAATCGTCACATGGCAAATCTGCCCAATCGTGGGTTTCTTCTTCGCTTTGAACAACAAAGATTACTTCTTAGCTAAGTCTCTCCGCTATATCATTTGAATCACACCGATATCTATTGTTCTATCTCACCGGCTAGTGCTTCTTCTGCTAGCCCATCACCTGTACCAAAATAGTTTGTTATATCTCTCCTGCTTACCCTAGCGCTATAATTCGTCCTCCAATGATTCGTCCTACAGCTTTCAAAATATTCAACAGTCTAGGAGAGAACAATATACATCACACACTTCATAATAACAGTAAGCGTGCAGCCAGACAAGTAGATATACAGACTTCTCGGGCATCAAATCAAGGTGCAGATGAGCCGAAACCGGCAACGCTGGCATGGCTTTGCTAGGATCGCCTGGGGGAAATGTGTGCTTTGAATTGAACGATGTTTTCATCACTAAATTGTAGGGGATGCTGGGGCAGGTTAGCCATCAGCTTCTAATTTTTTCTTTAGAGTGTGTGGAAGCACCAGCTGTTGACCACGTGACCTTCATAGCCTCGACTACTTACCAATAAAACAACAGTGTAAGTTCTATAGTTGTGAAGGAGGAAGGGGCGTTTGTCTTAAATTTTGTTCAGTAAGTAATTTTTCTAAACTATTTTGTTTTCTGTAGCACAGGCTGCATGGGATAGGCTTCACTGGTGTAGTACATCACTGAACTAAGGGCTATATTTTCCATTCTTAAAACATTCACTGTCAGTATGATAGTTGTTACAACAACCATATTTTTGTAAAAATGTGTTTGGGGTACGTTGTCCATCTGTGTTCTGGGTTGGTTGGCACATAACCGACCTAACTTGTGCTAGCCGACCAAATCCTTTCCTAAATGAAAATGCTGCCGAATCTTCCTCTACCCCACAAGGCCCGTCAATTTCAGATGATGCAGCCACTAATGTCTTCAGTGACACTGAAAATGTAAATACCAAAGTTCTCTCCAAAGCAAGCCCTACATATCATTTCATTTGATGAGACCACTGCCGAAGGCGCCTGCAAGAAGACAGCCTACTAGAAGTCGGAATAAAAGTAAATCAGAAGTGTTAGTAAAACACTCGGGGAAGAAAGAAACAGCCGACAAACTAAAATGGAAAACAAAAATAAGAAGAATAACTTTCCAAAGGCGGGTAAAACTAAGAAACTTGGTGCAAATTGGAAAATCTAATTTACAAGTTAAGTGAGAAGGAGAGCCTTACTGTGATTTACGCTGAAAGTGATGATAGTTCTGGTGAACGCCTACTTTTCCGTGACAGTGGAATGAATGAGCCAGACCACATTTCAACATGTATTGCCCAGACACCCTGTGGACAGGAGGTAAGAATATCTAGTCCTGTTAACACGACTCCAAAAGATAATAGTGAGTCTGAAAGCTAAAGACCTAAAATAGCCTCAGCTCATGGTAAAACTGTTAGCGAGTCATCTTCGATGATGCTCAGTATTCAGGAATCGTAAAAGCATTGGATGAAACTGATGTTCTAGTTAAAACAATAGTGAAGCGTGGTAAGTTTTGGATGTGGAATAAAGAAGTAAGTAAAATTTGTTACAAATATAAAAATATTGGGGGGAAAAGCGTGTGAACCATAAACTAATGAGTCAAATTCAACAAATCTGCCTCGTCGACATGAAGCTAATTTGATTTAATTCCAATATTTCCTGTCTCTTGTTTCTTTTGGTTCCTCTCAGACTTTCTTTTTACTTTCTAGTTTTTTTTAATTAAAATATATGCAAATGAGATGCAATAACCTTATTAAGGTACTTAGAGAGTTTTCACGAATTCCAGGTTTGTTTTCTTCTTTTTCTCACTCAACCTTTTTTTTTTTTTATCAAACCTTTCACGAGGGCAACTCCAACTAACGCCATATTGTGTGCCAACCAACCCCATGTACGGGGTTAGTTGGTAAACCACGTCTTCTACTGTTTGGTGATTTCCTGTAGCGATACCATTTATTGTTGTTATTGTAAAAGTATACAAAAATGTAACCCGATAAATGCAGATTACAGTGGAATATTGAAAATTGGGGTTGTGTTCACAGAACTAGATATAAAAATCAAAATGTGAAAACTTATGCCAACCATCCCCAGGTCCCCTTACTATTACGACATATAAAATTGTTTTTTGTGAATATATGTATTTAAAAACGTGGAATTGGCTGAACGGTTGCAAATCCCAGATGCCACGCTTTAATCGGAATAATGGTTCACAACAAGAACTACGGACATATGGCTAGAAAGTAAAGCCAGTAAGTATAATTGTTTTTGCTGAATGAGATGATTACGGAATATCTCCTATGACAGTTTCCGGTTTTAACTCGCACAATTCCAATAAATTGGACAGATTTACGATAAATTTCGCAGGTAGAATCTATTTTATGTTTATCGACATGATCACATACTATATATCTGAGCTAAGTAACTTTACATATACCCTTTTTATGCTTGTTTTCAGACTTACTCACTTCCTGGTAAAAAAAAAAAAAAAAAAAAAAAAAAAAAAAAAAAAAAAAAAAAAAAAAAAAAAAAAAAAAACTAATTATCAAAGATCATATTGACCAATATATGCAAAAGTATAGAGCTGAGTTGTTTGATGATTAGAATCATATAAGAAGTAATTAACTATTTTCCCTTAACTTGCAGAGCAATGTTAGCTCGTCGACATTTCGAACAATAATCGATCAACAGAAAAATTTATATACACAAAAAAAATACGTATTTTTTTTTTAAATTGTAAGAAGTTTAATGGTATGGTACTACCTAACGAATTGGTATATACTCTCCATCAGACCAGGAAAGGACCACGTCCCACCGGACCCCTGTTGTGCATAGGTAGGCAGTGTGAATCACAAGGCCTTGTTTCCGGACCGAATTCAAAACGGGTTTGTTAGACCCGGCGTGTTTAACTTAGAGGAGAAAAGCCTGTGTTGCCATCTGTCTGGAAATGTGTAACTTATTGTTGTCTGTATAAGTGTATTTTTTGTTTGTGAATTGTGTCATTTAAACCAAAGATTATTGGCGAATTTAATAGTTAGCTCTTCTTCTAGTACTACTTAAAATGTGGTTGGTTTGGCATTACATTTCAATTTTCACATTCATAAAAGATTTATTATAAAAAGACCCAATCAACATCAGTATCGTCTTCGAGTGTCCGAGTGTAGACGGTTACCATGGGGGCTGTTAACCCCCACAATGGTACCATCCCGGGGGACATTATTGGTTTTCCGTTGTCTTCCCAAGTATGACAGTGATCCTAAGTGTTATTGTAAGTATGTATGGCTTTATTGATGTGTTTGCTCAGTCTAGACTGTTGTGATGAGAGATGAAAGAAGGAAGAGTATGAAATGCGGTGATGGCCCATCAGGCCTTCTCTTCCGAAAGACACCATGTCAAGAACCTTAAAGTACTCATTAGCGGGAATCACCATCAATGGTGTAATGTCCTCACTTAATACGCACCGTGGAGAGGTTTTAGATTTAACCAAAGACATTGATGGTTATGAATTGTGCATCACCACCTCACCTATCCTGCATACGAAGTCCTGATGATGAAATTTTTCTTCAACACCAGGACTGGAACCAGCTAACCCCGTGACAGCGCCGAACACTATCACGGTGCCGCAACCAAATGAGCCAATGATGTGGCCAACATGAGTATACTAATTTAATTTTCCACCTTTTTTTTAAACATGGAATATTTAAGTCACATACATAAACATGATGTATGAATGGAGGTTTTCCCGGCGTGGCTGTTTGATGTAGTCTTCATACGTAAAACCACAACGTTTCGACAACGCTCTATGTCTTCTTTATATATATTTTTCGGAAGACCAAATATGCACATTAGATCATCGGCGTGGAAGCGCTTATGTAACGTCCTCGCTGCTATTACTAAGGTGGCTACACTTTTTTTGTGCGTGGTATCCGCTGCAAGCCGACCAATTGATATGGCTATGTATGACGTCAGCTCAAACGTTCCGCGTAACTCTGCTCATGCTCGCTACTTTTGCAGAGCCAAGTTTAAACTTGCTGCATTACTGTCCTGTTTCCATCTGAATGGCAAAAGGCAATAGGCGCTATCAATCCTCACACAGGAGTGCAGCAAATTTTAACTTGGCAGCAGGAAAGGAGCGAGGACCAGCAGATACGCAAGAATAGGGGAGACATCATACAGAGCCATTGCCCGACTGGAAGAGGACATCGTATGCAGTAGGGATATGCGCATGCGGAACTTTCGCGTGAAATCCTACAACCGCATCCGCAATTAGCGGATGTTTTGTTTACATTGCAATATATATTATTCTTTTCTCTTTATATTCTGCCCATCGTCGCTTAGCTAACAAAAAAGTATTTTTGACAGCCTTGCAAAAAAAGTAACAATGAACCGGTGTTATTACCTAAGCGACGAATTTGCAAGTTTGAACTTGCATGTAAAGTAAAGGTCGGGCTACAATAGACCGCACAGAGCCCGCACTGTTACCGACCGACACTTTTCTTATTGTTGTCGCTCACTCGACTGAAGTGAGTTCAGACGACACCTCACAGTGTGTCGGCCGTCATTAGTTTGGTTTAATTGTTGATGGTGTGGGCTGGTGTCGGTCTGGTCTATATGGAGAAGCCAATACGAAGAGTTCTGAAATTTCTGATCCTTTACGACTAAATGTAGTTTTAGCGTTACTGAATGCTTTAGAAAAGTGTCCTTTTTTTTCAGCCTTACTTTAGGTTCATCAGATATTCGTAAAATGTAGGTAGAGTCCTTGCATGTTCGCATTAGCAAATAAAAGCTTTTGCAGATGTGAACGTCGATTTTAAGCCTGTAAAAATTGCATCCGAGACCTGGATTTTGAACCGGGGACCTTCCATACCCGAATCACATGCCTCAAACATCTGAATCTAGAAGTACTGAAAAATATGTATTCAATCATATAAAAGTAAATTTGTGTTTTGGGATAGCAAAAATAAATGATATAGGAAATAAGTACGCTGATTTTACTATGTTTGAATATTTATTTGTCCTTACATCCAGATTTACCTCTTGATTCAGATGGATACGGTGTACGATTGGGGTACTGTAAGTTCCTGGTTCAAATCCCTGTCTCAGCTGTAATTTTCATGGGTCTTCTCTGACAAAGCTTTGATTTGTTAATGCCAAGATGCTGGGACGCTCCATGGTTCGAATTTCACGTTAATCTGTAGGTCTCCTTTTAAAAATAGGTGACGACGATAGAGGTGCACTGCGCGGCTGATAAGAAACTCTGTGACGCTCATATGACATAGGCTGGTTTTTAGACGCGTGCGCAATTATTTAAATAATTTAATTCACTTGTGAAATCATCCCACATTTTTTGTTGTTGAAAGATGAGGTAAAAAAATCAATATGGCAGTGTTATATGGAAATAGAATTTACTTATGTAAAAAGATTGATTTTAAATTTATTTTTGATAAAATATTCAAATCTAAGTAATTATAAATTTATTTTTACACATCCGCTTCCGTAAAACATCCACATCCGCGGATGTCAAGCACTGAACATCCGCATTCACATCCGCAAAAATGACATCCGCAACAACCCTAGTATGCAGCCATCCTGCGATGAAAGGTTTAAGAGCAAAAAGAAGCCCCAACTTGGACAACATCAATGTTTCTGCTGTAAAACAACTCGGGAAACGTAATGCGTAAATGCAGCGACATTCGGAGGTAATTTGGCTCCGGAGGGGTCGAGGGGGGTGGATGATCCTATTGCTTACTGAACACGACGTAGACAGGAAGCAACATGCTGCAATTGTGGAGAGCTCCACGCCACTCGTTACTGCGAGTGTTCAACACGAAAACATGTGTGATGGAGTGGACAAGCGAAAAAGCGACGTGATCACCATATTTGGCCCGCAGTACTAAGCAAGCCAGTGAAGCTGTCCTCTTGGTGACTCTAGCCCTTGCTAGCATTGTTGCCAGACTCATGCCCATCCTTACCGTTGTTAGTCGTCGTCACGGCCACAAATTAAAAGCAATTCGGAATCTGTCAGACACAGCAGCCAACATTCGAGAAGCCATGGTCAAGCATGCCCTACATGAGCCAGTATCTGCAAGCATGAACGAATGCTGCCCAAGAAAACTGACGATTTAGTTCACCCAGGAAGAAGCCATCAAGCCACGGATGGAAGCATTGAATTCACTTCTGTCACTAATATCTTCGAGCTTTCTACGCATTCTCCGAAGTCGTCAGACTCCTGCAAGTGTGGAGGCCACAGCAATTGAGTAAGGGCCTGTACTTCCCATTTTCGCTCTCTATACGGGTAACTGGTGTAACAAGTCCACCCGGCTGAAGCACATTGCAAAGCTCCCCACCTGTGATGACCGGACGCAGCAGGCTTCAAAACCATCTCGTTCTGCTCCTCCTACTTTCCACTGGTGATGAATAGGATCCATGAAGACGGCATCGTTGCCAGAAAATCTGGTATTGGTCCAATAAATGCACCTGCCCGCAGAGTTGTGTACATTGCAGAGTTAGTCAACCTGTGGCAGACTGCTCACTGCCTATACAGAAGGCAAAATGCTGCAATTGTGGAGTTCGCCATGCAGCTTCCTACTGTGGATGCATAGAACGAAAACGAGAGCACCGCCATGACCAAGCAAACACACAAATTAGTCGCCATTGTGATTCACTACAGCTCACCAAATCAATTAGACTGTCCACTCGGAAAGCCTACAGCCTCCAGTTATGGAGAGAGAGACTGTGAGCTAACCCCCAACAAGCCAATCCTTCAAAAGAGGACGAGGCACCAAGAAACCTGCATTGCACGAATACTCAACGCCCGACATCAGGTAAGGTTGTGGAACTTCCAATACTCTTGCAACCACAGGCCATCGGAGACGCACAGTTCGCCATGATAGTAGAGCTATTACCTCGGCTCGTCCCTGTGCTTTCCACACCGACCACATGACTATTTCAAACACCCGGCTCATCCAAAGAAATTTAAACAACAATCCGACTGTGAATTTATGGCCACTGATATCAATTCGGAGGAAATGTCGAAAAATAAAGATCTCCAATCTACACAGCTCCATACCAATGGGGCTACGAATGGCTGTGGCTGTTGCCCTCGAAAAACTGAGCCAACTAAACTACCTTTCTGTTCGCATATGGAAAGAATAGGCTCGTCGTTCCACCTTGCTTACCTCCAGCACACCTAGTTGCTATGGAATTTAGCATCCCATAACTTATTCGTAGAGTAGTAAAGCGCGGTTGCTGAGAAATTATGGTTGCTATTGGACTCGATACCTGACGATGACATTGAAGGCCCAAGAGCAGCACTTCGTTGTCCTTACGTTGCCAGAGATAGTGAACGTTATAAGCTCTCGAGTAAGGCTGACTGAGCGTGGTGGGTGAGACTAACACTCTGGCCTTGTATTAGGGTAGACGCAGCTTCGAAATCTCCGTCCGGCAATCCAGATTTCAGTTTTCCTTTGTTTCCCGAAATCACTCCAGGCGAATTGACGGGATGTGCTACAAAAGGAGATCACCGAGTTTCTTCCCGTGCCTTGCCCGCAGTTCTTTCCAGCCTCTAATTATACCAACGTCAACGAGGCATAAAACCAACAAGAAAAGTCGACAATGGAAGGAGGATAAGGATCGCACGTCTTGTGGATCGAGCGCCATTACGCTAGGTTTTCCGCCGGCTGCTACGATGATTTTGAAGACTCATCAACCGAACGCGGACAAAACTTTGGATACCGATAGGACCAGTGGAAACGTTCCAATGACAACTCAGCCTGCCTATGAGCTAAAATAATTGCGTCCTTCAAAGAGAAGTATTTCCTCGCCTCTTCGCAGAACACGAAGCAACCAAAAAGTTTATTCGTGAAGCTCTGGCTATCAGTTAAGGACCTCTTACCTTGTCGTCAAAGGGGAAATAAACCCTCAAAACAGAGGAAAGGGGAAAATAAACCACTCTGCGGCTACTTTTTCGTTCCAGACCCTTTACGCTCCGACTCAGAACATATTCAAGAAGTTAACATCTGCCACTGCAAGTCAGTCGAATAATTCTACTTATATAGACAAGAAACGAAAAGCTAAGCTGCACCTAGAAGAAGAACAAGAGGGGTTTCTTCTAGACCATCGCTTTGCCAAATCAGCATCGGCCTTCGACCCGGAGTTAGGAACGGAATTGTCGAATCAGATTTTTTTTAATGGCTTTCGGCAGCTGAGGCCATACAGCCAGCTCAATGTGATTATTATAGCTTCCAGTCAATCAGTCGTCATTCAGTGTTTATATATTGTACCTTGTAAGTATGGACACCACAGGACTGACAGTACACTCACACACAACACTTAACATCCATGCCCGCGGGCGGATTCGAACCGGCGACCTTCGGCACGCGGAACTAGCACTCCAGCCCCTACGCTACCGAGGTCGGCTCGAATCACTTTAAACCATTGTAGAGTGAAACCCCGACTGTAAATAAGTCTGCAAACATACCCCGAATTTGTGGAGAGTTTCATAAAGGCCCCCGAGACTGGGTGGCCTACATCGTAAAGAATCCTTTTACCACCAAATAACGTACATAATTCGCAACAGCATGTGGATATTTATTTCCATCATTCAAAATTCTCCTAATGTATTTTAGATTTCCTAAATACTGACGGTGTCGCGCTTGAATGTGACTTGAAGTCATAGTGTTGGGTCGCACGGGGCAGGCGCATTTGAACTAACCGACACACGAAGCGACGGCGCATTTTAGGTGCGCCATACCTAAACTGAAATCCGCTTAAAAATGTCACATGGGATTTTCCACGCCACTAACAGTTCGTATTGTAGCAGAAATAAAGCTGCTTTGATTCGGATCGCCAGCCTGTGATCACACCACTAGTTGATAAAATAATTCTAATTTTGTTGTGTCAAGAGAATTTGAGTACATCTTTATTTCTAGTCTTCGCTGAAGCGTTAATTCAAGTTAAAAATGTGGTGTCAGCTAGCGCTGTATAATAAACTTTAGAAGGCTTAGATGAAATGTTTTTTCAACGAGTTTTCAGTATCCAAATGGCTTCAATGACCTATGGAGATGTTTAAGCAGGAAAATTTAGAAAGAAACGTGACAGCAAAACAAAATTAGATCTACTTAGTTTTTCACGCGGCAGATATAGTTTGATTTATTTTATCAATTAATAAACAATGATTAATGAATTAAGTATAATGTTTTTAGTAACACCTCAAGAAAAAAAAAACAATCCGTGACTGAGCATGAAAAAAAGGATTTTACATAATAATTGATTATTTGCATGAGTAGCTAGTGTCAACATTTCATTCAGAACATTTGTAATTATAGAAAAGTACGCAACGCAAATATCTTTCGTGTTAACAATAAACACAATAATTTTAACGATAATCTGTTAAGAGAAAACAGCACAAAATGTCTTCTGGAATAAATAGTAAAAAAAAAAACGGTACGTTCCACACCGGTTCAGTTTTCTAAAATCATTTCACTTCAAATGAACACCGGATCGAGCGTGACGGGTGAACGGTTAACGTTCCGGCCTCGCATTCCGGAGGACGTTAGTTCAAATACCCGTCTGGCCATCCAGATTTGGGTTCTTCATGGTTTCCCCAAATCATTTCAGGTGAATTCGAGGTATGACTGGATGAAAAATCCTTGTGCCTCAAACATTGAAGAAGCCGATGCAACTTGACAAGAAGAACTGTTAGAAATCAGATATGATGAGAAAGTAAATGTAAATTCGATAGTGATGGATACGAAAACCTGTTGCAAAATGGGAAAAAAGCATCATATCTAAATGTATGGCAATTGATATTCAGTTTAATGAAACCTTTTCGTATTTCATATCTCATGTAATCAGGCTTTCGTGCTGTTAATCATATTATCACCAAAGGAAGAAACCGCATGAATATTTCCGAAAGAGGAGACCTTCGTTTGTTTCTTACAAAAATTGACCTAGATAGCCAGTTTTTATTTTAGCAGCATCAACCTTAGGAATCTCATTAATAAATTAAATAATAAACTTCATGCTTCTATACAAGCAAAATATAAATAAAAAGACAGATTTAATTACCATAAGTCGTTTTATAAACACTTATTTTGTCAAACGTAGCTAAATTCCGACATAAAGTATTTGGAAAGTAACTATTATTATTGGGTTACCCTGCTGCCGGTGGGCGGTTAGAAACTTTTAATAGTAACATTAATTCAAAAGTGGTGGTAGGTAAAAAAAAAGGTTAACTACTTCTGGTGTAAACAATGTGGTCGCGCCTTTGACTCCCACCAAAAAACTGCCACTGAGGCGAGGGAAACTCGCGAGCAACCACGCGAGGCGAGACTACGCGAGTGCACCGTTTACACTCTCGTGTTCGTGCTGTCTCGCCTCGCCTCGTGGTAGCTCGCGCGATAGTGCAAACGCGGCGTAAGAGTTGTATTAGCTCCTTGAAGCTGCAAATTAACATCATTAAATCTCATAAAAAACTTAAAAGTCGATTAATTTTTTAAAAAATGTTTCAGTATCGCACAAAACTCCTACTGTCCACCACGAAAGCTGGAACGCCCACTAGTCATCCATGAGTGTAAACGGCAGCTCGTGTCAGTGGCACGAGGCGCGAGTCGAGAATGTAAATGCGACATCAAACGCAGTCGATAAAGCACACCACGAGGTTCGTATTGCCACAGGGTATTACCGAACTGCATTTTTTAATTTCATTTTTTTATTTTTAAACTCGGTTGACAACTACTTCAGTAATGGCGATTGAGTAACAAAGTAAGTTGTAATCGAGAGTAGTGATTTTTCATATTTTATGTATATATTTGTATTGTTTTATTCTAAATATTTGTTTAGATGATTAACGGAGAACCGTCTAAAGATTATATTCAGGATTGCCGAGGAGATTATTCATCGGGAGGAAGCGACTTTGTTGGGACACTTTTATTCCGATTCAGAGATAAGGCAAATGTGTTATATGATATGGAGATGGACTACAAGTGAACACTGGATGCATCAAACTTGTAATAAATATACCGGTTTTTCTACGGTTCTTATTAAATGGATCCACTAAAGCTATGTCGTGTTTAGATCATTTTTGACAAATTACTTTGTTACAAAAATAAAAATTAATTTAGGTCTCGTATCCTAGGTTAAGTTTAGCCACGACAGAGGCGAAACGACCCACAGAACTGTGTTATCCAGTAGTCAAGTGATTAGTCACTATAGAACTTTTTTTAAATGATTTTTTCTTCTAAATTTCGATAGTATGGACTATCAATAATGTTAGAAAGAAATCGCCTGATCAAAATTCTTCTGTGATCGGGTTTGAAAGAACGAGGTTAGTGAGACATCACAAACGAAAGAACATTTTTTTCACAGTCATCTTAAGTTATTCTTTCGACAGATGTTATTTAACCTTTGTCAGTGAAGAATAGGCATACCTAAAAAAAATCTTCCGGGCTTTCATCGTGAATTGTCATAAATACAGTAACAAATATACGATTAAAAGCTTTCATCGTAATTATCTTATAATGTGTGTGTCTTTTTTTTTGTGCATGAAAGCTATGGTACAGTTATGAAAATTTTCATCTGTTAAATACAGATATTTGATACTAGACTAATTTTTTTAAAAAATTTTACTACTACTTTAACATCAAAATAATTTTATGAAAAGACGAAATATTTGCATCGTCAATTAATGCCATCTAAATACTGGGGTCTACCAAATTTGAACGAGACTTTTGTAAAATTCTTCAATGGACTAAACTAACAAATACGAAACAATTTTTCTATGTAGTCCCTACTAGTATCTACAAATTCACCGAAGAACTTACCACAGTTGATGCTTCGAAAATGTATTATTACTCAACTACGTACAAAATCTTCATTCAAGTGGACGCGGATTCAAATCCCCTTCAAGCCATCCAAATTTAGGTTTCCTGTTGCTTTCAGAAATTACTCTAGCCGATTTCTTTCCAGTTTCTTACCTCCATTTCTTTCCCGCCTCAAATCATCCCGATGAAGCTTGAAGACTAAGCAAATAAAGAAAAATTTGCGCAAAATATCCATTGGATTAATTTTTTCGTATTCTATAGATTTAATAATTATGCGTTGAGAAATGGACACATGAAGTCATGTATACTCATCATTTTAATAAGTAAACAAACGACTGTAGAAACAAGGGTTTAGCATTTATCGAACCAACGCACTCGTACCACTACGCGCAGTAGCCTTATTAGGGAGCGTGCACAAACCACGTGGCTCGGTCCAGGGGGGGGAGGGGTTGGCTGGAAGGCTACGCTGGGCTACGTGGGGGGAGGGGGGGTTCCGAGACAGGCCACGTAGCTTTCCTTTCATAACATTTTTGACAGTTAAAATGAGGAACAGAACACACAACAGCATGCGAATATTTATTTCCGTCAGTTATTTATCTCCTTACACAATTTACAATCGTCTGACAAGAGAAAACAGTAAAAAATATCTTCTGGAATCAAAAGGGAAAAAAGCTACGTGCTACGTGGGGGAGGGGGGGGGTAGAGGCAAAAGCCACGTAGGGCTACGTGGGGGGAGGGGGGTTCACAGTAGGCCAAAATGGAGCTACGTGGTTTGTGCACGCTCCCTTAACGATGCCGCACTGTTCCAAAGTCTATGTTATAATTAATCAGACCCCGTATTTTGACTTCTTTTACGCTTCTCAATCACATCTAAAGAATACTCAATGCCACGTTTCGATCCATAATAGCGTTAATATTGATTACCACCACAACGCTGATCCCGGCAACATCGGGGAAGTCGTGGATGGTTTTAATTATGTGAGGCAATGGTCCTGTGTAGTCATTACAAAAGAGAGAAAAAATAATAATCTGATATGAAATGTACACATTGGAAGAAACACACATTTCAGCTGGCTGTATGGCTAACATGGCTAAACGTACTTTTTTTTTTTTAAGAAGGAAAAATAATTGGCAGTCATTGGGGACAGCCAACAGAGGTGAAAGTCAAAACTATTAATATCATACGCGCAACACGTCATACTTATAGCTACAGATATACTTCCGTGTGGAAATAATGATCCGGTGACAGGGTTTCTATTAGCTGCGCTTTCCACCTCTGTCCTAGCCGCCTTAACCTAACCCGGTAGTGCGACCAGGTACAAGGGACTTACAGTTTAACGTGGAATTCGAACCACGGAAGTTTTCTGGCGTACTCCGCATTACACAGCAAGCTATGCCAGACGTGAAGGTCGGCTTATGAAAATCCCCGCCGAGGCAGGGATTCCAACCGGGGATCTTTCGTCCGCCAGTCACTGGGCCACGAGACCGCAACGGGTATACTTCGGTGATGAGAACTCGTAAGATTTTACCCATTCAAAAATCGCCCAACGTGCCTAAAAAAAGTTTTCACTTCAAAAATCTAACTTAGACCAAAATCCGAAGGTTGATCGAATCTTCTCGAAGGAGATAAACAGTATCAGGCTATTGTGTCAGAGGCAGGAAAGCAATGCCTTTCCTCAGGGGGCATCCACAAATTACGTGAGGTGTTTTTCCGGGTTTCTGGCCCCCCCCCCTCCCCCCTGGTGAGATTTCGTGAGATCTGGCCGGACCTCCCCCCCTCTGGTGAGATCTGGTCCGTGAGAACCCCCCCTAGAAATCGCACTGGAAACTTTTGTAGACCATTTTTTTTGGTCACACCCTAACCGAAATACCCTCCTAAAATCGACTTTGCCGCAAATTGTAGACTTTTTTTTTTTTGCTCTATTGTCCCCAAATTTTTCGCAAAATCTCACGTGAGATTTCCGTAGACCCCCCCCCCCTCCCCCTTGGTGAGATCTGGTGAGATTTCGCCGGACACCCCCCCTCCCCTATTTCACCTCACGTAATTTATGGATGCCCCCTCAGGGAACTACAGTTTAACGTGGAATGCGAATCGCGGATCGTCCCGGCGTAGCTCACAACTCCTGAAAATTCTTGCTCGCCTTAGGATTTGAATCTGCGACCGGAAAGAGAAACTTTCAGAAGTACGCGCCTCAACCGCTGAGATAGCAGACCGCCTTGTTTTGACGTACGTGTTCTAAGTACTATCAAAAGCGGATAAAAAGTATGGGTTTGTTTGAACAACGTTGACAGAAATTAAGGTGATGGGGGAAAGGAGGAGAGGTTTTAGGTTTTTGTAAATCAAACGAAAACAGTATTTTTCTATTTGTTTTAAAGTATACGTATGTAAAATACCATCAAAGTCGGATAAAAACTGTGTTTTTATAAATATTTTGCGAAAAGCGTCCAACGTGCATATCATACTAGCAAC
This sequence comes from Vandiemenella viatica, assembly GCA_031002005.1. NCBI lineage: Eukaryota > Metazoa > Arthropoda > Insecta > Orthoptera > Morabidae > Vandiemenella > Vandiemenella viatica. Next base: position 52,377,184 of record CM061921.1, read on the forward strand.
AGGTGGAACCTTGGTGACTGTGACGTTACAAACTCACAGATTTACCCCCATCCTAACATCGCGTAATGCGCCTATAGAAATTTTCACTTCTGTAAAGAAACTACCACAAGATCCGTAGCGCGCTAGGTCACTCTCGCGAAATGTTAAGTTGGCTGATGTATACAGAACACAGTTCGCCACGTGTGGCCACTTGTTGATTCCAGGAAACTGTTGCTTCACGTTTCTGGATGAACGCGATTCATTCAAATGCTATTAGTTTGATTTGATGGGGTTTCGTTTAATGCACAGCCCGTGGTCCCTCAGGTGAAACAGTGTACACATTGTTTCAATGTGATGTGGAAAATCTAAGAAATTTAACAAATTATTATAAATTTTTCTTTGAACACGAAATATGCATAAACTACGGTCGATTTCGAAATGGTTTCGTTTAATGTACAGACAATGGTACCGAGGGTAAATTGGGTACGTTTCATTTTGATGTAATGTCGAAAATCCAAGAAATTTAACAAACTGAAGTTAGTTTTTCGCTGAACGCGATACACGCATAACTACTGGTCAAATTTTGATAGGGTTTTGACTAGTTTACAACCCGTGATCCCATGGTTAAAATAGGGTATATTTCATTTTGATGTAATTTCGAAATTTAAGATAAAGATGTCCACAGCTGTGTATAAATTTTCTGTTGAACGCGACTAGCGCAAATACATTGCATTTTGATGGTGTTACGTTTAACGTACAACCTAACTTCCTCAGATAAAACAAGGTACATTTCATTTTGATGTAAATACGGGAAGATGATAAATTTAGGATAATTCTTTGATCTTGACTTACGCAAAAACAATTGGTCGGATTTTGTTCTTATTTCTAATAGTGTGAAGCCCGTGGCACCACGTGTAAAATAGGGCACATTTCTGTTTGACGTGTTTTCTAAAACCTGAGGAGAAATAATTTTTCGTTGAAAGCGATTCACGTAAAAACTACACGTCGGATTTTCGATCATTGTGCAGCCCGTTGTCACGCGAATTAAATGTTGTTTTTTCTTATGGCTTTACGCCTCGTTGACGTCGAGGTCATTAGAGGCGGGATGGGGCTGGGGACAATGAACGGGAAGGAATTCGGCCAAGGACTTTTGCGGGAAGCATCCCGGCATTTGCCTGGAGTGATTTGGGGAAACCATGGAAAACCGAAATCTGGATACCCGGACGAGGACTCGAACCGGCGTCCTCCTGAATGAAATGGGGTATGTTTCATTTTGATGTGGCGTCGTAACGTTGATAAGGTAATTTTTTTGTCGAACGCGATTCATACAAAAATTATTTATCGGATTTTGATGAGGTTTCGATTAATGTAAAGCCTGTTGTCCGATGAGAAGAATAAGTTATGTTTTATTGTGAAGTCGAAAATCTAAGGAAATTGAATAAAAGTATCTTCAAATTACCATTCATTGAAACGTAAGCGACTTCTCTCAGGCGAAACGTTTTTCGTGATTGCAACGTGCGAGCGGCATCGTATTATTTAGAGGAATGAAGCTGCAGTTTGATGTGTTGAACTCTTCGAAAATAATAATAATCATTGTGTTTACTGAGCCACAGGGGTAGTGTATTATAGAGGTAGGTCTGTGCAGTAACAGTGCACTCGAGCGAAGTTGCGGGCAACTGCTCGTAGTTAATAATAATAAAGAACAAATATGAAGGATATTCTTGGGCTTCTAACCGCGATATTTTTGAAACTCGTAACATTTCGACAGTTTTATCGCTACAGTCTTCCGCAGCTGCCGAGTTACCTCGTTGTGTAAGTTACTACATGACGTACACTTCTTCCCCAAAGAACGACATATCCTAAGTATTTGTAAATGCACATTGTGTTTCAGAACCACCAAATATAAATTTCTTTAACGAGCAATTTCGTAAGTTCAAAATAAAAGTTCTTTCTTAAGATAAAATGAATTATAGACTAAATAATCTTTTAGTTTAAACTGAAAGCTCTTAGGACATGGCAATCATTACACAGCCGACATTAAAAAATGGAATCTGCTGAAAAATTAATTCCTTTCTGAATGATTGCCAATTAACTGTAATCGTTATAAATCTATATTTATTTCTAGTATCATAGTGCTGGCACTCACAGCGAAATTCTTTGGTTTTTCTGAAAAAAAAAAAGTTTTAGTTTCTTAGTTATACATTGAAAGCTTATGAATAATTTTCTGAGAAGTAATATTCATGTTGCAATAACAGTGTAAATATTTTTTTTTCCTTCCGTATTATGTATAAGTTTATAGTGTGGACCATGCAATCAGCAACGCTTAACTTTATCGAAAAAAATAATGTATTAAGTAAAAGTTAAATATATTACACACATTTTACAATGAGTACGTTTCAAGATTAAGTCATTTCAAGGTCGACATAAATTTTCTTTTAATGGAAACCTTGATATATTTACTGTTTATTCTTATCTTGGTACAATAGTAAACGAGTTTCGTTCAACCATTTTTCAGTCTAACTCTTACCATGGCATATATTCGAAAAACAATCTGCGATCAAAAGAAGTTGACCAACGCAATAAATCCACAAAGAGATTATCTTCAACTTCGTGGTACGTTGCAGTTTTTTGATGGTAAGTTTGATGTGTTCGCAAAAATATTATATTGACACAAGCATATATATATATATATATATATATATATATATATATATATATATATTTCTTTGCTTGTGGCTTTACGCTCATCAACATCGAGGTCATTAGTGGCGGGAAAGGGGCAAGAAACTGGAAGGAATTCGCCCATGGCCATTTTAAAAGAATCATCCTGGCTTTCGCCTGGAGTGATTTGGGGAAACTAAAAAAAAAAAAAAAATTTTTGAATAGCCGGATGGGGATTTTAATCCAGGTCCTTCCGAATGCAAGACAAGAGCGTTAACCTCTCACCCACCACGTTCGGTGGCATAAGCATGTCTTATCCTCTCCTTCATGTTTTCTGAAATCACTGGTGCATCGATGTAAACTTTTTTTTCCCAAGGGAGTCCCATAAACAAAAGTCTGGGAATATAAGGTCAAGAGATCGAGTTGGTCAACGTACTGAACCTCCTCACTGGTGCATCACTGTAAACTTTTTTTTTCCAAGGGAGCCCCATAAACAAAAGTCTGGGAATATAAGGTCAAGAGATCGAGTTGGTCAATGTACTGAACCTCCTCACTGGTGCATCACTGTAAACTTTTTTTTCCAAGGGAGCCCCATAAACAAAAGTCTGGGAATATAAGGTCAAGAGATCGAGTTGGTCAATGTACTGAACCTCCTCACTGGTGCATCACTGTAAACTTTTTTTTTCCCAAGGGAGCCCCATAAACAAAAGTCTGGGAATATAAGGTCAAGAGATCGCGTTGGTCAACGTACTGAACCTCCTCACTGGTGCATCACTGTAAACTTTTTTTTCCAAGGGAGCCCCATAAACAAAAGTCTGGGAATATAAGGTCAAGAGATCGAGTTGGTCAACGTACTGAACCTCCTCACTGGTGCATCACTGTAAACTTTTTTTTTCCAAGGGGCCCCATAAACAAAAGTCTGGGAATATAAGGTCAAGAGATCGAGTTGGTCAATGTACTGAACCTCCTCACTGGTGCATCACTGTAAACTTTTTTTTTCCCAAGGGAGCCCCATAAACAAAAGTCTGGGAATATAAGGTCAAGAGATCGAGTTGGTCAACGTACTGAACCTCCTCACTGGTGCATCACGGTAAACTTATTTTTTTCCAAGGGAGCCCCATAAACAAAAGTCTGGGAATATAAGGTCAAGAGATCGCGTTGGTCAACGTACTGAACCTCCTCACTGGTGCATCACTGTAAACTTTTTTTTCCAAGGGAGCCCCATAAACAAAAGTCTGGGAATATAAGGTCAAGAGATCGAGCTGGTCAACGTACTGAACCTCCTCACTGGTGCATCACTGTAAACTTTTTTTTTCCAAGGGAGCCCCATAAACAAAAGTCTGGGAATATAAGGTCAAGAGATCGAGTTGGTCAACGTACTGAACCTCCTCACTGGTGCATCACTGTAAACTTTTTTTTCCAAGGGAGCCCCATAAACAAAAGTCTGGGAATATAAGGTCAAGAGATCGAGTTGGTCAATGTACTGAACCTCCTCACTGGTGCATCACTGTAAACTTTTTTTTTTCCAAGGGAGCCCCATAAACAAAAGTCTGGGAATATAAGGTCAAGAGATCGAGTTGGTCAACGTACTGAACCTCCTCACTGGTGCATCACTGTAAACTTTTTTTTTCCAAGGGAGCCCCATAAACAAAAGTCTGGGAATATAAGGTCAAGAGATCGAGTTGGTCATCGTACTGAACCTCCTCACTGGTGCATCACTGTAACCTTTTTTTTTTCCAAGGGAGCCCCATAAACAAAAGTCTGGGAATATAAGGTCAAGAGATCGAGCTGGTCAACGTACTGAACCTCCTCACTGGTGCATCACTGTAAACTTTTTTTTCCAAGGGAGCCCCATAAACAAAAGTCTGGGAATATAAGGTCAAGAGATCGAGTTGGTCAATGTACTGAACCTCCTCACTGGTGCATCACTGTAAACTTTTTTTTTCCAAGGGAGCCCCATAAACAAAAGTCTGGGAATATAAGGTCAAGAGATCGAGTTGGTCAACGTACTGAACCTCCTCACTGGTGCATCACTGTAAACTTTTTTTTTTCCAAGGGAGCCCCATAAACAAAAGTCTTGGAATATAAGGTCAAGAGATCGAGTTGGTCAATGTACTGAACCTCCTCACTGGTGCATCACTGTAAACTTTTTTTTTTTCCAAGGGAGCCCCATAAACAAAAGTCTGGGAATATAAGGTCAAGAGATCGAGTTGGTCAATGTACTGAACCTCCTCACTGGTGCATCACTGTAAACTTTTTTTTTTCTAAGGGAGCCCCATAAACAAAAGTCTGGGAATTTAAGGTGAAGAGATCGAGTTGGTCAATGTACTGAACCTCCTCACTGGTGCGTCGCTGAAATCTTCTTTTTTTCCAAGGGAGCCCCATAAACAAAAGTCTGGAATATAAGGTCAAGAGATCGAGTTGGTCAATATACTGAACCTCCTCACTGGTGCATCGCTGTAAACTTTTTTTTTCCAAAGGAGCCCCATAAACAAAAGTCTGGAATATAAGGTCAAGAGATCAAGTTGGTCAATGTACTGAACCTCCTCACTGGTGCATCGCTGTAAAAAAATTTTTCTCCAAGGCAGCCCCATAAACAAAGTCTGGAATATAAGGTCAAGAGATCGAGTTGGTCAATGCACTGAAACTCCGCGTCCTATCCAACCACTATTGTAAGTGTGACATAAAACGTCTCTAGTAGTACGTGAATAATGAGCTGGGTATCCATCGTGTTTGTATCACATGGTCTGTCTGTTTTCTAATAATACATCTTGCAACAGTAACAGCAACTACTCAGTTAAGAACTTTGGTACCTTTGCTCTGTTAATGTGCTATTAAGAAAAAAGGGCCCAACTATCTCCCAAAGTTCCATAGAATACATTAATAGATCAGGGTTTCTGACGCTACACATAACCAACGTGGACTTTCAACAGCTCAATAGTGCATGTTATGCCGATTTACTTCATCATCATCGTTTGTGAAGGTGAATTGGTCATAAAATAGTGTAGACAAGTAAGAGTTATTGTTATCCTGAATTTTATCATGCGTCCATCTTTACAAAATCACCACGATGTAGTTCTTGATGTAAGGATATAGCTTAAAAAAATGATACTTGCGATGTTTCTGTGGCCTCAGAATGCTGCTTCGAAAAATTCCTGAATTGTTAGCTATTTCTCGAGATCTTACATAGGGGTCGTAATGTACTTACTCTGCGATTTCCTTGTCTTCGTTGGTGGCAGTTCTTCTGAGGCTCCTTCTTTTTACCTGGACACTTCCCTTTTCGGAAAACCATTTTAGAATACGATGGCACGACATTTTCGATGGATTTCTTCTATCAGGAAACCAATTAGCTTACGAAAGAATTGTCTGTTGCACATTCCTCATAAATAAAAATCATTTCGATTTTTTATTCTATACCGACAGCTGCTCCAATAATAATAGTGAACTACAGAACAATAAAATACTGTAGCTTAAGACCTAGACGTTAATTTCTAAACGACCTACATCAGTTGCCAATCTTTTATAAATATAAATTGTCAGTACTTCAATAGGATAGTTCAATTGGGTCGACTGACAACACAATCATGCCAGTGTTGGATGTTCAAACTGATTGCAACTAATAATAACAAAACTATCAGTGAAACATCTGGCGTTAAAGGCGGCTGGTTGTAGCAAATGGCAGTGTAAACTACACAAATGAACCTTATGAGAGTGGTTCCAAACTGGTGGCATGATTTCGTTCACCAGTCACACGTACGCCGTATATTTATGTTCGTGATCCCTCTCTAAGCTCTACTGTTGTTCTACGGCATTTGTCATCTTTATGTGCCAAGGTATGACTTCCTACCATTGATGTGTTTTTTAGATGTATGTTTCACTATAAGCTAAAATAAAAAATTGTTAATACGAAATATGTTATTATTTGACAGACTATGAATAAGGAATAAAAAATATAGGTTTCAATTAAAAAAATAGTTTTGCCTTGAAAACTTACTTAACACAATACGTAAATAACTCATTCCCTTTTTCCCTTAGCATTAATTAACGTTTACTTAAAACATTTTTTCCCAGATACTTCGTTTTCGAGATGTTTCAAAGTACCAGCTTGCACAGTCCAACTTGTGTAAGAATTTGAAAATTTTGTTGAACGTCTCGCTTCTGATCAGATTATGTATTATTGACTGGAAGGCATCAAATATACTGATGCTAGTATAAATTTTTTCTTCCCTCGTGCTATTGGGTATTGGAATACGCAGAGATTAGTTTTAGTGCAAAGCACCCTCTGCCACCACAATTTTTGTGAATTGCAGAGTATAGATTAATACGCTGATATACCCTCAGGAACATAATGGGAATGTTTCCCTCCGATTATCAGATTATATCCACACCTTGTTTTATTATTTCACCCCATGAATGGACGTTAAACTCTAAGGAAAAAATATGATGAATAGAATTATGAGTGTCGTTTGAAGATAAAGAAATAATGTTGTGTGTCAGAAAGTAGACAAATGAATTCAATACTTATTATTAAATTGAGCCACATGAGAAACTGGTATTAAACTAATTCGTACACTGCGTACAGTGAGGAATTAAAAAAAAAATAGTTTTTCTAAGTTTTATATTCATAGCGAAATAGAAAACTTATTTTCAAAGCTTATCTCCAGACAATGGTCACGAATAAAAATAAATAGACGATTCCGTTCGGGCGAAAGCGGTCGGGTAACCTATTTAGAACTACACTATCACATAGCACATGTAAAAATCTTAAGGCATAAACTGAAAAGATTTGCTTTGTCCGGTTGTATAGGCTACAGATTTTGTTAAAAAAACCATTATCACTTCACTATCTTTGAGCGTTTTCATTTCTTTTTATTCGTTACCTCGATGAGGCAGTAAGCTTTTTAGAATGATAGTGGGAAAATTGAAAATCATGACACTGGATGTTTTGAAAGCAAGCCGAATGGAGATCCAAGGGCTAAAATTAAACTTAACACTTCCAAGCCTTACTAAATAATATTACACTAGATGCCGCCTTTTTCTGTTTTTAAACAATAGGGTTTTAACATGTAAAGAAACGATATTATTTCATATATATATATAAAATGTGTGTGTGTTTGTATATGCGCCGATTCATATTAATATTGACAAAACAAGTATTAACATGTATATATATTTGCGTTAAGAAATGGAGAAATGTCACGATAAGTACATATTCCTCTCTCCTGAATGTGATATAAATAAATACGAGTTCCTTACAACATTCTCCACATTTGTTTATCGCTATCAACAGACGACTGTGATTTAAACCGAGAAACAAATTCATTTTTGAAGCTTGATAGTTGATGCACTGTTCTAATTTTATATTTAAATAAGAAACTTAATAACATGCTGAAGTATTTATTAAGTAATTGATTTTGCGAAGACTATTTTTCAGCACCTCATCATGTTCCTACAATCTCCCTGCATTATTCACAATAAACGTTCGTTATTACATCGTAGCTGAACCGTTATAACCACAAAATACTGACTGATAAACACAATATTATAGATTGCCTTGGATTCCTGTAAGAGGAGCTCTAACCTGAATGCGTGGTATTAACTGCGTCACACAACGTTCAATCATTCTTACTAACAATCAAAAGAAATCGTCAAGAATAAATACAGGCTCTTCACCAAAATAAATTATCTATCGTTGCACAGCGATTAAAATAAGCATTTCACTCGTATGTTCGTATTTGGATTTCTGATACGTTTTTACATTTGTATATCTGGTAAATCAAAGTTCCACAGTATGAAACTATTATTAGTCTCCCGTTTACTTCGAGCATCAAAATATAACATGATTGATTTACCGATCTCCCGTCCACCAAAAAAAAAAACTTTGATTCTAGAAATTATTCTAAGTAAAGCCATTGCGTGGAGAATAAAACGCTGATGCTGATGATTACAATTCATGTTACACGCTCAGGAAACGTTCTAAAATAAATTGGATGGCGAAAGAGTCTCCGAACTTTAATTTAAACTTTTAAAAATCGAAGTTTGTGTTTTTATATGCGCTGTAACGCAATTAGATTTTTGGCAGAAAGATAGATTACTGTTCACTTTAAAAGCTCTACGTGAATGAGTATTTTAGAAATCAGCTTAATCACATAGTGCATCATCTAATTTAGGTTATTAATTAGAACACTGCTAATTGAGGAGCGAGAGGTCTTCATTTAATTTTTAAAAATCCTAACAGAGTTCCCGTTAAAACTCTAAAACCTAAGAACATGTTCTTCCATGTTATTTTATGGCAGACATATTTTATTCATTGTTTACGACTTAGCGAAATCGTCAACAATGCAGCATGAAATTCACTATGAATCATACTAAAATACTGTTCAAGTCCAATCACGTTTTCCAGTGAATATTTCTATCTTTTGTAGTTTAGGTCTTTCTCGAATTGTTAAATAGCAATTTCGAACCAAAAAATTTAACGCATGAAAGAAAATAATTGAAAACTAGCTTATGAATTGTGTGTATAGTGTGCGTACCGAAGAGCTGTGTGCTGCTCGTGTGGAGGCTGGGAGGCTGGGAGGCTGACTGGCGCTCACTGAAGTGCCTCTGGCCTCGCGCCTGCGCCCCCACAAACGCCGGACGAAGTGGTAAATATCTAGCAGCTCCTGCTTGGCATATAGCGAACGTGGTTGGATAAGAGCTACGTTTGTATTCTGTCTTCTATACTGTGTTACAACACAGGAGAAAGATGAATAATGTCAGCAAAATTATATGCAAAAAAAAAAACTATAAAGACTGAAGATACTTCTTTCCAAATATTGCCCTCAACCATTTTCATTCATTTCTGTTCCACTTTATTTTTAAGTTGTCACTAATAATATTTAGTAACTGTGCTTAAAATGTCTACAAGAACATGTCATATGTCGATGTTAACAAACTTCGAGCGGTATTATTAGACAAATTAGATTTAAACGCTACTCATAAATTTGCTTTCAGGATGAACGCCTAGAGAACAAAATACAGACAGCTTGAAAAGTTGCCATTTAACTGCTAAGTAAGAAATTTCTTCAAACTCGCCCTTTTTACTGTACAACTTATTATAATAATATTGAATAAAATGTACTGTTACGTTACTTGTGTATAACCGTTTTTTATGACAGTTATTTACATGGAATATAGAAATGTTGCTGTTATGTTTAAAGAATGAAATTTATAACATAAATGAAAGTCTCCAAGCAATAAAGTGGAACGTAGAAATTTTAAAAAAAGGTTTCTGTACAGATATCTCACCTAACTAAGAAATATCACGAAATCTTATTATTTAGATCTGTCACCTAACTAAGGAATAACACGACATTTTGAAGTTTAGTATTCGAGTTAATTTCAAAAAACCTGCTTCCCAAAAGAAATTAACGAGCATCAAACGTTTCAAAAATTCTTCAAAAACTGAATCGTAACATCACGCTAAAATGCTAAGATACTCGTAACTGGGAGAAACCATCTAACCTGGATGGGATGAGTTTTGTCTCGTAACTCTCGATGGCCCCTTAATGTACTTAACAAACTGAAGATTGGTTGTTATTATTAATCAGCCTAACCTAGTGCGTATTCTAATAACAAAGGTTATTTGATTACATACTGCAATATCTAAAAGAAGAGAGCTTATAAAATGAATGGAACAGTTTTTTAGAAAATATGCATCAAGCTATTCGCAAAAGAAAGAAAAACTACAAGATGAAGCGATTAAACATTTGGAATAAGGAAATTGAAAGAATTTTAATTGAGAAGCATAAAGCATACAACATCTTCACACTTCCAAAGAAAGCAAAAGCTCACAAATGTGATAATTATCACACCGTAAGTCTAACATCACATGCTTAAAAATTAGGATAATATGCAGAGGAATAGAAAGGATAGTAGAAGAGATAGCAGTTGAAGTTCAGTTTGGGTTTAGGAAAAAACTGCTGTACAAGGGAAGCAATTCTGGCTTTAAGATTGATACTTGAAGGGTGGATCAAGAAAAACAAAGATACTTTTATGGCGTTTGTTGATTTAGAAAAACTTTTTGATAATTTTAGGTGGGACAAGATGTTCAAAATTTTGAAGAAGTCAGGCATAAAATATCGAGATAGAAGAATGCTTTATTATAATCTATATAAGCATCAAGTGGCTGTAATAAAAATAGAGAATCAGAAGAGACATGCATCAGTTAAAAAGGGTGTGAGACAAGTTTGTAGTCTATCTCCATTAATATTCAACTTATATGTAGAGGAAGTAATAAAGTAAGTAAAAGAAAAATTTGAATGTGGCATAAGTGTTCAAGGAGAAAAAAATCAGTATGCTATGATGGCATTGTCCTGATAGCAGAAAAGGCTGTGGATATTGAGAAGTTACTGAATAATACTGAAGGAAGATTTTTGACTAAATGTAAACCAAAGCAAGACAAAAGTGATTCAATGTAGTAGAAATGGTATTAGTAATAGTGGATTAAATATAAAAATAGGATCGGATGCGATAGGGAAAATAAATTAATTCTGCTATTTAGGAAATAAAATTACAACTGATGGCAAAAGCAGGAATGATGTTAAAAGCAGAATAGCACTGACGAAAAGAGCATTCACGAAAAAGAGAAATTTTAGTTTCAAATATTGATCTAAGACTCAGAAAGAACATTTTAAAACTCTATGTGTGGAGCATAGCACTTAAGGAATACCAGAAAAAAGGAAGTTGAAGCATTTGAAATAAGGTACTTCAGGAGGATGCAGAAAATTATGTGGATAGATAAAGTATGAAATGTATGTGTTTTGGAGATGATGGATGAAAAAAGAAGCTTGTGGAAGAGTCTTACAGAAACAAAAGACAGGATGGTGTGTTATATTTTAAGACTTGCAAGATTTGTTAAATTATTAATGGAG